>CM062818.1:782652999-782980499 GCA_031772625.1 Pinus tabuliformis
TTTATCAATCCCTCCTTTATATGTTTCTCTACACCGTCACTCCCTCTCTTCTCTTCTTCCCACTCTCCCCCTGCTCTCCTCCTCTCTCCTTACCACCTCCCCTTACATGTTAAACGAATTTGTATCAATAAAGCAAACACAACACAGATACAAGAGAATCAATATAAATATAACATATATTAAAAATTACAATTCATCATTATTCAATATATATATATATATATAAACATTTAATTCATTGTCAACTAAAATCAATTTATTTAAATGAATAGCAAAACACTTACAATATCACACACATATTAAATTAAAATAACCGTAAATTATAATTAAAAAAACCAAACTAAAAAAACTTTAATTTTTTTACGATAGAATAAAATAATTACTAACATTGAAAATATATATATATAAAATATTTATTTGAAAATCAAGATTGAGAAACAAAATTGAAAATATACGCAAAAATAAATAATATAACCAAAACCATTTAAACACGTTAAAAAAAAATTAAGCTAACAAAAATAATGTCAAATAAGTACATCGCCTCTCATTTTAAAACATGGCAAACTCCTCTTAAAACCACTGAAACTAAATTAATAAGAAAGTGTGAAATCTATCCAGCCGATCGTGAAAGGTTAAACAACTACAATAATCGCAAACCATATATTTTGCATTGACATTAGCATAACTTATTGCAAGCATTATCCACGTAAACAACCAGCAGCAGTAAACTAGGAATCAGAAAAGGCTAAACATTACGCCCTAGAGAGATTGTAAATATACATATTGCGAGAACTGTAGAGGAGGGCGGTTATTGGCCCGAGCCGAATTAATGAAAGAGAAGGGAGAAGGCCAGAGACATTTGATTTTGCAATTACACAAAATGGTAAGAGGATTAATAATGAAAGAGATGTGGTCGATAAATGATACCAGGTTTCGCACCGGAAATGGAGAGGCAGTCTTTCAAACTCACTCCTAGATTTGAGTTTATTTTATTTTGGAAACACCTGAACTAACAAAAGTTAAAAGAAAACAAAAGTTAAAAGAACTTGGAAGCACGAGACAGAAGCATACATACTCGGAAGCAACTCAATTTCATCTAGCAGAGGTAGCAGAGGTGGTTCGAGAGTGGAGCAAAGGTCCAAGTCCATTTCCCCAGCAGAAGTGGTTCGAGACCAGAGCAGAGGTCCAATTCCATTTCCCCTCAAGGCCACCCTGCTCTATGCCAGACTCAGACATAGGACCAACCCTCCTCCTCTGTCACATATGGACTCGGGACAACGCCGACTCAATCTCCAACACATCACAACACAAAACAATGGTTTGACAACCGTCCGTGTGAAAGTGGATATACAATTAAAAATTTGTTCCCAAATCACTATGATTGTTTTTCTATCCCTCAACTATTTTGATAAAGTGCTTTTCTTTCTTTCAATAACTTTTTTGCTTTTCTCTCTATTAAGTAAAATTAAAAAATTGTTTTTCTGGCTTTTCTCTCCATCAGCTATCTTTATAAATTGCTTTTCTTGATCTTCTAACCGTTATAAATTATTTTTCTAACCGTTTTTGCTTTTCTCTCCGGCAGCTATCCTTAAAAATTGATTTTCTTGCATTTTTAACGTATCAATTTTTGGTGTGTGCGGAGCTTGGAGGGTTCGAAGCTGGAGTTGGGGCAGTTTAACGTGGGTGAAAATAATGACATTTGAGCTTCATCATGTTCCCGGGGTGGATGATGTTTTCCCGCGATGTGTTTGAATTTCAACTCATTTAAGAGTTGCCTCATAGACATTGGTTGCATATTTAATATAGATAATAAAATTTTGTGCACTAAACTAAATATAATAAACATAGATAAGGCATTGTACACTGAAATAAATACAGTAAATACTAGTAAAGCATTTTATGCCTGAAAAGGCTATAAAGAAAGAGATGAATAACTACACTAAGAATATTGCAAGCAATAAACTCCATGTGGAGATGCGTTCAACATATGTAATTTGTTACAAACAAAATGAGAGAGGAGGATTAATAATGAAGGGGTGGTGGTCGATAAAATTATACTAGGTTCAACGTATATAACATAGCATGCACTGAAAATGGTGAGGAAACCTTACAAACTCACTCCTACATTTGATTTGATACTTTGTTAGATGTCGATGGGCTGCTTAATGGATATTTTTCTCAGAAATGGTATTTATTGCATTTTAAGCTACTCTTAATTTCATATTCTCTCTCTTAAATATTTAGCTCACATTTTTAAATTTTAAATCTGCTCTATCTTAGCTTTTAAATTTTCATAGCTTTTTAAAATTCTTTTTGTTTGTGTGGTCTACCCTAGTATGTTAGGGGTTATTTGAAATCCCATTTTCAACCCTCCTACCACATTCACAACAACATACCAAAAAAATGGAAAAAAACATCAATGCCAATGCAAGGAATGAATAATTTGAAATGATTTATTGTTGGTAAAAACCTCAAGGAATTATTGTAAGTCCTTTCTTTAGGTATGTATGCATCTATGTTGTCATGTTAACTCACCTCTTTCTGCATTTCCAATTTTTTTGTTGCTCTTTTGTTCCACATGTCACTAAAATAAAATGAAATCAAATCTCTAGTACATTTTGTATATGTCAAGCATGGTATAATTTTATCAATATCATCTCTTCTATTATTAAACCTTCTCTGTCACTTTATATATATGTTGACAATTCTATTATTAAAACTTCTCTGTCACTTTATATATATGTTGACAATAATTATGAGTATAGTCACTTTGGTATCGTGGAGGCTTTCTTTTGAGAGGGGGACTCTTAAGCAAAGAGTGTTCTCCTCATCAACATTCACACATCAACATTCACACATGTACGTGGATGACGACAATGGAGAACAAGAAACAACCAATTTGAGAACCAAAACTCCACTCCTTCGTGAACGATCCATTGTGTATTAATAATTTTTTTTATATTATTAATGATGTCTTTATAATGACCAGAATGTAATGTGAATGTCATGATGATTGAATTTCAGAATATGACTATTGATGCATGTACCTCAAATTTATGTGTTTTCAGTATTGGTGAAATTCCATAATGGTTGTGGCTAACAAATGACTAGTTGATTAGAATGTTTATTTACTTATTATTATAGTATTGTATCTTAAATAGAAATTTCCCCCTATACCTAGTAACCTAATTTATCTGATTAGTAAAATGAAAATGGCATCAGAGCAAGTGTCCCCACACATGGTATCATAGTCATAGATCTACGACCCATGGACCCATAAAAGTTAATTTTCATCAATGATGTGATGCTCTCATTAAGCTATTGTTATAATACATATATTGAGTTAATATTTAGTATCTAATTTAAATAATATACAATATTGTTGTAAATCACAATCAATCATCAGAAACTATCCCAAGTGAAAACCCTATAATAAAGGTCAAACAATTAACCTATTTTATTTACATCATGAAATATTCTCAAAATTTATGAATCCAAACCTTTTTTATTTACATTATGAAATATTCTCAAAATTTATTAATCCAAATAAACTTCAACCAGGGAAAAACAAATCATGGACATAAAGATAGCATACAAAAATTTCAATATCATTTGTGATTGTGCAATTTTTCACCCAACATCAATTTGCACTACATTTTTTGCCTTCACCCTTTTCCTTCTTACAAATCCTATCTATGCCTTGGCTTTCACTCCCACTCGAGATTGATTCAAAGTGGAGAAGTGAGAATTATTTATGCATCTGCTAATCTTCGTCTATATATATATAGCATAAAGAAAATGTTTATTTCAGTTATTGAAATATTATATGTTTATTAATAAATTTAAATATGAAATTTTGATAGGGTTATTGCTCTAGCTAACCGCATTATTGGAATTTTTTCAGTAGATCATACTTCCAATGCTACTTTATCTTAAGCTTGAGATATAAAAGATTGTTTACCCCCTTTCACTATGTTATTGGCTAAGACATCCTTAACCCTTCCATGTGTTTTAAGTTATACTTTTTCTCATATTCAGTTGAGTCACTTTTCTTCGCAGGGTTAGTATGCCTTGGAAATGAAATAGGGACTGCATTCACCCCTAGGGAACTCTGAAGGAGAGATTCCTATGAGAAAATTATAGAGGAAATTTAGGGGCATAAGTTGAAGGTTCATTGCATCATGAGTCTCCTTACATGGAGCATCATCATCAAGACCTTCTAACAAGAGTTTCTAGGGAGATGCGTACGTATTCACCATCATTACTTTATATCCAATCACCAAAATAGGTAAAGGATCTAATTCTTCCAATCACATACCTTTATCTTGAGTTGACTTCAAAATATTAGTCACCTCCTTGTGATTGGCATTCTAGTTAACTTCAAATTCTTCAATAATATCTTTAGGTTCTAGTCCCTCCAGAGACTTTCTAAAGCTTTTATGATTGCAGTATTCAAGTCAAATTTTTCAATACCAACCTCCATAGGAGAAATGCTCTTTTTTCAGTGAAGGTCCCTTTAAAATGTTGGAAGTAGGTGATTTTTTACCCTAACTTTTTATTGAAAGGAAATGAGCAATATTTAGCTATATGAATTAGTTAATGGCATATTAACATATTAAGGGAAGAACATGGCAATCAAGCTCAAAAATAACCATAGGTAAGTCCTTCTAAATCACCATTCCCAATACTAATCCATCTCCAAAATAAATTCCAATCATAATTTGAGTGACCGTTGTATTCTTAGTCTTAATAAAATTCATGTTTGCCTCCAAATAATGACCTAAAGAGTTTCGTATCTTTGTAAATACTCTGGCAAACCAATAATTGATATGTAAGCTAGGTATATTTCACCATCGATGAATGTCATCAATTGTTTCAAATTGTGAATGAAAGGAGAGAGGGCAACTTTTTAAATTGAGAAGCACCTATTTCCATAATGAAAAAGAAGACGATTCATTTTCTACATTCTCCCATTGAAAAAAAGGTGGAGGCCAACCATCTTCTTGCAAGAAAAAATATCTATTGGAACATAGCCTAATAATGTTCCCAAACATTACCACATAAGGACTTAATGTTGGATTCATTAAAAATTCATTTGAAGATGCATCCTCCTATTGTATGTTATATTATGTTAACAACCATATTGTGCTTAATATCACTGTATGGACTAACCTTGTATAAGTACCTTTTATTTTTATGCATTTTCTTCTCTTCTTCTTAATATTTGGGCATCATAAGTCCTCAACAATGTGTTCAATCATAGGAATATGTTGATATATTTCATCAGCTAAGTCCTTTGATCCATACTTCATCACATATGGAGGGGACACATAGGAAGATAAGTCAAATGCTGAGCCCTAAATATTAACAAGGGCTTCTACCTGGAATCCAATTCCCTTAACTGAATCATTTCTCAACCCTTCTCATGAATCTTAGCCTTTTGCTTGGAATCCCCTAGGCTTACAAGGATGGATTGAGCTTTGCTTTGATCCAAAACAACATCCTTTAATGTAGACAATGTTTTCACAATAACATTACTAAGTGATCTCTCCTTATACTACACATTCAATGGAGGATATGGATGAAAATATAGACAAACATTTCTGACATAACATTATGTTTTCGTTATGACAAACAACCTCCAAAATTTGGTCTAACTTGAATTTTGGAGCCTACTGTGGATCTTGTGATCATTCATTCCATAATCACTTTATGGTCAGTTGATAAGTGTCAAAGTCACTTGCTCACACATGCTTATTCTACAACAAGTTTGTGAGTGCACTCTTTGATGCAAGCTTGAACAGGAAAAGCACAAGTCCATCAAGGTAGTGCCTATGCAATGTTCCACCTGTGTCGAAAGTTAGTGCACACTTTCATCAACAGTCCCTCACTTTTTGTTGTGATTTTCATCAGTGACGTGATGCTCTCATTAAACTATTGTTATAATACATATATTGAACTAATATTTGATATCTAATTTAAATAATATACATTATTGTTGTAAATCACAATCAATCATCAGAAACTATCACAAGTGAAATCCCCATAAAAAAAAGTTCAAGAAATTAATTTATTAATCCAAACCTCTTTTATTTACATTATGAAATATTCTCAAAATTTATTAATCCAAATAAATTTCAACCAGGAAAAAAAAATTTATCGTCATAAACATACCATACCCAAATTTCAATGTGATTGGTGATTGTGCAACTTTGCACCTAGCATCAATTTGCAATTGAAAACAATATCGGCACTACATTTTTGGCCTTCACCATTTTCCTTCTTACAAATCCTATCTTTGCCTTGGATTTGGCTTCCACTCGAGATCGATTCAAAGAGGAGAAGTGAGAATTATTTATGCATCTTCTAATCTTCATCTATATAACTCTTTTCTATGTATTCATGGGCATACTCTAGTTTATTGTATCTATGGTTTTGTGGTGCATAAACTGTTTTACTCACAATCACTACGTTTATCAACCTAAAGTGCGTTACTCAATCACTAAGTTTAATTACCTCCATAGGTATCCTCTACTTTGAAATGGTTTCTAAAATTTCTATCTTTTATAATAATAAAATATATATTTGATTTAAATTTCATAATATGAGAATATTTTTAAAAATATACACAATTTTTGTGAGTTGTATTTGGGAATTTTACTCTATCTTCCGATTACAAAGGTTTAGTATTACATAAATTAAATAGCACATTATTATTTTAATCACTCTTAACAACTTTTATTGCCCATTTAATTTATATAACTATGCTAATACATAACATTATGTTGTTTGATTGTGCAACATTTTCTTTATCTTCACCGTTAATTAAATGTTCATAATCCATTATGCACATTTATATTCATGCTAACGAATAATGTTTATATTACTCTTATTCCTAGAGCTTTTTTTGTTCAAATAAATAGCATTTTGTTGTTCTCAACCCTGATTTATTTCCACAATGCTTGAAATATCTAATTTATCTCTGCGAAATAATGTACTTTCCAGTAACATTTATAATTGGTTGAATTGATGTTTAAATTTTATTTTAATAACCATTAATTATTTGTTTCCTTTTATTCCAAAATATTTGTTTTCAAATTATGAGATATCATTATTTATTTGTCATCACATTTTGCTTGCAGCATCTATTTGGTTAGTTTTTATTTTACAAAACTAATTTTTTTGGTTAATTTTTATTTAAAAAAATATATATTTATATTTTCAAAGCAAGTTAACCAAAGTGAAGAGATATATCACTTTTTTATTCAACATTAGTTTTTTCTCAGTTTATTTATCCATTAACAATTATAACATTTATAATTTATAGCATTTTATTATTTAAAATATTCTATTTTATTTTATTTCAATTTTTTTATCTATCATTTAAAATATAAATATTTTATATGAAAAAAATAAATGAGTGGTAAATTTTTAATATATTTTATCTATAAATTTTGTTATATTATTATTATTATTATTATTATTAATATTATTATTATTATTATTTTAATTTATTTTTTTCTTCTTCAGAACGTAATATCTATAAATAAATCATAATATTAAAATGTTATTCCATGGGCTTACTGAGTGCAATTAACAAAAAATTCATGATAATTTCAATTTTCTGTGGAATATACTTGGATTGATATATTTTATTAATATATTTTTATCTATATATTATATTTATTAATATATTTTCATCTATATATTATATTTTATTAATATATTTTTATTAATGTATTTTATTTTATTTTTGTATCTTTTCCAGCATTGTTTAATTACTTTGTCTTTGGGGTTTTTGGTTTGAATTTGAGGAAGTAATTTTTGGCAAGTTTTTGTTATTTAAAATATGTTTTTGAATGCATCAATTACTATGGGATAAATTTGATGGGCACTCCCACCTGTCAAGTAAATTCTTGATCATGGGTTTCCTTTTAAAAGTGTCCTTCACATGCCTTTTGATTTTTATTTTTACCCATCATTTAAATATCATGTATTATTTGTTTTTGTTAGTAAGCTCAATAGTGGGGACTTAAATTCCATGGAATATTCTAGAATATTGATAGTAGTATACACAAATCAATGGTTGAGATTTTGTCAAAAGTAGTTATGCTCTTTTAACCATTTTAATTAAATTGATTAATTAAAAGAAAAATGTCATATGAAGTGAGTTGAGATTTTTGGGACATGTGGTATTGATAAGGCATGGTATTGTCCAATGAGATTGTAACAAAACCTATTTATAGATTAAGATTCTTCAATGTAAAGTAGAGGTAAATCTCCATGGTTAAGAATCGTATTCCATGTTTTTTTAAATGTATGTATGTTTAAATTATATATTAATTATTTTTATAAATAATAATAATATTTAAAATAATGATAATTTGTTTAGTTTTTATTAATTTTTACTTCTAGCAACATGAGATGCATATGGAGTAATTGTTTTGATTCTTATTATGGATTGTTGCAAATATGCTTTTGCCATCCATCTCTCTCTCTCTCTCTCTCTCTCTCTCTCTCTCTCCTGCATGATCTCTCTCTCTCACCTTATCTCCCCACTCTCTCCCAACTCATCTCTATCTCACGATCCTTCCCCTTCAATTTATCTCACCATCTACTCCCTCTCCTTTTCTCTTTATCCCCCCACCTCTACCTCTCTCTCCTCCCTCCCTCACTCTATCCTTTTCTCTCAATAATTCCATCGCTCTTCCCCCTCCCTTATACATGTTATATCTTTCTGTCGAGACCCTTCCTCTCAGTCTCCCCCTCTTATTCTCTCTCTATCACCCATGCCTTACGTCTCAAACTGTCCCCATTTTCCCCATATCTCTCTCTCCCTCTCCCTCAAGCCCTCCCTATTTTCCCATCACTCCCTCTCTCTCTCCCTCTCCCTCTCTGCCACTTCTCCATGTTCATCTTTGTCTCACATGCTATCATGCTCTTCCCTCATCTCTCTCTCCCCTCCCTCTCTATCGTCTCTCTCACCACTGTAGTTTCCCTCCCTCTGGCTGTCGTCATCCCAATCTCGCTCCCTCCCTCTCTCGCTCTCAATCCTGCTGACCCTCTCTCTCTCTCTCATGTGCCCTCCCACCCTCTTTCTCTCCCTCTCAACCCCCCTACCCTCTCTCTCTCACGCACCCTCCATATCTCTCTCTTCCCCACCTTTAGCTCCCTCTCCCTATCCTTATCTCTCTTTCCCTCGTACTCTCTATCTCTCTCCGCCCAACCTTATGTTGACTTTGTCTCTCCCCTTCCCACTCTCACCCTCCCTCTCTCTTCCCCTCTCACTCTCTATTCCCTTCCCCCCCCCCTCTCTCTTTCTCTCCCTTCCCCCCCCCACATACTCTCCCTTCCCCCCCCACATTCTCTCCCTCACTTCCCTTTCCCTCTCTCCCCCACTCCCTCCCATTCCTTTTCCCTCCCTCTCTCTCCCCCTCTTTCTCCCACTCCGCCACCCCTCCCTTCCTCCTCCTCCATCTCTCCCTCCTCTCCTCTTTCTCCCTTCCTTCCTCTCTCCCTTCCCACCCTCTCTACCACTCTCCCTTTGTCTCCCTCTTCCTCTCACTTTCTCTCCCTCCTGCCTTCCTCCCACTACTCTCTCTATATATCCTACACCCTCTTCCTCTCTCTCTCTCTCTCCCCCTCCCTCTCCCTCTTTCTATCACTCTCTCTTCCCCTCCCTCCTCCCGCCTCTCTCTCTCCCTCCTTCCTGCCCTTCCTCCCACTAATCCTCTATATATCCCTCCCCTCCCTCTCCCCTCCCCTCCCTCTCCCTCTCCCTCTCCCCCCTCTTTTATCACTCTCTCTCCCCCTCCCTCCATATTTTCCATACTCTCTCTATCTCCCTCCTCCTCTGCCTCTCTCTCCCTCCCTCCTTCACCTCTCTCCCTCCCTCCACCTATCACTCCTGCCTCCACCTCTCACTCTAGCCACTGCCTCTCCCTCCCTTCCTCCTTTTCTCTCTCCCCCTATATCTATGTCTCTCCCTCCTCCTTCCCATCTCCCACCCACAATTTTTCCCTCTCCCACTCTCTCCATCCCTACTCCCTCCCTCTATATCCCTATCTATCTCTTTCTATCCATCCTCTTTTATATGTCTCTCTACACACACCCTCACTCCCTCTCTCCTCTCCCCCCACTCTCCTTCTCTCTCCTTACCCCCTCCCCTTACATGTTAATTACATGTAAAAAAAATGTATCAATAAAGCAAAACACATACCAAAGAAACAATATAAATTACACATATATTAAAAACTACAATTCATCATATTAATATATATATATATATATATATATATATATATATATAAACATTTATTTAATTGTCAATTAAAAATAATTTATTTAAATTAATGATAAAACACTTACAATATCAGACACATATTACATTAGAATAACAATAAATTATAATTTAAAAAAGAGAAACCAAATTCCAAACACAAGCTAAAAAAGTCTTTAATTTTTTATAATAGAATAAATTAATTACTAAAAGTGAAAATTTATATATATATATTTGAAAATCAAGGTTCACAAACAATGTTGAGAATCTATGCAAAAATAAATAATCTTACCAAAACAATTTAAACATGTTAAAAAATAAATTAAGCAAAGGATGAATGTAACAAAAATGATGTCAAATAGATACATCGATCTTTGTTTTATATTTTAAAACATTACTTATTTTAGAACATTGCTATCTCTAACAGCTACTCAAACCAAATTAATAAGAAAGTGTGAGATCTATCCAGCCAAGCGTGAAAGGTTAAACAACTACAATAATCCCAAACCATATATTTTGCATTGAGATTAGCGTAACTTATTGCAAGCATTATCAACGTAAACGAGGGTTTACACATAAACAATTGTTTGTAGCAGCAATAAAGTAAGAATCATAAAAGGCTAAACATTACGCCTTAGAGAGATTGTAAATATACATATTGCGAGAACTATAGAGAGTTTCGTGCTATTAAGAAACTGTAGAGGAGTGCGGTTAGTAGCAGCACCATGGAGAATTGAAAGGAGGACTCTCTAAATCAACCCTGAGCCGAATCGATGGAAGAAGGCGAGTGCGGTTAGTAGCAGCACCATGGAGAATCAAAAGGAGGACTCTCTAAATCAACCCCGAGCCGAATCGATGGAAGAAGGCGAGAGACATTTGATTTTGCGGTTACACAAAAATTGAGAGGAGGATTAATAATGAAAGAGATGTGGTCGATCAAATGATACCAGGTTAGACCTATATAACGTAGCATGCACCAGAAATGGAGAGGCAGTCTTTCAAATTCACTCCTCGATTTAAGTATATTTAATTTTTGGAAACACCTGAAACAGATCGTTATGAAAACAAAAAATTAAAAAAATACAGAAGCATAAATACGAGAGAGAAGCATGATTGGTTTCGGCAGCAACTCAATTTCATCCGCAGAGGTGGTTCGAGAGCGGAGCAGAGGTCCAATTCCATTTCCCCAGCAGAGGTGGTTCGAGGGCAGAGCAGAGGTCCAATTCCATTTCTCCTGAAGGCCACCCTCCTCCTCTAGGCCAGACTCAGACATACGACCAACCCTCCTCCTCTATCACATATGGACTCGGGACCAACGCGGACTCCATGTGTGGAGGGATTCCAACACAACACAAAACAATGGATTGACAACTATGTCAAAATGGAGATACGATACCAAGAGTTGTTCCCACAAATCGCTTTTATTGCTTTTAATAAATTGTTTTTTTTTTTTTTCAATTTTCAACTTTTCTTGCTTTTCTCTCAATCACATATTATTAAAAATTCTTTTTCTTACTTTTCTCTCCATCAGCTATCTTTAAAAATTACTTTTCTTGATTTTCTAACCGTTGAGAAAAGGACATTTGAGATTCATCACGTTTCCGCCCTGGATGATGTTTTTCCTGCGACGTGTTTAGCTTTGAATTTGAACTCATTTGACTGTTACCTCATAGACATTCGCTGCATGTTTAACATTACGAAGGTTTTCTGCTAATACTGTTACATTCCAAATTACTGTTACACTCTAAATTGTTTCATTACTAGTAGGCAATTAAGAAATCATCAACGAAATTGTTCTCACTCTAAGTTATATTTCTCTTGAAATTGGGGTTACTTTTGTGCATGATTTGGTCCAAAATGTATTTGATTAGATGCCTTTTCTAAAATGCAAATGGTTTGTTAATTTTAAATTATCCTGTACTGCATGTACATATTTTTGTATATAATACAATTGTTACTAAACATGAGGTTTAAGTTTAAATAGTGTTTACTTCCTTATTCACTTGAAATGGTCATCATACCTAGTTTAGGTTAGGTTAGGGTTGAGTCATTACAATAAATTTACAATCTATTTATTAGGTATTGTTTTTGAATCTTACACTTACACTTACAATATGTTTAGTAGGTATATTTTCATTTTATTTATAATATTATGGGAGATATACTTTTATTTTATTTTAATTAATGGTTTTTAACTATGAAATTTATTTTTTTCCTGCCAGAAAGATTTGGTTGGGGATTTGAGTGTTATTTAGCAATCTAAGACAAAAAGCCAAGAGGCCTATGGAATTGAGGGTTGAATTACCAATTTGTAATTTTCATTTACTACCATCATGCTACCTCATTTTTCCACCATAAGCCTCAGAGAATTATTTGTAGGAAGCTCTTAGTAATGAACGTATCATCAACCCATAAACTATTTCCACAATTTCCCCATCTCTACCTTCATATGTTGTGGAGCTTCTCCAAATAAGCATCTTCATATGTTGAAGAGATTTTCCAAATAAGCATTTTTCACAAGAACTTGATTCTCAAATTTTAGAAATTAATATCCTACTTATCCATTCTCTCATAATGATACTTACATTTGTGATAACATTTCATAATGCGTAGTATGTTCACTTTTTAAAATTAAATTTTGAGTTGTTCTCTTATAATATTGTTTAAGGTATTATAATTCATGGTGAAATCATCACTCAATTTAATTTTGAGTATTTAGGAATTAATTTAATTATGATCTTCATCCATTCACAATCCTACAATTTTAACAGGAAATAAAATATATAGATATGCATGGGTATAATGAAATCTTCCAAACAACTCTATTTAGCCTCTCCTTAAAATCAAGGTTCAAATACTTTATAAAATGGTACCACAATTGTAATAAACATTTTTTTTAAAGATTTTTTTCTTATTATAAAATTATTTTAATTTTACAAAATTTTATTAATTACAATTATTTGTAATAAATTTTCTATATTTTAACATTTAAATAATTAAACAATTTATCTTAGTTGGTGTTGTATCTTTCAAAATTCATTTTCTGAATACTCCACCTATTAGCATCGTTACCATCAATCCTTTCAAATGTTGTGGAGCTTCTTGAGAAAAGCATTCTTCATGTGAAAGCCTAGTTTTTAGAGTTTGAAAATTAACATGGTTAGTATCAATTCTCTTACAATGATACTTACATTTGTAATAACATTGGACAATGGGTAATATGGTAAAAAAATTTAGTTTAATGTGTTTAGACATTAATTTAATTGCGATGATTTTGATACAAGTAAAATTGGTTGAAGAATATACTCAAAAAAATGCTTTAAAATATTAAATTATCACTTTAAATTAAATACTACACAAATATATATGAGAATAGGTTTCACATCTTAAATCAATAAAATTGATATAAACCATCTTTTAATATATAACTATACATATTTGAAAGAAAAATTTATAAAATTCGTTAATCATAATATCTCTAATAGAAACAAATAATTAAACCAGCTTAACACATCTTAACTTTGGATCTACCAAGGGACGAGAAGGATCAAATATTTTTCAGTCTAAAAGAGGCTTGTACCTCAAAGAGATTTGATCCTTTTGGGTGCTTGGTAGATCCAAAGTTAAGATGCATCTAAATGCTTGGTAGATCCAAAACTAAAATGAATCTAGATTACTATAATTTATAAATAAAAATACATATTAAATTAGAATAACGGTTAAATTATAGTTTAAAAAAAGAAAAACATATTCCAAAAATATATTAAAAGAATTTTATTTTTTTAGAATAGAGTAAAATAACTAGTAAGACTAAAAAAAAATCATAATAAACAATAATTATTTGAAAATAAAGATTCAAAAGCAAAGTTGAGACTCTATGCAAAAATAAATAATCTAACCAAGACAACTTAAGCACAATCTAATAAAGAAAAAATGAATGATAAATGCAACAAAATTTATGTGAAGTAGATGTATCTCCTCACATTTTAAAATACTAATTAATTTAAACTAGGCCAGCATGATGACTAACTGCTACTGAAACCAAATTAATAAAAAAGTGTAAGATCTATCAAACCAATCATGAAAGGTTAAACTACTACAATAATACGAAACAACAAATTTTGAAGATATAAATGTATACCAAACATTGAAATGAGCATTAACTTATTGCAAGAATTATCCACATAAACGATGGTTTGTTGTAGTAGCAATAAATTAGGAATCATAAAAGCCTAAACATAATGCCCTAGATAGATTGTAAATATACATATGGAAAGAACTATGAATAGAGAATGAAAATAGAGAGCTACATGTCAGTAGGAAATTGTAGGAAGGGTAGTGATTAGCAGCACCATGGAGAACTGAAAGGAGGACTCTTAACAATAAACTATAGAAAACATGAGTAAGGCATTGTACACTAAACTAAAAAAACCTAGTAAATTTTTGTGCACTAAACTAAAAATAATAAACCTAGGTAAGGCATTGTACACTAAAATAAATACAGTAAACCCTAGTAAAGCATTTTATGCCCGAAAAGAAAGTAAAGAAAGAGATGAATGCCTACACTAAGAATATTTCTAGCAATAAACTCCATGAGCAGATGCATTCAACATATGTTTTTTGTACTCCTAAATAAACTCCAAGCTGAATCCATGGAGTTAGGACATGTACATGGAAGGAGAAGGGAGAAGGTGAGAGACATTTAATTTTGCAGTTACACACAAAATGAGAGAGGAGTATTAATAATGAAGGAGATGTTGTGAATAAAATGATGCCAGGTTCAACTTATATAACACAACATGCACCGAAAATGGTGAGGAAACCTTTCAATCTCACTCCTACATTTGGTTTGATACTTTGTTAGATGTCAATGGGCTGCTTAATGGATATTTTTCTGAGTAATTGTATGTATTGCATTTTAAGCATCACTTAATTTCATATTGTCTCTATTAAAGATTTAGCTCACCATTTTTAAATTTTAAATCTTCTCTGCTCTGATCTATCTTAGCTTTTAAAATTTCATATTTTTTTAAAATTCATATTTTTTTTTGTGCGGTCTACCCTAGTATGTTAGAAGTTATTTGAAATCCCATTTTGGACCTCCCTACCACATTCACAACAACATAACATAAATGGAAAAAAACATCAACGCGAATGCAAGGAATGAAGAATTTGACATGAATTATTGTTGGTCAAAACCTCAACAAATTAATGTAAATCATTTCTTTAGATATGCATGCACCTCTCTTGTCATGTTAACTCACCTCTCACTGCATTTCCAATTTTTTTGTTCCCCATGTTACTAAAATAAAATGAAATGAAATCTAAGAATGAGTTTCTTAAATTATCAAAGGGACCTTCTCCATTTCCAATACATGTTGTATATGTCAAGCATGGTATTGTTTTATCAATCCCATCTCCTCTATTATTAAACCTTATCTGTCATTTTATATATATGTTGACAGTGATTATGACTACAGTCAATTTGGTATAGGTGAGGCTTTCATTTGAAAGTGGGACTCTTGAGAAAAGAGTGCTCTCCTCCAAAGGCTATAAATTATCCAATATCTTATAGCCCCATTGCATCCGAGGTTCCAAGAGAAGGAAGGGTACCCAAGGAGTAGGCTAGGAGGTAAACTGATGAGTCATTAACATTTGGTTAGAACACATCAACATTCACACATGAAAGTGGATGATGACAAGGGAGCACAAGAAACAACCAATCCAAGAACTAAAACTGCACTCCTTGGTGAACGCTACAATGTGTATTAATAATTTTTTTATATGATTAATGATGTATTTATAATGACCAGAATGTAATGTGAATGTCATCATGATTGAATTTCAGAATATGACTATTGATGTATGTACCTCAAATATATGTGTTTTCAATATTGATGAAATTTCATAATGGTCATGGCCATCAAATGCCTAGTTGATAGAATGTTTATTTACTTATTATTATAGTATTCTAAGTTAAATATGAATTTTTCCCTATACCTAGTAACTTGATCTCTACTCTGACTAGTGAAAAAAGTTAGCATCAGAGGTAGTGTCCCCACGCTTGGTATTAGAGTCGTAGATCTAGCACCTATGGACCCATAAAAATTAATTTTCATCAGTGACGTGATGCTCTAATTAAACTATTATTATAATACATATATTGAACTAATATTTGATAGCTAATTTAAATAATATACAATATCATTGTAAATAACAATCAATCATAAGAAACTATCACAATTATAATCCCTATAACAAAGGTCAACAATTAACCTCTTTTATTTACATCATGAAATATTCGCAAAATTTATCAATCCAAACCTCTTTTATTTACATTATGAAATATTCTCAAAATTTATTAATCCAAATAAATTTCAACAAGGGAAAAAAAATGATCGGCATAAAGATACCATACACAAATTCCAATATCATTTGTGATTGTGCAACTTTGCACCCAACATCAATTTACACCACATTTTTTGCCTTCACCCTTTTCCTTCTTACAAATCCTATATGTGCCTTAGCTTTGGCTTCCACTGAAGATCGATTCAAAGTGGATAAGTGAGAATTATTTATACATATGCTAATCTTCATATATATATAAAACATTAAGAAAATGTTTATTTCAATTATTGAAATATTATATGTTTGTTAATAAATTTAAATATGAAAATTTGATAGGTTGATTGCTCTAATTAAGTAGATCATACTTCCAATGCTACTTTCTCTTGAGCTCGAGATATAAAAGACTGTTTGCCCCATTTCATTGGGTTATTGGCTAAGACATCCTTAACCCTCCCTTCCTCTAATAAAGAGGAGTTTTTATGTGTTTCAAGTTATACTTTTGCTCATATTCAGGTGAGTCATTTTGGTTAGCAGGGTCAATATGCCTTGGAAATGAAATAGGGACTCCATTCACCCCTAGGGAACTTTGAAGGAGAGACTCCTATGACAAACTTATGGAGGAAACATAAGGGCATAAGTTGAAGGTTCATTGCATCGTGAGTCTCCTTCCATGGAGCATCATCATCAAGACCATCTAACAAGAGCTTCTAAGGATATGCCTATGTATTCACCATCATTCCTTTATATCCAATCACCAAAACAAGTAAAGGAGATAATTCTTTCAAGCACATACATTTATCTTGAGTTGACTTCAAAATATTAGTCAAATCCCTGAGATTGGAATTTTATTTATCTTCAAATTCTTGAATAATATCTTTATATTCTAGTACTTCCAGAGACTTTCTAAATCTTTTATCATTGTGGTACTCAAGTCAAATTTTTCAATACCAACCTCCATACGAGAGATTCTCTGTCAGGGAAGGACCCTTTAAAATGTTGGAAGTAGGTGATTTTTTACCCTAACTTTTAATTGAAAGGAAATGAGCAATCTTTAGCTATATGAATTATTTAATAGCATATAAACATATTAAGTGGACACCATGAAAATCAAGCTCAAAAATAACCATAGGTGGTTCATTCTAAATCACCATTCCCAATACTAATCCATCTCCAATATCAATTCCAACCATAATCTGAGTGACTGTCATAATGTTAGTCTTAATAAAATTCATGTTTGCCTCTAAATAATGACCTAAAGAGTTTCCTATCTCTGTAAAGACTCTGGCAAACCAATATTTGATATGTAAGCTAGGTAGATTTCACCATCGATGAATGCCATCAATTGTTTCAAATTGTGCATTGAAGGAGACAGGCCAACTTTTTAAACTGAGAAGCATCTATTTCCATAATGAAAAAGAAGACAATGCCTTTTCTACATTCCCCCATTGAATGGAAAGTGAAGGCCAACCATCATCTTGCAAGAAGAAAGGTCTTTTGAAACATAGCCTAGTAATGTTCCCAAACCTTACCGCTTAAGGACTTAATGTTGGCTTCATTAAAGATTCATCATGCTATTGTATGTTATATAATGTTAATAACCATATTGTGCTTAGTATAACTGCAAGGGCCAACCTTGTATAAGTACATTTTAGTTTTATGCATTTTCTTGTCTTCTTAATATTTGGGCCTCATAAGTCCTCAACAATGTGTCCAATTACAAGAATATGTTGATATATTTCATGACAAAAGTCTTTCGATCCACACTTCATCACATATGGAGGGGTCACATAGGGAGATAAGTCAAATGCTGAGCCCTAAATATTTATGAGGGCTTATACTTGGAATCCAATTCCCTTAACTGAATCATTTCTCAACCCTTCTCAGGAATCTTAGACTTTTGCTTGGAATCTCCTAGGCTTACAAGGATGGATTGAGTGTTTCTTTGATCCAAAACAACCTCCTTTAATGTAGACAATGTTTTCACAATAACATTACTAGGTGATCTCTCCTTATACTACCCATTCGATGGAGGATATGGATGAAAATATAGACAAACATTTCCCACATAGCCTTATTTTTTCGTTACGATAAACACCCTCCAAAATTTGGTCTAACTTGAATTTTGGAGCCTACGGTGGATCTTGTGATCATTCGTTCCATAATCACTTTATGGTTGGTTGATAAGTGTTAAACTCACTTTCTCACACATTCTTATTCTAAAACAAGTTTTTGAGTGCACTCTTTTATGCAAGCTTGAACAGGGAAAGCACAAGTCAATCAAGGTAGTGCTTATGCAATTTTCCACCTGTGTCAAAAGTTAGTGCACACATTCATCAACCGTCCCTCACTTTTTCTTACGATTTTCATGAGTGACGTGATGCTCTCATTAAAATATTGTTATAATACATAAGTTGAACTAATATTTGAGATCTAATTTAAATAATATGCATTATTGTTCTAAATCACTATCAATACTATCAGAAGTGAAATCCCTACAAAAAAGGTCAAACAATTAATTTATTAATCCAAACCTACTTTTTTTACATTATGAAATATTCTAAAAAATTATTAATCCAAATAAATTTCAACCACGGAAAAACAAATGATCGGCATAAAGATACCATACACAAATTTCAATATCATTGGTGATTGTGCAACTTTACACCAAGCATCAATTTGCAATTGCAAACAATATCGGCACCACATTTTTGGCCTTCACCCTTTTCCTTCTTACAAATCCTATCTTCGTGTTGGCTTTGGCTTCCACTCAAGGTCGATTCGAAGTTGAGAAGTGAGAATTATTTATGCATCTTCTAATCTTCTATGTATTCATGGGCTCACTCTAGTTTATTGTGTCTATGGTTTTGTGGTGCATAAAGTGTTTTACTCACAATCACTACATTTATCAACCTAAAGTGTTTTACTCAATCACTAAGTTTAATTACGTCCATAGGTATCCTCTATTTTGAAATGGTTTCTAAAATTTCTATCTTTTATAATAATAAAATGTATATTTGATTTAAATTTCATAATTTGAGAATATTTTTAAAAATATACACAATTTTTGTGAGTTGTATTTGGGATTTTTACACTGTTTTCCTATTAACAAGGTTCAATATTCCATAAATTAAATAGCACATTATTATTTTAATCACTCGTAATAATTTTTACCACCCATTTAATTTATATAGCTATGCTAATTATTATGAGTAATCCTATTTTATCATCCACCAACCTCCCAATTATCATGCTCCTCTACAATTTCTTGATTGTGCTACATTATCTTTGTCTTCACCCTTAATTTGATGTTCATAACCCTTGCATAATTCACTTTTACATTCCTGCTAAGGAATAATGTTACTAATACTCTTATTCCTAATTTTTTTGTTCAAATACATAGCATTATGTTGTTTGATTATGCTACATTCTCTTTATCTTTACCATTAATTTGATGTTCATAACCCATTATGCACGTATATATTCCTGCTAAGGAATAATGTTTATATTACTATTATTCCTAGTTTTTTTGTTCAAATAAATAGCATTTTGTTGTTGTCAACCTTGGTTTATTTCCACAATGCTTGAAATACCTAATTTATCTCTACGAAATAATGTAGTTTGCAATAACATTTATAATTGGTTGAATTGATGTTTAAATTTTATTTTAATAACCATTAATTATTTTTCATCTTTTATTCAAAAATATTTGTTTCCAAATTATGAGACATCACTTATTTATTTGACTTCACATTTTGTTTGCAACATCTAGTTGGTTAACTTTTATTTAAAAAGGTATATTTATATTTTGCAAGTTAACTGAAGTGAAGAGATATATCACCGTTTTATTCAACATTAGTTTTTTTTAGTTTATTTAACCCTTAATGATTATAAGATTTATAATATATAAAAAATTATTATTTAAATATATTATATTTTATTTTATTTCAACTTTTTAATTTATCACTTTAAAATATAAATATTTTATATGAAAAAAATAAATGAGTAGTAAATTTTTAATATATTTTATCTATAAATTTTGTTATATTAACTTTGTTTTCCCAATATAATATTTATAAATAAATCATAATATTAAAATCTTATTCCATGGGCAATTCAGACTTACTAGTGCAATTTACAAAAAAATTATGATCATTTCAATTTTCAGTGTAATATTTATAAATAAATAAGAATATTAAAATCTTATCTATGTATTCATGGGCTTACTCTAGTTTATTGTATCTAGGGTTTTGTGGTGCATAAAGTGTTTTACTTGCAATCATTAAGTTTATCAACCTAAAGTGTTTTACTCAATCACTAAGTCTATCTATTTTGAAATGGTCTTTAAAATAATAAAATGTGTATTTCATTTAAATTTCATAATTTGATAATATTTTTAAAAATATACACAATTTTTTTGAGTTGTATTTGGAACTTTTACTCTATTTTCCCATTACAAAGGTTCATTATTACATAAATTGAATAGCACATTATTATTTAAAATATTTATTTTATTTTATTTCAACTTTTTAATTTATGATTTAAAATATAAATATTTTATATGAAAAAAATAAATGAGTGGTAAATTTTTAATATACTTTATCTGTAAATTTTGTTATATTTAACTTTCTTTTATACCCAGAATATAATATTTATAAATAAATCATAATATTAAAATCTTATTCCATGGACGATTCAGACTAACTAGTGCAATTTACAAAAAAATTATGATCATTTCAATTTTTGGTGTAATATACTTTGATTCATATATTTTAATAATATATTTTTATCTATATATTATATTTTATTAATGTATTTTATTTTATTTTTATATTTTTTTCAGCATTGTTTAATTATATTCTGTTTGGAGTTTTTGGTTTGAATTAGAGGAAATATTTTGCTAAGTTTTTGTTATTTATAATATGTTTTTGAATTCATCAATTACTAGGTTGTAAATTTGATGGGCACTCCCACCTGTCAAGTAAATTCTTGATCATGGGTTTCCTTTTAAAAGTGTGCTTCACATGGCTTTTGATTTTGATTTTTACCCATCATTTAAATATCATGTATTATTTTTTTTTGTTAGTAAGATCAATAGTACGGACTTAACTTCCATGGAATATTTTAGAATATTGATAGTAGTATACAAAATTCAATGGTTGAGATTTATCTCAAAAGTAGTTATGCTTTTTTAAAATTTTTAATTAAATTCATTAATTAAAGAAAATGTCATATGAAGTGAGTTGTGATTTTTGGGACGTGTTGTATTGATAAGGCATGTTATTGCCCAATGGGATTGTAACGAAGTCTATTTATATATTGAGATTCTCCAATGTAAAGTCCAGGTAAATCTCCATGATTAAGAATCTTATTCCATGTTTTTTTAAATATATGTATGCTTAACTTATATATGAATTATTTTTATAAATAATAATATTATTTAAAATAATGATAATTTGTTTAGTTTTTATTATTTTTTACTTCTAGCCACATGAGATACATATGAAGTAATTGTTCTAATTCTTATTATGGGTTGTTGCAAATATGATTTTACCCCTCTCTCTCTCTCTCTCTCTCTCTCTCACACACACACACATGATCTCTCTCTCACCTTCTCTCCCAGTGTCTCCCAACTCATATCTATCTCATGATCCTTCCCCTTTAATTTATCTCCCCATCTGCTCCCTCTCCTTCTCTCGTTATCCCCCTCTGTCCTCCCTCCCTCACTCTATCATTTTCTCTCAATCCTTCCATCCCTCTCTCCCCACTCTCTTCTACATGTTCTCGATATCTTTATCTCCACACCCTATCTCTCAATCTCTCCTTCTTATTCTCTCTCTCTCTATCTCCCATGCCCTATCTCTCAAACCATCCATATTTTCCACATATCTCGATCTCCCTCTCTCTCAAGCCCTCCCTATTTTCCCATGAATCCCTCTCTCTCTCCCCATCTTCTCGATGTCCATATTTGTCTCACACACTATCATTCTCTTCCCTCATCTCTCTCTCTCTGATGCTCCCTTTCTTTCTCTCCACTATCATGCTCCCTCCCTCCCTTGCACTCTCCCTCAAACCCTCCAAATTATCCCCCCTCTCATTCTACTCGCCCTCACATTCTAACCCTGCCTCCCTCTCTCTCTCTCTCTCTCTCTCTCTCTCTCTCTCTCTCTCATCATTGTTTCCCTTGCTCCCTCTCTCGCCCTCCCTATCTCTTTGTCCCTGTCTCCCTGCCTCCCTCTCTTTCTCTCTCTCCCTCTCCTCTTTGCTTTCTCTACCCTCTAACTCTCACCACTGTCCCTCCCTCCCTCTCTCGCTCTCAGCCCCCCTTACCCTCTCTATATCCCACGCACCCTCCCTCCCTCTCTCTCTCGCTCTTAGCCCCTGTTACCCTCTCTCTCTCTCTCTCTCTTTCTCTCTCTCTCCCCCACCTTTAGCTCCCTCTCCCTATCCTTATCTCTCTTTCCCTCCTACTCTCTATCTCTCTCCCCAAACCTTATATTGACTTTCTCTCTCCCCTTCTCCCTCTCACCATCCCTTTCTCTTCCCCTCTCACTCTCTGCCTCCCTTCCCCTCTCCCTCTCTCTTTCTTTCTCTCCCCCCATCACTCTCTCCCTTACACTTTACCTCTCCCTCCCTCTCTCTCTCTCGCTCTCTCTCTCTACACTTAACTCTATCTCTCTCTCCCCCCACTTAACTTTCTCTCTCTCTCCCCTTCCTGCCTTCCTCCTCCTCCATCTCTCCCTACCTCTCCTCCTTTCTCCCTACCTTCCTCCTTCCCCTTCCCACCCTCTGTTCCACTCTCCCTCTCTCTCCCTCGTTCTCTCAATCTCTCTCCCCATCCCTCCCTATTTTCCACACTTGCTCTCTTTCTCTCCCTCCTACCCTTCCTCCTTCCTCCCACTACTCTCTCTATATCTCCTACCCTCTCTTCCTCTCTCTCTCCCTCCATCTCCCTCTATCTATCACTCTCTCTCACCCTCCTTCCCTCCTTTCAACACTCTCTCTATCTCTCTCCCTCACATCCTTCCTCCTCCCTCCCTCTACTATCTCTCTCCCTCCGCCTCTCTCTCCAGCCACCCCCTCTCCATCCCTTCCTTTTTTTCTCTCTCCTCCTATCTCTATGTCTCTCCCTACTCCTCCCTCTCTCCCACCCACCATTCTTCCCTCTTCCTCTCTCTCCATCCCTATTTCCTCCCTCTATCTCCCTATCTATCTCTTTTTATCCATCCCTCCTTTATATGTTTCTCTACACCCTCACTCCCTCTCCTCTCTCCTTCCCACTCTCCCCCTACTCTCCTCCTCTCTCCTTACCCCCTCCCCTTACGTGTTAAACAAATTTGTATCAATAAAGCAAACACAACACAGATACAAGAGAATCAATATAAATATAAACATATATTAAAAACTACAATTCATCATTGTTCAAATATATATATATATATAAACATTTAATTCATTGTCAATTAAAATCAATTTATTTAAATTGATAGCAAAACATTTACAATAACACATACATATTAAATTAGAATAATCGTAAACTATATTTAAGAAAAAAACATATTCCAAAAATAAATTAAAAAAAGATTTAATTTTTTTATGATAGAATAAAATAATTACTAACATTCAAAAATTATATAAAATATTATATATATATATATATATATATATATATATATATATATATATATATATATATAATATTTATTTGAAAATCAAGATTCAGAAACAAAATTAAGAATCTACCGAAAAATAAATAATATAACCAAAACAATTTAAACACGTTAAAAAATAAATTAAGCTAACAAAAATTATGTCAAATAAGTACATCGCCTCTTATTTTAAAACATGGCAATCTCCTCTTAAAACTACTGAAACTAAATTAATAAGAAAGTATGAAATCTATCCAGCCCATCGTGAAAGGTTAAACAGCTACAATAATCGCAAACCATATATTTTGCATTGAGATTAGCATAACTTATTGCAAGCATTATCCACTAAACAACCAGCAGCAATAAACTAGGAATGAGAAAAGGCTAAACATTACGCCCTAGAGAGATTGTAAATATACATATTGCGAGAACTGTAGAGGAGGGCGGTTATTGGCCTGAGCCGAATTGATGGAGAGAGAAGGGAGAAGGCCAGAGACATTTGATTTTGCAATTACACAAAATGATAGGAGGATTTATAATGAAAGAGATGTGGTCGATAAATGATACGAGGTTTCGCAGCGAAAATGGAGAGGCAATCTTTCAAACTCACTCTTAGATTTGAGTTTATTTTATTTTTGGAAACACCTGAAAAAGATCGTTATGAAAACAAAAGTTAAAAAAACTTGGAAGCACGAGACAGAAGCATACATACTTGGAAGCCCGAGACAGAAACATGATTGGTTTCGGCAGCAACTCAATTTCATCTAGCAGAGGTGGTTCGAGAGCGGAGGAGAGGTCCAAGTCCATTTCCCCAGCAGAAGTGGTTCGAGACCAGAGCAGAGGTCCAATTCCATTTCCCCTGAAGGCCACCCTCCTCTATGCCAGACTCAGACAGAGGACCAACCCTCATCCTCTGTCAAATATGGACTCCGTACAACGCGGACTCAATCTCCGATGTGTGGAGCGCTTCCAACACAACACAAAACAAAGGTTTGACAACCGTCCGTGTCAAAGTGGAGATACAATATAAAAAGTTGTTCCCAAATCACTTTGATTGTTTTTCTATCCATCAACTATTTTGATAAAGTGCTTTTCTTTCTTTCTCTAACTTTTTTTGCTTTTCTCTCTATTAAGTGTAATTAAAAAATTGTTTTTCCCGCTTTTCTCTCCAGCAGCTATCTTTATAAATTGTTTTTGTTGATCTTCTAACCGTTATAAATTATTTTTCTAAACTGTTTTTGCTTTTCTCTCTGTCAGCTATCCTTAAAATTGATTTTCTTGCTTTTTCAACGTATCAATTTTTGGTGTGTGCCGAGCTTGGAGGGTTCGAAGTTGGAGTTGAGGCGGTTTAACTTGGGTGAAAAAAATGACAATTGAGCTTCATCATGTTTCCGCCGTGGATGATGCTTTTCCCGTGACGTGTTTGAATTTCAACTCATTTAAGAGTTTCCTCATAGACATTCGTTGCATATTTAATATAGACAATAAAGTGTTGTGCACTAAACTAAATATAATAAATGTAGATAAGGCATTGTACACTAAAATAAATACAGTAAACACTAGTAAAGCATTTTATGCTTCAAAAGGCTGTAAAGAAAGAGATGAATAACTACACTAAGAATATTGCAAGAAATAAACTCTATGCAGAGATGCGTTCAACATATGTTATTTGCTACAAACAAAATGAGAGAGGAGGATTAATAATGAAAAATTGGTGCTCGATAAAATTATACTAGGTTCAACTTATATAATATAGCATGCATTGAGAATGGTGAGGAAACCTTCCAAACTCACTGCTACATTTGATTTGATACTTTGTTAGATGTCAATGGGCTGCTTAATGGATATTTTTCTCAGTAACGGTATTTATTGCATTTTAAGCTACTCTTAATTTCATATTCTCTCTCTTAAATATTTAGCTCACATTTTTAAATTTTAAATCTGCTCTATCTTAGCTTTTAAAATTGCATAGCTTTTTAAAATTCTTTTTGTTTGTGTAGTCTACCCTAGTATGTTAAGAGTTATTTGAAATCCCATTTTCAACCCTCCTACCACATTCACAACAACATACCAAAAATGGAAAAAAACATCAATGCCAATGCAAGGAATGAATAATTTGAAATGATTTATTGTTGGTAAAAACGCCAAGGATGTAAATCTTTTCTTTAGGTATGTATGCATCTATGTTGTCATGTTAACTCACCTCTTGTTGCATTTCCATTTTTTTTGTTCCTCTTTTGTTCCACATGTTACTAAAATAAAATGAAATCAAATGGAAGAATGAGTTTCTTAGAGTATCTAAGGGACTTTCTCCATTTCTAATACATTTTGTATATGTCAAGCATGGTATAATTTTATCAATACCATCTCTTCTATTATTAAACCTTCTCTGTTTCTTTATATATATGTTGACAATAATTTTGACTGTAGTCACCTTGTTATCATCGGGGCTTTCTTTTGAGAGGGGGACTCTTGAGCAAAGAGTGTTCTCCTCCACTGGATATAACTTCTCCACTATTTTATAGCCCCATTGCCTCTCCGCGGTCCACCAGGAAGGAAGGGTACCCAAAGAGTAGGCTAGGAAGTAAGCTGATCAATCATTAACATTTGGTCAGAACATGTCAACATTCACACATGTACGTGGATGACGGCAATGGAGCGCAAGCAACAACCAATCTGAGAACCAAAACTCCACTCCTTGGTGAACGATCCATTGTGTATTAATAATTTTTGTTATATTATTAATGATGTCTTTATAATGACCAAAATGTAATGTGAATGTCATGATGATTGAATTTCAAAATATGACTATTGATGCATGTACCTCAAATTTATGTGTTTTCAATATTGATGAAATTCCATAATGGTCTTGGCTAACAAATGACTAGTTGATTAGAATGTTTATTTACTTATTATTATAGTATTTTATCTTAAATAGAAATTTCTCCCTATACCTAGTAACCTAATTTCTACTCTGATTAGTAAAAAGAAAATGGCATCAGAGCAAGTGTCCCCACACATGGTATCATAGTCATAGATCTAGGACCCATGGACCCATAAAAGTTAATTTTCGTCAATGATGCGATGCTCTCATTAAGCTATTGTTATAATACATATATTGAGTTAATATTTAGTATCTAATTTAAATAATATACAATATTGTTGTAAATCACAATCAATCATCAGAAACTATCCCAAGTGAAAACCCTATAATAAAGGTCAAACAATTAACCTATTTTATTTACATCATGAAATATTCTGAAAATTTATGAATTCAAACCTTTTTTATTTACATTATGAAATATTCTCAAAATTTATTAATCCAAATAAACTTCAACTAGCGGAAAACAAATCATGGACATAAAGATACCATACAAAAATTTCAATATCATTTGTGATTGTGCAATTTTTCAGCCAACATCAATTTGCACTACATTTTTTGCCTTCACCCTTTTCCTTCTTACAAATCCTATCTGTGCCTTGGATTTCACTCCCACTCGAGATCGATTCAAAGTGAAGAAGTGAGAATTATTTATGCATCTACTAATCTTCATCTATATATATATATATATAGCATAAAGAAAATGTTTATTTCAGTTATTGAAATATCATATGTTTATTAATAAATTTAAATATGAAATTTTGATAGGGTTATTGCTATAGATAACCACATTATTGGAATTTTTTCAGTAGATCATACTTCCAATGCTACTTTCTCTTAAGCTTGAGATATAAAAGATTGTTTACCCCCTTTCAATAGGTTATTATCTAAGACATCCTTAACCCTTCCTTCCTCTAATAAAGAGGAGGTTTTATGTGTTTTAAGTTATACTTTTTCTCATATTCAAGTGACTCACTTTTCTTAGCACGGTCAGTATGCCTTGGAGATGAAATAGGGACTGCATTCAACCCTAGGGAACTCTGAAGTAGAGATTCCTATGAGAAAATTATAGAGGAAATTTAGGGGCATAAGTTGAAAGTTCATTGCATCATGAGTCTCCTTACATGGAGCATCATCATCAAGACCTTCTAACAAGAGTTTCTAGGGAGATGCCTATGTATTCACCATCATTACTTTATATCCAATCACCAAAACAAGTAAAGGATCTAATTCTTCCAATCACATACCTTTATCTTGAGTTGACTTCAAAATCTTAGTCACCTCCTTGTGATTTGCATTCTAGTTAACTTTAAATTCTTCAATAATATCTTTAGTTTCTAGAGACTTTCTAAAGCTTCTATGATTGCAGTGTTCAAGTCAAATTTTTCAATACGAACCTCCATAGGAGAAATGCTCTTTTTTCAGTGAAGGTCCCTTTAAAATGTTGGAAGTAGGTGATTTTTTACCCTAACTTTTTATTGAAAATAAATGAGCAATATTTAGCTATATGAATTAGTTAATGTCATATTAACATATTAAGGGAAGAACATGGCAATCAAGCTCAGAAATAACCATAGGCAAGTCCTTCTAAATCACCATTCCCAATACTAATCCATCTCCAAAATAAATTCCAATCATAATTTGAGTGACCGTCGTATTCTTAGTCTTAATAAAATTCATGTTTGCCTCCAAATAATGACCTAAAGAGTTTCGTATCTTTGTAAAGACTCTGGAAAACCAATAATTGATATGTAAGCTAGGTATATTTCACCATCGATGAATGTCATCAATTGTTTCAAATTGTGAATGAAAGAAGAGACGGAAAATTTTCAAATTGAGAATCACCTATTTCCATAATGAAAAAGAAGATGATTCATTTTCTACATTCTCCCATTGAAAAAAAGGTGGAGGCCAACCATCTTCTTGCAACAAAAAAACTCTATTGGAACATAGCCTAATAACGTTCGCAAACATTACCACATAAGGACTTAATGTTGGATTCATTAAAAAATCATTTGAAGATGCATCATCCTATTGTATGTTATATTATGTTAACAACCATCTTGTGCTTAATATCACTGTATGGACTAACCTTGTGTAAGTACCATTTATTTTTATGCATTTTCTTTTCTTCCTCTTCATATTTGGGCATCATAAGTCCTCAACAATGTGTTCAATCATAGGAATATGTTGATATATTTCATCAGCTAAGTCCTTTGATCCATACCTCATCACATATGGAGGGGACACATAGGAAGATAAGTCAAATTCTGAGCCATAAATATTAACAAGGGCTTCTACCTGGAATCCAATTCCCTTAATTGAATCATTTCTCAGCCCTTCTCATGAATCTTAGCCTTTTGCATGGAATCTGCTAGGCTTACAAGGATGGATTGAGTTTTGCTTTGATAAAAAACACCATCCTTTAATGTAGACAATGTTTTCACAATAACATTACTAGGTGACCTATTCTTATACTACCCATTCAATGGAGGATATGGATGAAAATATAGACAAACATTTCCAACATAACATTATTTTTTCCTTATGACAAACACCCTCCAAAATTTGGTCTAACTTGAATTTTAGAGCCTACTGTGGATCTTGTGATCATTCGTTCCCTAATCGATTTATGGTTAGTTGATAAGTGTCAAAGTCACTTGCTGAAACATGCTTATTCTACAACAAGTTCGTTAGTGCACCCTTTTGTGCAAGCTTGAACAGGAAAAGTACAAGTCCATCAACGTAGTGTCTATGCACTGTTCCACCTGTGTCGAAAGTCAGTGCACACTTTCATCAACAGTCCCTCACTTTTTGTTGTGATTTTCATCAATGACGTGATGTTCTCATTAAACTATTGTTATAATACATATATTGAACTAATGTTTAATATATAATTTAAATTACATACATTATTGTTGTAATTCACAATCAATCATCAGAAACTATCACAAGTGAAATCCCGATAAAAAAAGTTCAAGCAATTAATTTATTAATCCAAACCTCTTTTATTTACGTTATGAAATATTCTCAAAATTTATTAATCCAAATAAATTTCAACGAGGAAAAAACAAATTATCGTCATAAACATACCATACCCAAATTTCAATGTGATTGGTGATTGTGCAACTTTGCACCTAGCATCAATTTGCAATTGAAAACAATATCGGCACTACATTTTTGGCCTTCACCATTTTCCTTCCTACAAATGCTATCTGTACCTTGGATTTGGCTTCCATTCGAGATCAATTCAAAGAGGAGAAGTGAGAATTATTTATGCATCTTCTAATCTTCATCTAGATATAACTCTTTTCTATGTATTCATGGGCATACTCTAGTTTATTGTATCTATGGTTTTTTGGTGCATAAACTGTTTTACTCACAATCACTATGTTTATCAACCTAAAGTGTGTTACTTAGTCACTAAGTTTAATTACCTTCATAGGTATCCTCTACTTTGAAATGGTTTCTAAAATTTCTGTCTTTTATAATAATATAATATATATTTGATTTAAATTTCAGAATATGAGAATATTTTTAAAAATATACACACTTTTTGTGAGTTGTATCTCGGAATTTTACTCTATCTTTCGATTACAAAGGTTTAGTATTACATAAATTAAATAGCACATTATTATTTTAATCACTCATAACAACTTTTATTGCCCATTTAATTTATATAACTATGCTAATTATTATGAAAATGTTATTTTATCATCTACCAAGCTCAAAATTGTCACGGTTGATTGTGCTACTTTCACTTTGTCTTCACCCTTAATTTGATGTTTATAACCCTTGCATTATTCACTTTTACATTCCTGGTAAGGAATAGTTTTTATAATACTCTTATTCCTAATTTTTTGTTCAAATACATAACATTATGTTGTTTGATTGTGATAAATTTCCTTTATCTTCATCATTAATTAAATGTTCATAATCCATTATGCATGTTTATATTCCTGCTAACGAATAATGTTTATATTACTCTTATTCCTAGTTTTCTTTTTGTTCAAATAAATAGCATTTTGTTGTTCTCAACCCTAATTTATTTCCACAATGCTTTAAATACCTAATTTATCTTTGCAAAATAATGTATTTTGCAGTAAAATTTATAATTGGTTGAATTGATGTTTAAATTTTATTTTAATAACCATTAATTATTTGTTTCCTTTTATTCGAAAAATATTTGTTTTGAAATTATGAGATATCATTTATTTATTTGACATCACATTTTGTTTGCACCATCTATTTGGTTAGTTTTATTTTATAAAAATAAATTTTTTGGTTAATTTTTATTTTAAAAAAATATATTTATATTTTCAAAGCAAGTTAACCAAAGTGAAGAGATATATCACTTTTTATTCAACATTAGTTTTTTTCTTAGTTTATTTATCCATTAAGAATTATAACATTTATAATTTATAGAAATTTATTATTTAAAATATTCTATTTTATTTTATTTCAATTTTTTTATTTATCATTTAAAATATAAATATTTTATATGAAAAAAATAGATGAGTGGTAAAATTTTAATATATTTTATCTATAAATTTTGTTATATTATTATTATTATTATTAATTAATTAATTAATTTATTTTTCTTCTTCAGAACGTAATATCTATAAATAAATCATAATATTAAAATGTTATTCCATGGGCTTACTGAGTGCAATTAACCAAAATTTCATGATACATTCAATTTTCTGTGGAATATACTTGGATTGATATATTTTATTAATATATTTTTATCTATATATTATATTTATTAATATATTTTCATATATATATTATATTTTATTAATATATTTTTATTAATGTATTCTATTTTATTTTTGTATCTTTTCCAGCATTGTTTAATTACTTTGTCTTTGGGGTTTTCAGTTTGAATTTGAGGAAGTAATTTTTGCCAAGTTTTTGTTATTTAAAATATGTTTTTGAATGCATCAACTACTATGGGATAAATTTGATGGGCACTCCCACCTGTCAAGTAAATTCTTGATCATGGGTTTCCTTTTAAAAGTGTCCTTCACATGCCTTTTGATTTTAATTTTTACCCATCATTTAAATATCATGTATTATTTGTTTTTGTTAGTAAGCTCAATAGCGGGGCCTTAAATTCCATGGAATATTCTAGAATACTGATAGTAGTATACACAAATCAATGGTTGAGATTTTGTCAAAAGTAGTTATAATCTTTTAACCATTTTAATTAAATTGATTAATTAAAATAAAAATGTGATATGAAGTGAGTTGAGATTTTTGGGACATGTGGTATTGATACGGCATGGTATTGTCCAATGAGATTGTAACAAAGCCTATTTATAGATTAAGATACTTCAATGTAAAGTAGAGGTAAATCTCCATGGTTAGGAATCGTATTCCATGTTTTTTTAAATATATGTATGTTTAAATTATATATTAATTATTTTTAAAAATAATAATAATATTTAAAATAATGATAATTTGTTTAGTTTTTATTAATTTTTACTTCTAGCAACATGAGATGCATATGGAGTAATTGTTTTGATTTTTATTACGGATTGTTGCAAATATGCTTTTACCATCCATCTCTCTCTCTCTCTCTCTCTCTTGCATGATCTCTCTCTCACCTTATCTCCCCACTCTCTCCCTATCTCACGATCCTTCCCCTTCAATTTATCTCACCATCTACTCCCTCTCCTTCTCTCTTTATCCCCCCACCTCTACCTCTCTCTCCTCCCTCCCTCACTCTATCCTTTTCTCTCAATAATTTCATCGCACTTCCCCCTCTCTTATACATGTTCTCGACATCTTTCTGTCGAGACCCTTCCTCTCAGTCTCCACCTCTTATTCTCTCTCTATCACCGATGCCTTACGTCTCAAACTATCCCCATTTTCCCCATATCTCTCTCTCCCTCTCCCTCAAGCTCTCATTATTTTCCCATCACTCCCTCTCTCTCTCCCTCTCCCTCTCTACCACTTCTCCATGTTCATCTTTGTCTCACACACTATCATGCTCTTCCCTCATCTCTCTCTCCCATCCCTCTCTATCGTCTCTCTCTCCACTGTTGTTTCCCTCCCTCTGACTGTCGCCATCCAAATATTCGCTCCCTCCCTCTCTCGCTCTCAATCCCGCTGACCCTCTCTCTCTCTCTCATGCGCCCTCCCTCCCTCTTTCTCTCTCTCTCAACCCCCCTTACCCTCTCTCTCTCACGCACCCTCCCTATCTCTCTCTTTTTGTCTCATGCACTCTCTCTTACCCACCTTTAGCTCCCTCTCCCTATCCTTATCTCTCTTTCCCTCCTACTCTCTATCTCTCTCCCCCAAACTTATCCTCACATTATCTCTCCCCTTCCCACTCTCACCCTCCCTCTCTCTTCCCCCCTCACTCTCTATTCCCCTTCCCCTCCCTCTCTCTTTCTCTCTCTTCCCCCTGCCCACATATCTCTCCCTTACACTTCCCCTTCCCCTCTCTCCCCCTCTCTCTCTCTCCCCCACTCCCTCCCATTCCTTTTCCCTCCCTCTCTCACCCTCTTTCTCCCACTCCCCCTCCCTTCCTCCTCCTCCATCTCTCCCTCCCTCTCCTTCTTTCTCCCTTCCTTCCTCTCTCCCTTTCCCACCCTCTCTACCACTCTCCCTTTTTCTCCCTCTTTCTCTCACTCTCTCTCCCTCCTGCCATTCCTTCCACTACTCTCTCTATATATCCTACCCTCTCTTCTTCTATCTCTGCCCCTGTCCCTCTCCCTCTTTCTATCACTCTCTCTCCCACTCCCTCCTTATTTTCCACTCTCTCTATCTCCTCCGCCTCTCTGTCTCCATCCTCCCTACCTCATCCGCCTCTCTCCCTCCCTCCTTCACCTCTCTCCCGCCTCCACCTCTCTCTCCAGCCGCTGCCTCTCCCTCCCTTCCTCTTTTTATCTCTCCCCCTATATCTATGTCTCTCCCTCCTCCTTCCCCTCTCGCACCCACAATTCTTCCCTCTCCCACTCTCTCCATCCCTACTCCCTCCCTCTATATCCCTATCTATCTCTTTCTATCCATCCCTCTTTTATATGTCTCTCTACACACCCACTCCCTCTCTCCTCTCCTTCCCACTCCCCCCCACTCTTCTTCTCTCTCCTTACCCCCTCCCCTTACATGTTAATTACATGTAAAAAAAATGTATCAATAAAGCAAACACACATACCAAAGAAACAATATAAATATACACATATATTAAAAACTACAATTCATCATATTATATATATATATATAAACATTTATTTAATTGTCAATTAAGAACAATTTATTTAAATTAATGATAAAACACTTACAATATTAGACACATATTACATTAGAATAACAATAAATTATAATTTAAAAAAGAGAAACCATATTCCAAAAACAAGCTAAAAAAGTCTTTAATTTTTTAATGATAGAATAAAATAATTACTAACACTGAAAATTTATATATATATATGAAAATCAAGGTTGACAAACAACGTTGCGAATCTATGCAAAAATAAATAATCTTACCAAAACAATTTAAACATGTTAAAAAATAAATTAAGCAAAGGATGAATGTAACAAAAATGATGTCAAATAGATACATCGATCTTTGTTTTATATTTTAAAACATTACTTATTTTAGAACATTGCGATCTCTAACAGCTACTCAAACCAAATTAGTAAGAAAGTGTGAGATCTATCGAGCCAAGCGTGAAAGGTTAAACAACTACAATAATCCAAAACCATATATTTTTCATTGGGATTAGCATAACTTATTGCAAGCATTATCAACGTAAACGAGTGTTTAGACATAAACAATTGTTTGTAGCAGCAATAAAGAAATAACCATAAAAGGCTAAACATTACGCCTTAGAGAGATTGTAAATATACATATTGCGAGAACTATAGAGAGTTTCGTGCTATTAAGAAACTGTAGAGGAGTGCGGTTAGTAGCAGCACCATGGAGAATTGAAAGGAGGACTCTATAAATCAACCCTGAGCCGAATCAATGGAAGAAGGCGAGTGCGGTTAGTAGCAGCACCATGGAGAATCAAAAGGAGGACTCTCTAAATCAACCCCGAGCCGAATCGATGGAAGAAGGCAAGAGACATTTGATTTTTCGATTACACAAAAATTGAGAGGAGGATTAATAATGAAAGAGTTGTGGTCGATAAAATGATAATAGGTTAGACCTATATAACGTAGCATGCACCAGAAATGGAGAGGCAGTCTTTCAAAGTCACTCCTCGATTTAGGTCTATTTAATTTTTGGAAACACCTGAAACAGATCGTTATGAAAACAAAAATTAAAAAAAGACAGAAGCATACATACTCGAAGCACGAGACAAAAGCATGATTGGTTTCAAAAGCAACTCAATTTCATCCCACAGAGGTGGTTCGAGAGCAGAGCAGAGATCCAATTCCATTTCTACAGTAGAGGTGGTTCGAGGGCAGAGCAGAGGTCCAATTCCATTTCTCCTGAAGGCCACCCTCCTCCTTCAGGCCAGACTCAAACATACGACCAACCCTCCTCCTCTATCACATATGGACTCAGGACCAACGCGGACTCCATGTGTGGGGGGGATTCCAACACAACACAGATCAATGGTTTGAGAACTATGTCGAAATGGTGATACGATACCAAGAGTTTTTTCCACAAATCGTTTTTATTGCTTTTTATAAATTTCTTTTTTCTAATTTTAAACTTTTTCGCTTTTCTCTCTATCACATATTAATAAATATTCCTTTTCTTGCTTTTCTCTCCATCAGCTATCATTAAAAATTGCTTTTCTTGATTTTATAACCGTTATAAATTGTTTTTCTTTTTTTCTTTTTCTAACAAGTTTTGCTTTTCTCACCAGCAACTATCCTTAAAAATTGTTTTTCTTGCTTTTCTGACGTTTCGAAGGTGGAGTTGAGGCTGTTTAACTTGGGTGAGAAAAGGACATTTGAGATTCCACTCGATGATGTTTTTCCGACGACGTGTTTAGCTTTGAATTTCAACTCATTTGGCTGTTGCCTCATAGACATTCGCTGCATGTTTAACATTACGAAGGTTTTCTGCTAATACCGTTACATTCCAAATTACTACTACATTCTAAATTGTTTCATTACTAGTAGGCGATTAAGAAATCATCAACGAAATTGTTCTCACTCTAAGTTATATTTCTCTTGAAATTGGGGTTAGTTTTGTGCATGATTTGGTCCAAAATTGATTTTCTTGGATGCCTTTTCTAAAATGCAAATGGCTTGTTAATTTTAAATTATGTCGTACTGCATGTTTATATTTTTGTATATAATACAACTGTTACTAAACATGAGGTTTAAGTTTAAATAGTGTTTACTTCCTTATTCATGGAAAATCAAACTCGAAATAGTCATCCTACCTAGTTTAGGTTAGGTTAGGGTTGTGTCATTACAATCTATTTATTAGGTATTGTTTTTGAATCTTACACTTATACTTACAATATGTTTAGTAGGTATATTTTCATTTTATTTATAAGATTATGGGAGTTATAATTTTATTTTATTTTAATTAATGGTTTTTAACTATGAAATTTATTTTTTTCCTGCCAGAAAGATTTGGTTGGGGATTTGAGTGCTATTTAGCAATCTAGGACAAAAAGCCAAGAGGCCTATGGAATTGAGGGTTTAATTACCAATTTGTAATTTTAATTTACTACCATCATGCTACCTCATCTTTTCACCATAAGCCTCAGAGAATTATTTGTAGGAAGCTCTTAGTAATGAACATATCATCAACCCATAAACTATTTCCACCATTTCCCCATCTCCACCTTAATATGTTGTGAAGCTTCTCCAAATACGCATCTTGATATGTTGAAGAGATTTTCCAAATAAGCACTTTTCACAAGAACTTGATTCTCAAATTTTAGAGCTTTTTTCCTACTTATCCATTCTCTCATAATGATACTTACATTTGTGATAACATTTCATAATTCCTAGTATGTTCACTTTTTAAAATTAAATTTTGAGTTGTTCTCTTATAATATTGCTTAAGGTATTACAATTCATGGTGAGATCATCACTCAATTTAATTTTGAGTTTTTAAGAATAAATTTAATTATGATCTTCATCCATTCAGAATCCTACAATTTTAACAGGAAATAAAATATATAGATATGCATGGGTATAATGATATCTTCCAAACAACTCTATTTAGCCTCTCCTAAAAATCAAGGTTAAAATACTTTATAAAATGGTACCACAATTGTAATAAACATTTTTTTTAAATATTTTTTTCTTATTATAAAATAATTTTAATTTTACAAAATTCTATTAATTACAATTATTTGTCATAAATTTTCTATATTTTAACATTTAAATATTTAAACAATTTATCTTAGTTGGTGTTGTATCTTTCAAAATTCATTTTGTAAATACACCACCTATTAGCATCGTTACCATGAATCCTTTCAAATGTTGTGGAGCTTCTTGAGAAAAGCATTCTTCATGTGAAAGCCTAGTTTTTAGAGTTTGAAAATTAACTTGGTTAGTATCAATTCTCTTACAATGACACTTACATTTGTAATAACGTTGGACAATGGGTAATATGGTGAACTTTTTTAGTTGTTTTCTCTTGGAATATTGTTAAAGATATTATAGTTCAAGCAAAGGTCATTACGCATAAAAAAATTATTTAATTTAATGTGTTTAGACATTAATTTAATTGCGATGATTTTGATACAAGTAAAATTAGTTGAAGAATATACTCAAAAAAATGCTTTAAAATATTAAATTACCACTTTAAATTCAATACTACACAAATATATATGTGAATAGGTTTGACATTTTAAATCAATAAAATTGATATAAACCATCTTTTAATATATAACTATACATATTTTAAAGAAAAATTTATAAAATTCATTAATCATAATATCTCTAATAAAAGCAAATAATTAAACTAGCTTAGACACATCTTAACTTTGGATCTACCAAGGGACGAGAGGGATCAAATATTTTTCACTCTAAAAGAGGCTTGTACCTCAAAGAGATTTGATACTTTTGGGTGCTTGGTAGATCCAAAGTTAAGATGCATCTAAATGCTTGGTAGATCCAAAACTAAAATGAATCTAGGAAACTATAATTTATAAATAAAAATACATATTAAATTAGAATAATGGTTAAATTATAGTTAAAAAAAAGAAAAACATATTCCAAAAATATATCAAAAGAATTTTATTTTTTTACAATAGAGTAAAATAACCAGTAAGACTAAAAAAAAAATCATAATAAACAATAATTATTTGAAAATAAAGATTCAAAAGAAAAGTTGAGACTCTATGCAAAAATAAATAATCTAACCAAGACAACTTAAGCCCAATCTAATAAAGAAAAAATGAATGATAAATGCAACAAAATTTATGTGAAGTAGGTGTATCTCCTCATATTTTAAAATATTAATTAATTGAAACTAGGCCAGCCTGATCACTAACTGCTACTGAAACCAAATTAACAAAAAAGTGTAAGATCTATCAAACCAATCATGAAAGCTTAAACTACTACAATAATACGAAACAACATATTTTGAAGATATAAATGTATACCAAACATTGAAATGAGCATTAACTTATTGCAAGAATTATCCACATAAATGATGGTTTGTTGTTGTAGCAATAAATTAGGAATCATAAAAGGCTAAACATTATGCCCTAGATAGATTGTAAATATACATATGGAAAGAACCATGAATAGAGAATGAACATGGAGAGCTACATGTTAGAAGGAAATTGTAGGGAGGGTAGTGATTAGCAGCGCCATGGAGAACTGAAAGGAGGACTCTTAACAATAAACTATAGAAACATGAGTAAGACATTGTACACTAAACTAAAAAAACTTGGTAAATTTTTGTGCACTAAACTAAATATAATAAACCTAGGTAAGGCATTATACACTAAAATAAATACAGTAAACCCTAGTAAAGCATTTTATTCCTGAAAAGAAAGTAAAGAAAGAGATCAATGCCTACACTAAGAATGTTTCTAGCAATAAACTCCATGTGCAGATGCATTCAACATATGTTTTTTGTACTCCTAAATAAACCCCAAGATGAATCCATGGAGTTAGGACATGTACATGGAAGGAGAAGGGAGAAGGCAGGAGACATTTAATTTTTCAGTTACACACAAAATGAGAGAGGAGTATTAATAATGAAGGAGATGTTGTCGATAAAATGATGCCGGGTTCAACTTATATAACACAACATGCACCGAAAATGGTGAGGAAACCTTTCAATCTCACTCCTACATTTGATTTGATACTTTGTTAGATGTCAATGGGCTGCTTAATGGATATTCTTCTTAGTAATTGTATGTATTGAATTTTAAGCATCACTTAATTTCATATTGTCTCTATCAAAGATTTAGCTCACCATTTTTAAATTTTAAATCTTCTCTGCTCTGATCTATCTTAGCTTTTAAAATTTCATATTTTTTTAAAATTCATATTTTTTTTTTGTGCGATCTACCCTAGTATGTTATAAGTTATTTGAAATCCCATTTTGGACCTCCCTACCACATTCACAACAACATAACATAAATGGAAAAAAACATCAATGCGAATGCAAGGAATGAAGAATTTGACATCAATTATTGTTGGTCAAAACCTCAACAAATTAATGTAAATCATTTCTTTAGATATGCATGCACCTCTCTTGTCATGTTAACTCACCTCTCACTGCATTTCCAATTTTTTTGTTCCCCATGTTACTAAAATAAAATGAAATGAAATCTAAGAATGAGTTTCTTAAATTATCAAAGGGACCTTCTCCATTTCCAATACATGTTGTATATGTCAAGCGTGGTATTGTTTTATCAATCCCATCTCCTCTATTATTAAACCTTATCTATCATTTTATATATATGTCGACAGTGATTATGACTACAGTCAATTTGGTATATGCGAGGCTTTCATTTGAGAGGCGGACTCTTGAGAAAAGAGTGCTCTCCTCCACAGGCTATAAATTATCCAATATCTTATAGCTCCATTGCATCTCGAGGTTCCACGAGGAGGAAGGGTACCCAAGAGTAGTCTAGGAGGTGAACTGACGAGTCATTAACATTTGGTTCGAACACATCAACATTCACACATGAAAGTGGATGATGACAAGGGAGCATAAGCAACAACCAATCCAAGAACTGGAACTGCACTCCTTGGTGAACGCTACATTGTCTATTAATATTATTTTATATGATTAATGATGTATTTATAATGACCAGAATGTAATGTGAATGTCATGATGATTGAATTTTAGAATATGACAATTGATGTATGTACGTCATATATATGTGTTTTCAATATTGATGAAATTTCATAATGGTCATGGCCATCAAATGACTAGTTGATAGAATGTTTATTTACTTATTATTATAGTATTCTAAGTTAAATATGAATTTTTCCGTATACCTAGTAACTTGATTTCTACTCTGACTAGTAAAAAAAATTAGCATCAGAGGGTGTGTCCCCACGCTTGGTATTAGAGTCGTAGATCTAGGACCTATGGACCCATAAAAATTAATTTTCATCAGTGACATGATTCACTGATTGGACTATTATTATAATACATATATTGAACTAATATTTGATAGCTAATTTAAATAATATACAATATCGTTGTGAATAACAATCAATCATAAGAAGCTATCACAATTATAATCCCTATAAGAAAGGTCAACAATTAACCTCTTTTATTTACATCATGAAATATTCGCAAAATTTATCAATCCAAAACTCTTTAATTTACATTATGAAATATTCTCAAAATTTATTAATCCAAATAAATTTCAACAAGGGAAAAACAAATGATCGGCATAAAGGTACCATACAAAAATTCCAATATCATTTGTGATTGTGCAACTTTGCACCCAACATCAATTTACACCACATTTTTTGCCTTCACCCTTTTCCTTCTTACAAATCCTAGATGTGCCTTAGCTTTGGCCTCAACTGAAGATCGATTCAAAGTGGATAAGTGAGAATTATTTATGCATATGCTAATCTTCATCTACATAGACAACATTAAGAAAAGGTTTATTTCAATTAATGAAATATTATATGTTTGTTAATAAATCTAAATATGAAAATTTGATAGGTTCATTTCTCTAATTAACCTCATTATTGGATTTTTTTATTAGATCATACTTCCAATGCTACTTTCTCTTGAGCTAGAGATATAAAAGATTGTTTGCCCCATTTCATTGGGTTATTGGATAAGACATCCTTAACCCTCCCTTCCTCTAATAAAGAGGAGTCTTTATGTGTTTCAAGTTATAATTTTGCTCGTATTCAGGCGAGTCATTTTGGTTAGCAGGGTCAATATGCCTTGGAAATGAAATAGGGACTCCATTCACCCCCAAGGGAACTCTGAAGGAGAGACTCCTATGAAAAACTTATGGACGAAACATAAGGGCATAAGTTCAAGATTCATTGCATTGTGAGTCTCCTTCCATGGAGCATCATCATCAAGACCATCTAACAAGAGCTTATAGGGTTATGCCTACATATTCACCATCATTCCTTTATATCCAATCACCAAAATAAGTAAAGGAGATAATTATTTCAAACACATACCTTTATCTTGAGTTGACTTCAAAATATTAGTCAAATCCCTGAGATTGGCATTCTATTTATCTTCAAATTCTTGAATAATATCTTTAGATTCTAGTACCTCCAAATACTTTCTAAATCTTTTGTCATTGTTGTACTCAAGTCAAATATTTCAATACCAACCTCCATACGAGAGATTCTCTTTGCCAGGGAAGGACCCTTTAAAATGTTGGAAGTAGTTGATTTTTTACCCTATATTTTTATTGAAAGGAAATGAGCAATATTTAGTTATATGAATTATTTAATAGCATATAAACATATTAAGTGGACACCATGAAAATCAAGCTCAAAAATAACCATAGGTGGGTCATTCTAAATCACCATTCTCAATACTAATCCATCTCCAATATCAATTCCAACCATAATCTGAGTGACTATCATAATGTTAGTCTTAATAAAATTCATGTTTGCCTCTAAATAATGACCTAAAGAGTTTCCTATCTCTGTAAAGACTCTGGAAAACCAATATTTGATATGTAAGCTAGGTAGATTTCACCATCGATGAATGCCATCAATTGTTTCAAATTGTGCATTCAAGGAGACAGGCCAACTTTTTAAACTGAGACGCATCTATTTCCATAATGAAAAAGAAGACAATGCCTTTTCTACATTCCCCCATTGAATGGAAAGTGAAGGCCAACCATCGTATTGCAAGCAAAAAGGCCTTTTGGAACATAGCCTAGTAATGTTCCCAAACCTTACCAGATAAGTACTTAATGTTGGCTTCATTAAAGATTCATCATACTATTGTATGTTATATAATTTTAATAACCATATTGAGCTTAGTATAACTGCAAGGGCTAACCTTGTATAAGTACATTTTAGTTTTATGCATTTCTTGTCTTCTTAATATTTGGGCCTCATAAGTCCTCAAAAATATGTCCAATTGCAAGAATATGTTGATATATTTCATGAGAAAAGTCTTTCGAACCACACTTTATCACATATGGAGGGGTCACATAGGCAAATAAGTCAAATGCTGAGCCCTAAATATTTATGAGGGCTTATAGTTGGAATCCAATTCCCTTAACTGAATCATTTCTCAACCCTTCTCAGGAATCTTACACTTTTGCTTGGAATCCCCTAGGCTTACAAGGATGTATTGAGTGTTTGTTTGATCCAGAACAACCTCCTTTAATGTAGACAATGTTTTCACAATAACATTACTAGGTGATCTCTCCTTATACTACCCATTCGATGGAGGATATGGATGAAAATATAGACAAACATTTCCCAAATAGCCTTATTTTTTCGTTACGATAAACACCCTCCAAAATTTGGTCTAACTTGAATTTTGGAGCCTACTATGGATCTTGTGATCATTCATTCCATAATCACTTTATGGTTGGTTGATAAGTGTTAAACTCACTTTCTCACACATTCTTATTCTAAAACAAGTTTTTGAGTGCACTCTTTTATGCAACCTTGAACAGGGAAAGCACAAGTCCATCAAGGTAGTGCTTATGCAATGTTCCACCTGGGTCAAAAGTTAGTGCACACTTTAAAACATAGCAATCTCCTCTTAAAACTACTGAAACTAAATTAATAAGAAAGTGTGAAATCTATCCAGCCCATCGTGAAAGGTTAAACAACTACAATAATCGCAAACCATATATTTTGCATTGAGATTAGCATAACTTATTACAAGCATTATCCACGTAAACAACCAGCAGCAATAAACTAGGAATCAGAAAAGGCTAGACATTACGCCCTAGAGAGATTGTAAATATACATATTGCGAAGAATCAGAAAAGGCTAAACATTATGCCCTTGAGAGATTGTAAATATACATATTGCGAGAAGTGTAGAGGAGGGCAGTTATTGTACCGAGCCGAATTGATGGAAAGAGAAAGGAGAAGGCCAGAGACATTTGATTTTTCTATTACACAAAATGAGAGGAGGATTAATAATGAAAGAGATGTGGTAGATAAATGATACCATTTTTGGCACCGAAAATGGAGAGACAGTCTTTCAAACTCACTCCTAGATTTGAGTTTATTTTATTTTGGAAACACCTGAAACAGATCAATATGAAAACAAAAGTTAAAAAAACTTGGAAGCACAAGACAGAAGCATACATACTTGGAAGCCCGAGACAGAAGCATGATTGGTTTCGGCAGCAACTCAATTTCATCTAGCAGAGGTGGTTCGAGAGCGGAGCAGAGGTCCAAGTCCATTTTCCCAGGGGAAGTGGTTCGAGACCAGAGCAGAGGTCCAATTCCATTTCCCCTGAAGGCCACCCTCCTCTATGCTAGACTCAGACAGAGGACCAACCCTCCTCCTCTGTCACATATGGACTCGGGACAAGGCGGACTCAATCTTGGATGTGTGGAGCGCTTCAAACACAACACAAAACAATGGTTTGACAACCGTCCGTGTCAAAGTGGAGATTCAATATAAAAATTTGTTCCCAAATCACTTTGATTGTTTTTCTATCCATCAACTATTTTGATAAAGTGCTTTTCTTTCTTTCTCTAACTTTTCTTGCTTTTCTCTCCCTATTAAGTATAATTAAAAAATTGTTTTTCTGGCTTCTCTCTCCATTAGATATCTTTATAAATTGCTTTTCTTGATTTTCTAACCATTATAAATTATTTTTCTAACTGTTTTTGCTTTTCTCTCCGGCAGCTATCTTTAAAAATTGATTTTCTTGCTTTTTTTAACGTATCAATTTTTGGTGTGTGAGGAGCTTGGAGGGTTCGAAGCTGGAGTTGAGACGGTTTAACTTGGGTGAAAAAAAATGACATTTGAGCTTCATTATGTTCCCGCCGTGGAGGATTCTTTTCCCCCGACGTGTTTGAATTTCAGCTCATTTAAGAGTTGCCTCATAGACATTCGTTGCATATTTAATATAGATAATAAAGTGTTGTGCACTAAACTAAATATAATAAAAGTAGATAAGCCATTGTACACTGAAATAAATACAGTAAACACTAGTAAAGCATTTTATGCCTCAAAAGCCTATAAAGAAAGAGATGAATAACTACACTAAGAATATTGCAAGCAATAAACTCCATGATGAGATGCGTTCAACATATCTTATTTGTTACAAACAAAATGAGAGAGGAGGATTAATAATGAAGGAGTGGTGGTCGATGAAATTATAATTGGTTCAACTTATGTAACATAGCATGCACTGAAAATGGTGAGGAAACCTTTCAAACTCACACTTACATTTGATTTGATACTTTGTTAGATGTCAATGGGCTGCTTAATGGATATTCTCTCAGTAACGGTATTTATTGCATTTTAAGCTACTCTTAATTTCATATTCTCTCTCTTAAATATTTAGCTCACATTTTTATATTTTAAATTTGATCTATCTTAGCTTTTAAAATTTCATAGCTTTTTAAAATTCCTTTTGTTTGTGTGGTCTACCCTAGTATGTTAGGAGATTTGAAATCCCATTTTCAACCCTCCTACCACATTCACAACAACATACCAAAAATGAAAAAAAAAACATCAATGCCAATGCAAGGAATGAATAATTTGAAATGATTTATTGTTGGTAAAAACGTCAAGAAATTATTGTAAATCCTTTCTGTAGGTATGTATGCATCTATGTTGTCATGTTAACTCACATCTTGCTGCATTTCCAATTTTATTGTTCCTCTTTTGTTCCACATGTTACTAAAATAAAATGAAATGAAATCTAAGAATGAGTTTCTTAGATTATCTAAGGGACTTTCTCCATTTCCAATACATTTTGTATATGTGAAGCATGGTATAATTTTATCAATACCATATCTTCTATTATTAAAACACCTGTCTAACTTTATATATGTGTTGACAATAATTATGACTATAGTCACTTTGGTATTGTGGAGGCTTTCTTTTGAGAGGGGGACTCTTGAGCAAAGAGTGTTCTCCTCCACTGGATATAACTTCTCCACCATTGTATAGCCCCATTGTATCTCCGCGGTCCACCAGGAGGAAGGCTACCCAAAGAGTAGGCTAGGAGGTAAGCTGATGAATCATTAACATTTGGTTAGAACACATTGACATTCACACAAGAACGTGGACGACAGAAATGGAGCGCAAGCAACAACCAATCTGAGAACCAAAAATCCACTCCTTGGTGAACGATCCAAATTGTGTATTAATAATTTTTGTTATATTATTAATGATGTCTTTATAATGAGCAGAATGTAATGTGAATGTCATGATGATTGAATTTCAGAATATGACTATTGATGCATGTACCTCAAATTTATGTGTTTTCAATATTGATGAAATTCCATAATGGTCGTCGCTAAAAAATGACTAGTTTATTAGAATGTTTATTTACTTATTATTATAGTATTGTATCTTAAATAGAAATTTCCCCCTATACTTAGTAACCTAATTTCTACTCTGATTAGTAAAAAGAAAATGGCATAAGAGAAAGTGTCCCCACACATGGTATCATAGTCATAGATCTAGGACCCATGGACCCATAAAAGTTAATTTTCATCAATGATGTGATGCTCTCATTAAGCTATTGTTATAATACATATATTGAGTTAATATTTAGTATCTAATTTAAATAATATACAATATTTTTGTAAATCACAATCAATCATCAGAAACTATCCCAAGTGAAAAACCTATAATAAAGGTCAAACAATTAACCTATTTTATTTACATCATGAAATATTCTCAAAATTTATGAATCCAAACCTTCTTTATTTACATTATGAAATATTCTCAAAATTTATTAATCGAAATAAAATTCAACCAGGGAGAAACAAATCATGGACATAAAGATACCATACAAAAATTTCAATATCATTTGTGATTGTGCAATTTTTCACCCAACATCAATTTGCACTACATTTTTTGCCTTCACCCTTTTCCTTCTTACAAATCCTATCTGTGGCATGGCTTTCACTCCCACTCGAGATCGATTCAAAGTAGAGAAGTGAGAAAGTGAGAATTATTTATGCATCTGCTAATCTTCGTCTATATATTTATAGCATAAAGAAAAAAATTATTTCAATTATTGAAATATTATATGTTTATTAATAAATTTAAATATGAAATTTTGATAGGGTTATTGCTCTAGCTAACTGCATTATTGAAATTTTTTCAGTAGATCATACTTCCAATGCTACTTTCTCTTAAGCTTGAGATATAAAAGATTGTTTAACCCCCATTCACTAGGTTATTGGCTAATACATCCTTAACCCTTCCTTCCTCTAGTAAAGAGGAGGTTTTATGTGTTTTAAGTTATACTTTTTCTCATATTCAGGTGAGTCACTTTTCTCAGCAGGGTCATTATGCCATGGAAATGAAATAGCGACTACATTCACCACTAGGGAACTCTGAAGGAGAGATTCCTATGAGAAAATTATAGAGGAAATTTAGGGGCATAAGTTGAAGGTTAATTGCATCATGAGTCTCCTTACATGGAGCATCATCATCAATGCCTACTAACAAGAGTTTCTAGGGAGATGCCTACGTATTCACCATCATTACTTTATATCCAATCACCAAAACAAGTAAAGGATCTAATTCTTCAAATCACATACCTTTATCTTGAGTTGACTTCAAAATATTAGTCACCTCCTTGTGATTGGCATTCTAGTTAACTCCAAATTCTTCAATAATATCTTTAGGTACTAGTCCCTCCAAATACTTTCTAAAGCTTTTATGATTGCGGTATTCAAGTCAAATTTTTCAATACCAACCTCCACAGGAGAAATGATATTTTTTCAGTGAAGGTCCCTTTAAAATGTTGGAAGTAGGTGATTTTTTACCCTAACTTTTTACTGAAAGGAAATGAGCAATATTTAGCTATATGAATTAGTTAATGGCATATTAACATATTAAGGGAAGAACATGGCAATCAAGCTCAAAAATAACCATAGGTAAGTCCTTCTAAATCACCATTCCCAATACTAATCCATCTCCAAAATAAATTCCAATCATAATTTGAGTGACCATCGTATTCTTAGTCTTAATAAAATTCATGTTTGCCTCCAAATAATGACCTAAAGAGTTTCGCATCTTTGGAAAGACTCTGGAAAACCAATAATTGATATGTAAGCTAGGTATATTTCACCATCAATGAATGTCATCAGTTGTTTGAAATTGTGAATGAAAGGAGAGAGGGAAACTTTTTAAATTCAGAATCACCTATTTCCTTAAAGAAAAAGAAGACGATTCATTTTCTACATTCTCCCATTGAGAAAAAGGTGGAGGCCAACCATCTTCTTGCAAGAAAAAATCTCTATTGGAACATACCCTAATAACATTCCCAAACATTACCACATAAGGACTTAATGCTGGATTCATTAAAAATTCATTTGAAGATGCATCCTCCTATTGTATGTTATATTATGTTAACAACCATATTGTGCTTAATATCACTGTATGGACTAACCTTGTATGAGTACCTTTTATTTTTATGCATTTTCTTCTCTTATTCTTAATATTTGGGCATCATAAGTCATCAAAAATGTGTTCAATCATAGGAATATGTTGATATATTTCATCAACTAAGTCCTTTGATCAATACTTCATCACATATGAAGGGGACACATAGGAAGATAAGTCAAATGTTGAGCCCTAAATATTAACAAGGGCTTCTACCTGGAATCCAATTCCCTTAACTGAATCCTTTCTCAACCCTTCTCATGAATCTTAGCATTTTGCTTGGAATCCCCTAGGCTTACAAGGATGGATTGAGTTTTGCTTTGATCCAAAACAACATCCTTTAATGTAGACAATGTTTTCACAATAACATTACTAGGTGATCTCGCCTTATACTACCCATTCAATGGAAGATATGGATGAAAATATAGACAAACATTTCTGACATAACATTATGTTTTCCTTATCACAAACACCCTCCAAAATTTGGTCTAACTTGAATTTTAGAGGCTAATGTGGATCTTGTGATCATTCATTCCCAAATCGATTTATGGTTAGTTGATAAGTGTCAAAGTCACTTGCTGAAACATGCCTATTATACAACAAGTTCGTTAGTGCACCCTTTTGTGCAAGCTTGAACAGGAAAAGTACAAGTCCGCCAAGGTAGTGTCTATGCACTGTTCCACCTGTGTCGAAAGTCAGTGCACACTTTCATCAACATTCCCTCACTTTTTGTTGTGATTTTCATCAATGACGTGATGCTCTCATTAAACTATTGTTATAATACATATATTGAACTAATATTTAATATATAATTTAAATAATATACATTATTGTTGTAAATCACAATCAATCATTGGAAACTATCACAAGTGAAATCCCCATAAAAAATGTTCAAGCAATTAATTTATTAATCCAAACCTCTATTATTTACATTATGAAATATTCTCAAAATTTATTAATCCAAATAAATTTCAACCAGGAAAAAACAAATTAGTGTCATAAACGTACCATACCCAAATTTCAATGTGATTGGTGATTGTGCAACTTTTCACCTAGCATCAATTTGTAATCGAAAACAATATCAGCACTACATTTTTGGCCTTCACCATTTTCCTTCTTACAAATCCTATCTTTGCCTTGGATTTGGCTTCCACTCGAGATCGATTCAAAGAGGAGAAGTGAGAATTATTTATGCATCTTCTAATCTTTATCTATATAATTATTTTCTATGTATTCATGGGCATACTCTAGTTTATTGTATCTATGGTTTTGTGGTGCATAAACTGTTTTACTCACAATCACTACTTTTATCAACCTAAAGTGCGTTATTCAATCACTAAGTTTAATTACCTCCATAGGTATCCTCTACTTTGAAATGGTTTCTAAAATTTCTATCTTTTATATAATAAAATATATATTTGATTTAAATTTCATAATATGAGAATATTTTTAAAAATATACACAATTTTTGTGAGTTGTATTTGGGAATTTTACTCTATCTTCCGATTACAAAGGTCTAGTATTACATAAATTAAATAGCACATTATTATTTTAATCACCCGTAACAACTTTTATTGCCCATTTAATTTATATAACTATGCTAATTATTATGAAAATCCTATTTTATCATCCACCAAGCTCCAAATTGTCACGGTTGATTGTGCTACTTTCTCTTTGTCTTCACCTTCAATTTGATGTTTATAACCCTTGCATTATTCACTTTTACATTCCTGGTAAGGAATAGTTTTTATAATACTCTTGTTCCTAATTTTTTTGTTCAAATACATAACATTATGTTGTTTGATTGTGCTCCATTTTGTTTATCTTCACCATTAATTAAATGTTCCCGCTAACGAATAATGTTTATATTACTCTTATTCCTAGTTTTTTTTTTTTTCAAATAAATATCATTTTGTTGTTCTCAACCCTGATTTATTCCCACAATGCTTGAAATACCTAATTTATCTATGCGAAATAATCTATTTTGCAGTAACATTTATAATTGGTTGAATTGATGTTTAAATTTTATTTTAATAACCATTAATTATTTGTTTCCTTTTATTGCAAAAATATTTGTTTTCAAATTATGAGATATCATTTATTTATTTGACAAGCAATTTTTGGCAAGTTTTTGTTATTTAAAATATGTTTTTAATGCATCAATTAATATGGGATAAATTTGATGGGCACTCCCACCTGTGAAGTAAATTCTTGATCATGGGTTTCCTTTTAAAAGTGTCCTTCACATGCCTTTTGATTTTTATTTTTACCCATCATTTAAATATCATGTATTATTTGTTTTTGTTAGTAAGCTCAATAGTGGGGGCTTAAATTCCATGGAATATTCTAGAATATTGATAGTAGTATACACAAATCAATGGTTGAGATTTATGTCAAAAGTAGTTATGCTCTTTTAACCATTTTAATTAAATTGATTAATTAAAAGAAAAATGTCATATGAAGTGAGTTGAGATTTTTGGGACATGTGGTATTGATAAGGCATGGTATTGTCCAATGAGATTGTAACAAAGCCTATTTATAGATTAAGATTCTTCAATGTAAAGTAGAGGTAAATCTCCATGGTTAAGATTGTATTCCATGTTTTTTCAAATGTATGTATGTTTAAATTATATATTAATTATTTTTATAAATAATAATGATATTTAGAATAATGATAATTTGTTTAGTTTTTATTAATATTTACTTCTAGCAACATGAGATGCATATGGAGTAATTGTTTTGATTCTTATTATGGATTGTTGCAAATATGCTTTTACCATCCATCTCTCTCTCTCTCTCTCTCTCTCTCTCTCTCTCTCTCTCTCTCTCTCTCTCTCTCCTGCATGATCTCTCTCTCACCTTATCTCCCAACTCTCTCCCAACTCATCTCTATCTCATGATCCTTCCCCTTCAATTTATCTCACCATCTACTCCCTCTCCTTCTCTCTTTATCCCCCCACCTCTACCTCTCTCTCCTCCCTCCCTCACTCTATCCTTTTCTCTCAATAATTTCATCGCTCTTCCCCTTCTCTTATACATGTTCTCAATATCTTTCTTTTGAGACCCTTCCTCTCAGTCTCCCCCTCTTATTCTCTCTCTATCACCCTGCCTTACGTCTCAAACTGTCCCTATTTTCCCCATATCTCTCTCTCCCTCTCCCTCAAGCCCTCCCTATTTTCCCATCACTCCCTCTCTCTCTCCCTCTCCCTCTCTGCCACTTCTCCATGTTCATCTTTGTCTCACGCACTATCATGCCCTTCCCTCATCTCTCTCTTCCCTCCCTCTCTATCGTCTCTCTCTCCACTATTGTTTCCCTCCCTCTGGCTATCGCCATCCCAATCTCGCTCCCTCCCTCTCTCACTCTCAATCCCGCTAACCCTCTCTCTCTCTCTCTCTCATGCTCCCTTCCTCCCTCTTTCTCTCTCTCTCAACCCCTCTTAACCTCTCTCTCTCACAGACCCTCCCTGTCTCTCTCTTTTTGTCTCACGCACTCTCTCTTCCCCACCTTTAGCTCCCTCTCCCTATCCTTATCTCTCTTTCTCTCCTAATCTCTATCTCTCTCCCCCCAACCTTATGCTGACTTTGTCTCTCCCCTTCCCACTCTCACCCTCCCTCTCTCTTCCCCTCTCACTCTCTATTCCCCTTCCCCTCCCTCTCTCTTTCTTTCTCTTTCTCCCTCTAACATTTATAATTGGTTGAATTGATGTTTAAGTTTTATTTTAATAACCATTAATTATTTGTTTCCTTTTATTGCAAAAATATTTGTTTTCAAATTATGAGATATCATTTATTTATTTGACAAGCAATTTTTGGCAAGTTTTTGTTATTTAAAATATGTTTTTGAATGCATCAATTACTATGGGATAAATTTGATGGGCACTCCCACCTGTTAAGTAAATTCTTGATCATGGGTTTCCTTTTAAAAGTGTCCTTCGCATGCCTTTTGATTTTTATTTTTACCCATCATTTAAATATCATGTATTATTTGTTTTTGTTAGTAAGCTCAATAGTGGGGGCTTAAATTCCATGGAATATTCTAGAATATTGATAGTAGTATACACAAATCAATGGTTGAGATTTATGTCAAAAGTAGTTATGCTCTTTTAACCATTTTAATTAAATTGATTAATTAAAAGAAAAATGTCATATGAAGTGAGTTGAGATTTTTGGGACATGTGGTATTGATAAGGCATGGTATTGTCCAATGAGATTGTAACAAAGCCTATTTATAGATTAAGATTCTTCAATGTAAAGTAGAGGTAAATCTCCATGGTTAAGATTGTATTCCATGTTTTTTTAAATGTATGTATGTTTAAATTATATATTAATTATTTTTAATAATGATATTTAAAATAATGATAATTTGTTTAGTTTTTATTAATATTTACTTCTAGCAACATGAGATGCATATGGAGTAATTGTTTTGATTCTTATTATGGATTGTTGCAAATATGCTTTTACCATCCATCTCTCTCACTCCCTCTCTCCTGTCCTTCCCACTCTCCCCCCAATCTCCTTCTCTCTCCTTACCCCCTCCCCTTACATGTTAATTACATGTAAAAAAAATGTATCAATAAAGCAAACACAAATACCAAAGAAACAATATAAATATACACATATTTTTTTTTCCTCAATCAGTCTACTCCTATTATTTATACAAAAAGTGTTACAGCAAGGCCACTGCCTTGAAAATTCTTGCCATGAAGTTGGCATTTTACAAAAAGATGCTTGACGTCTGTCCGTGGAGGAACCACAACAGTGCTTTTAACTCCCATAAAACTCAAAATTGACCCACAGTTATCCATCGCTAAACATAAAAAAAGCATTAAATGACAGAGACCTGAAACATACATTAACATCGAGATTCAAAAGGGAGGCGAACTCCTACTTCAGAAACTGCACAAAACAGAGGCACGGGCTGGTTCATTCGTCCTCTGTGGTATACGATTACTCAATGACCCTACACCCAAATTGAGGTGAGTCATCAGAGTCGGACGGATGGACCTCTGAGCCTGTAGGCTCTCCTCCTGCTGGCACGCTCAGAGCTACGTTGTCTTCAAAATTCACCACAGAAAGGCCTCCTATGACCTGGCGCTGGTTATCATTCGGATTTTCCATCCTCTGATCTGCAGGAACCCCATGATGAGCTGCTCCCAAACCCCGGGAATTCTCACACTTTTCCATCGTGACCGAGACTATGAAGGAGGAGTTTTCCAAAGAACACGGGATGCGAAAATGGGTAGTGAGATGAGCATTATGCTCACAGTCATCATCCCTAACTCGCCCTCTGCCCCTGCCTCTGCCACTTCTGGTGGTTGGATGATTGAAGCGACCAAATTCCAACACATCCGAGGATGGGTTCGAGGTGGTGGTGGACCGCTGATGAGTGGCGCGACCACAGGAACCTCCACGCCTACTCCCCATCCTAGGCCTTTCACGCGGTATGATGTTATGCGCAAGCTTGACAGAGGAGCGAATGCACAGAGAGGGATGACTAAGAAATGAGTGCTCAGAGAGAAATGGAAAAGGAGCCCAGACAAGTCCGTGAGTCACTGCAACCAGAGCCAAGTGAAAGAAGAGGATAGAGAAAGATCTTGAGTCGAGCGAAGGATAGATGAGTAGAAACGAACTAACAGAGTGACTCAGGGAAACACACAGAGCAGTGACCTTTGTGGCATCGATGGTCTGCGACGAAGCCGTGGGAGTGACAAACATATTGGGAGCCATGGCGCAAATAACCGGGAGACTGAATGACGTAGTTAATGCAGCCATAAATAGAATTGTGTGAGACCAGCTCGCCAACCCATAACTATAACCCGTGGTGCACTTGGGCTAACACCTGTCCACTCACTGCGCCTTCAACGTACCCTGTGGCCTGTCAATATATAAACATTTATTTAATTCTCAATTAAAAACAATTTATTTAAATTAATGATAAAAACTTACAATATCAGACACATATTACATTAGAATAACAATAAATTATAATTTAAAAAAAAAGAGAAACCATATTCCAAAAACAAGCTAAAAAAGTCTTTAATTTTTTTATAAAAGAATAAAATAATTACTCACGGTGAAAATTTATATAGATATATATATATATATATATATATATATATATATATATATATATATATATATGAAAATCAAGGTTCACAAACAATGTTGAGAATCTATGCAAAAATAAATTATCTTACCAAAACAATTTAAACATGTTAAAAAATAAATTAAGCAAAGGATGAATGTAACAAAAATGATGTCAAATAGATACATCGATCTTTGTTTTATATTTTAAAACATTAGTTATTTTGGAAACTCAAACCAAATTAATAAGAAAGTGTGAGATCTATCCAACCAAGCGTGAAAGGTTAAACAACTACAATAATCCCAAACCATATATTTTGCATTGAGATTAGCATAACTTATTGCAAGAATTATCAACGTAAACGAGGGTTTACACATAAACAATTGTTTGTAGCAGCAATAAAGTAAGAGTAAAAAAAGGCTAAACATTATGCCTTAGAGAGATTGTAAATATACATATTGCGAGAACTATAGAGAGTTTCGTGCTATTAAGAAACTGTAGAGGAGTGCGGTTAGTAGCAGCACCATGGAGAATTGAAAGGAGGACTCTCTAAATCAACCCTGAGCCGAATCGATGGAAGAAGGCAAGTGCGGTTAGTAGCAGCATCATGGAGAATCAAAAGGAGGACTCTCTTAATCAACCCCGAGCCGAATCGATGGAAGAAGGCGAGAGACATTTGATTTTGCGGTTACACAAAAATTGAGAGGAGGATTAATAATGAAAGAGATGTGGTCGATAAAATGATACCACGTTAGACCTATATAACGTAGCATGCACCAGAAATGGAGAGGCAGTCTTTCAAACTCACTCCTCGATTTAAGTCTATTTAATTTTTGGAAACACCTGAAACAGATCGTTATGAAAACAAAAATTAAAAAAAGAGAGAAGCGTACATACTCGAAGTACGAGACAAGCATAAATACGAGACAGGAGAATGATTGGTTTCGGCAGCAACTCAATTTCATCCCGTAGAGGTGGTTCGAGAGTGGAGCAGAGGTCCAATTCCATTTCCCCAGTAGAGGTGGTTCGAGGGCAGAGCAGACGTCCAATTCCATTTCTCCTGAAGGCCACCGTCCTCGTCTAGGCCAGACTCAGACATACGACCAACCCTCCTCCTCTATCACATATGGACTCGGGACCAACGCGGATTCCATGTGTGGCGGGATTCCAACACAACACAAAACAATGGTTTGACAACTATGTCAAAATGGAGATACGATACCAAGAGTTGTTCCCACAAATCGCTTTTATTGCTTTTTATAAATTGCTTTTTTTCTAATTTTAAACTTTTCTTGCTTTTCTCTCTATCACATATTATTAAAAATTCGTTTCTTGCTTTTCTCTCTATCACATATTATTAAAAATTCCTTTCTTTCTTTTCTCTCCATCAGCTATCATTATAAATTTCTTTTATTCATTTTCTAACCGTTATAAATTCTTTTTCTTTTCTTTCTTTTTCTAACCGTTTTTGCTTTTCTCACCAGCAACTATCCTTAAAAATTGTTTTTCTTGCTTTTCTGACATTTCGAAGGTGGAGTTGAGGCTGTTTAACTTGGGTGAGAAAATGACATTTGAGATTCATCACGTTTCCGCCCTGGATGATGTTTTTTCGGCGACATGTTCAGCTTTGAATTTCAACTCATTTGACTGTTGCCTCATAGACATTCGCTGCATGTTTAACATTACGAAGGTTTTCTGCTAATACTGTTACATTCCAAACTACTGTTACATTCTAAATTGTTTCATTACTAGTAGGCGATTAAGAAATCATCAACGAAATTGTTCTCACTCTAAGTTATATTTCTCTTGAAATTGGGGTTAGTTTTGTGCATGATTTGGTCCAAAATTGATTTGATTAGATGCCTTTTCTAAAATGGAAATGGTTTGTTAATTTTAAAATATGTCGTACTGCTTGTACATATTTTTGTATATAATACAATTGTTGCTAAACATTAGGTTTATGTTTAAATAGTGTTTACTTTCTTATTCATGGAAAATCAAACTTGAAATGGTCATCATACCTAGTTTAGGTTAGGTTAGGGTTGTGTCATTACAATCTATTTATTAGGTATTGTTTTTTAACCTTAGACTTACACTTACAATATGTTTTGTAGGTATATTTTCATTTTATTTATAATATTATGGGAGTTATACTTTTATTTTATTTTAATTAATGGTTTTTGACTATGAAATTTATTTTTTTCCTGCCAGAAAGATTTGGTTGGGGATTTGAGTGTTATTTAGCAATCTAGGACGAAAAGCCAAGAGGCCTACGGAATTGAGGGTTGAATTACCAATTTGTAATTTTGATTTACTACCATCATGTTACCTCATTTTTCGACCATAAGCCTCAAAGAATTATTTGTAGGAACCTCTTAGTAATCAACGCATCATCAACCCATAAACTATTTCCACCGTTTCCCCATCTCCACCTTCATATGTTGTGGAGATTCTCAAAATAAGCATCTTCATATGTTGAAGAGGTTTTCCAAATAAGAATTTTTCACAAGAACTTGATTCTGAAATTTTAGAAATTAATATCCTGCTTATCCATTCTCTCATAGTGATACTTACATTTGTGATAACATTTCGTTATGCGTAGTATGTTCACTTTTTACTTTTTAAAATTAATTTTGAGTCGTTTTTATTATAATATTGTTTAAGGTGTTATAATTCATGGTGAAATCATCACTCAATTTAATTTTGAGTATTTAGGAATTAATTTAATTATGATCTTCATCCATTCAGAATCCTACAATTTTAATAGGAAATAAAGTATATAGATATGCATGGGTATAATGAAATCTTCCAAACAACTCTATTTAGCCTCTCCTTAAAATCAAGGTTCAAATACTTTATAAAATGGCACGACAATTGTAATAAACATTTTTTTAAATATTTTTTTTCCTTATTATAAAATAATTTAAATTTTACAAAATTTTATTAATTACAATTATTTTTCATAAATTTTCTATATTTTAACATTTAAATAATTAAACAATTTATCTTAGTTGGTGTTGTATCTTTCAGAATTCATTTTGTAAATACTCCACCTATTAGCATCGTTACCATCAATCCTTTCACATGTTGTGGAGCTTCTTGAGAAAAGCATTCTTCATGTGAAAGCCTAGTTTTTAGAGTTTGAAAATTAATATGGTTAATATCAATTCTCTTACAATGATACTTACATTTGTAATAACGTTGGACAATGGGTAATATGGTGAAATTTTTTAGTTTTTTTCTCTTGGAATATTGTTTAAGATGTTATAATTCAAGCAAAGGTCATTACTCATAAAAAAATATTTAATTTAATGTGTTTAGACATCAATTTAATTGCGATGATTTTGATACAAGCAAAATTAGTTGAAGAATATACTCAAAAATATGCTTTAAAATATTAAATTACCACTTTAAATTCAATACTACACAAATATATATGAGAACAAGTTTCACATTTTAAATCAATAAAATTAATATAAACCATCTTTTAATATATAACTATACATATTTGAAAGAAAAAATTATAAAATTCTTTAATCATAACATGTCTAATAAAAACAAATAATTAAACCAGCTTAGAAACATCTTAACTTTGGATCTACCAAGGGACCGGAGGGATCAAATATTTTTCACTCTAAAAGAGGCTTGTACCTCAAAGAGATTTGATCCTTTTGGGTGCTTGGTAGATCCAAAGTTAAGATGCATCTAAATGCTTGGTAGATCCAAAACTAAAATGAATCTAGGATACTATAATTTATAAATAAAAATACATATTAAATTAGAATAATGGTTAAATTATAATTTAAAAAAAGAAAAACATATTCCAAAAATATATTAAAATAAATTTATTTTTTTAGAATAGAGTAAAATAACCAGTAAGACTAAACAAAAAATCATAATAAAAAATAATTATTTGAAAATAAAGATTCAAAAGCAAAGTTGAAACTCTATGCAAAAATAAATAATCTAACCAAGACAACTTAAGCACAATCTAATAAAGAAAAAATGAATGATAAATGCAACAAAATTTATGTGAAGTAGATGTATCTCCTCATATTTTAAAATATTAATTAATTGAAACTAGGCCAGCCTGATGACTAACTGCTACTGAAACCAAATTAATAAAAAAGTGTAAGATCTATCAAACAAATCATGAAAGGTTAAAATACTACAATAATACGAACCAACATATTTTGAAGATATAAATGTATGCCAAACATTGAAATGAGCATTAACTTATTGCAAGAATTATCCACATAAATGATGGTTTGTTGTAGTGGCTATAAATTAGGAATCATCAAAGGCTAAACATTATGCCCTAGATAGATTGTAAATATACATACGGAAAGAACTACCAATAGAGAATGAACATAGAGAGCTACATGTCAGTAGGAAATTGTAGGAAGGGTAGTGATTAGCAGCACCATGGAGAACTGAAAGGAGGACTCTTAACAATAAACTATAGAAAACGTGAGTAAGACATTGTACACTAAACTAAAAAACCTAGTAAATTTTTGTGCACTAAACTAAATATAATAAACCTAGGTAAGGCATTGTACACTAAAATAAATACAGTAAACCCTAGTAAAGCATTTTATGCCCGAAAAGAAAGTAAAGAAAGAGATGAATGCCTACACTAAGAATATTTCTAGGAATAAACTCCATGCGCAAATGCATTCAACATATTTTTTTTGTACTCCTAAATAAACCCCAAGCTGAATCCATGGAGTTATGACATGTACATGGAAGGAGAAGGGAGAAGGCAAGAGACATTTAATTTTGCAGTTACACACAAAATGAGAGAGTAGTATTAATAATGAAGGAGATGTTGTCGATAAAATGATGACAGGTTCAACTTATATAACACAACATGCACCGAAAATGGTGAGGAAACCTTTCAATCTCACTCCTACATTTGATTTGATACTTTGTTAGATGTCAATGGGCTGCTTAATGGATATTTTTCTGAGAAATTGTATGTATTGCATTTTAAGCATCACTTAATTTCATATTGTCTCTATTAAAGATTTAGCTCACCTTTTTTAAATTTTAAATCTTCTCTGCTATGATCTATCTTAGCTTTTAAAATTTCATAATTTTTTAAAATTCATATTTTTTTTTTGTGCGGTCTACCCTAGTATGTTAGAAGTTATTTGAAATCCCATTTTGGACCTCCCTACCACATTCACAACAACATAACATAAATGGAAAAAAACATCAACGTGAATGCAAGGAATGAAGAATTTGACATGAATTATTGTTGGTCAAAACCTCAACAAATTAATGTAAATCATTTCTTTAGATATGCATGCAACTCTCTTGTCATGTTAACTCACCTCTCACTGCATTTCCAATTTTTTTGTTCCCCATGTTACTAAAATAAAATGAAATGAAATCTAAGAATGAGTTTCTTAATTTATCAAAGGGACCTTCTCCATTTCCAATACATGTTGTATATGTCAAGCATGGTATTGTTTTATCAATCCCATCTCCTCTATTATTAAACCTTATCTGTCATTTTATAAATATGTTGACAGTGATTACGACTACAGTCAATTTGGTATAGGAGAGGCTTTCATTTGATTGGGGGACTCTTGAGAAAAGAGTGCTCTCCTCCACAGGCTATAAATTATCCAATATCTTATAGCCCCATTGCATCTCGAGGTTCCACGAGGAGGAAGGGTACCAAAGGAGTAGGCTAGGAGGAAAACTGATGAGTCATTAACATTTCGTTAGAACACATCAACATTCACACATGAAAGTGGATGACGACAAGGGAGCACAAGCAACAAAAAATCCAAGAACTGAAACTGCACTCCTTGGTGAATGCTACAATGCGTATTAATAATTTTTTTTATATGATTAATGATGTATTTGTAATGACCAGAATGTAATGTGAATGTCATGATTATTGAATTTCAAAATATGACTATTGATGTATGTACCTCAAATATATGTGTTTTCAATATTGATGAAATTTCATAATGGTCATGGCCATCAAATGACTAGTTGATAGAATATTTATTTACTTATTATTATAGTATTCTAAGTTAAATATGAATTTTTCCCTATACCTAGTAAGTTGATTTCTACTCTGACTAGTAAAAAAATTAGCATCAGAGGGAGTGTCCCCATGCTTGGTATTAGAGTCATAGATCTAGGACCTATGGACCCATAAAAATTAATTTCCATCAGTGACGTGATGCTCTGATTAAACTATTATTATAATACATATATTGAACTAATATTTGATAGCTAATTTAAATAATATATAATATTTTTGTAAATAACAATCAATCATAAGAAACTATCACAATTATAATCCCTATAAGAAAGGTCAACAATTAACCTATTTTATTTACATCATGAAATATTCGCAAAATTTATCAATCCAAACCTCTTTTATTTACGTTATGAAATATCCTCAAAATTTATTAATCCAAATAAGTTTCAACAAGGGAAAAACAAATGATCGGCATAAAGATACCATACACAAATTCCAATATCATTTGTGATTGTGCAACTTTGCACCCAACATCAATTTACACCACATTTTTGGCCTTCACCCTTTTCCTTCTTACAAATCTTATATGTGCCTTAGCTTTGGCTTCCACCAAAGATCTATTCAAAGTGTATAAGTGAGAATTATTTATGCATATTCTAATCTTCATCTATATATACAGCATTAAGAAAACGTTTATTTCAATTATTGAAATATTATATGTTTGTTAATAATTTAAATATGAACATTTGATAGGTTCATTGCTCTAATTAACCTCATTATTGGATTTTTTTAGTAGATCATACTTCCAATGTTACTTTCTCTTGAGCTCGAGATATAAAAGACTGTTTGCCACATTTCATTAAGTTATTGGCTAAGACATCCTTAGCCCTCCCTTCCTCTAATAAAGAGGAGTTTTTATGTGTTTCAGGTTATACTTTTGCGCATATTCAGGTGAGTCATTTTGGTTAGCATGGTCAATATGCCTTGGAAATTAAATAGGGACACCATTCACCCCCTAGGGAACTCTGAAGGAGAGACTCCTATGACAAACTTTTGGAGGAAACATAAGGGCATAACTTGAAGGTTCATTGCATCGTGAGTCTCCTTCCATGGAGCATCATCATAAAGACCATCTAACAAGAGCTTCTAAGGATATGCCTCTGTATTCACCATCATTCCTTTATATCTAATCGCCAAAACAAGTAAAGGAGACAATTCTTTCAAACACATACCTTTATCTTGAGTTGACTTCAAAATATTAGTCAAATCCTTGAGATTGGCATTCTATCTATCTTCAAATTCTTGAATAATATCTTTAGCTTCTAGTACCTCCAGAGACTTTCTAAATCTTTTACCATTGCGGTACTCAAGTCAAATTTTTCAATACCAACCTCCATATGGGAGATCCTCTTTGTCAGGGAAGGACCCTTTAAAATGTTGGAAGTAGGTGATTTTTTACCCTAACTTTTTATTGAAAGGAAATGAGCAACCTTTAGCTATATGAATTATTTAAGAGCATATAAACATATTAAGTGGACACCATGAAAATCAAGCTCGAAAATAACCATAGGTGGGTCATTCTAAATCACCATTCCCAATACTAGTCCATCTCCAATATCAGTTCCAACCATAATCTGAGTGACTGCCATAATGTTAGTCTTAATAAAATTCATGTTTTCCTCTAAATAATGACCTAAATAGTGACCTAAAATTCATGTTTTCCTCGAAAGCCAATATTTGATATGTAAGCTAGCTAGATTTCACCATCGATGAATGCCATCAATTGTTTCAAATTGTGCATTGAAGGAGACATGCCAACTTTTTAAACTGAGAAGCATCTATTTCCATAATGAAAAAGAAGACAATGCCTTTTCTACATTCCCCCATTGAATGAAAAGTGAAGGCCAAGCATCGTCTTGCAAGAAAAAGGGTCTTTTGGAACATATCCTAGTAATGTTCCCAAACCTTACCACTTAAGGACTTAATGTTGGCTTCATTAAAGATTCATCGTGGTATAACTGCAAGGGCTAACCTTGTATAAGTACATTTTAGTTTTATGCATTTTCTTGTCTTCTTAATATTTGGGCCTCATAAGTCCTCAACAGTGTGTCCAATTACAAGAATATGTTGATATATTTCATGACAAAAATCTTTCGATCCACACTTCATCACATATGGAGGGGTCACATAGGGAGATAAGTCAAATGCAGAGCCCTAAATATTTATGAGGGCTTATACTTGGAATCAAATTCCCGTAACTGAATCATTTCTCAACCCTTCTCAGGAATCTTAAACTTTTTCATGGAATCCCCTAGGCTTACAAGGATGGATTGAGTATTTCTTTGATCCAAAACAACCTCCTTTAATGTAGACAATGTTTTCACAATAACATTACTAGGTGATATCTCCTGATACTACCCATTCAATGGAGGATATGGATGAAAATATAGACAAACATTTCCCACATAGCGTCATTTTTTCATTACGATAAACACCCTCCAAAATTTGGTCTAACTTGAATTTTGGAGCCTATTGTGGATCTTGTGATCATTCATTCCATAATCACTTTATGGTTCGTTGATAAGTGTTAAAGTCACTTTCTCACACATTCTTATTCTAAAACAAGTTTTTTAGTGCACTCTTTTATGCAACCTTGAACAGGGAAAGCACAAGTCCATCAAGGTAGTGCTTATGCAATGTTCCACCTGTGTCGAAAGTTAGTGCACACTTTCATCAACCGTCCCTCACTTTTTCTTACGATTTTCATGAGTGACGTGATGATCTCATTAAAATATTGTTATAATACATATACTGAACTAATATTTGATATCTAATTTAAATAATATTCATTATTGTTTTAAATCACTATCAATACTATCAGAAGTGAAATCCCTATAAAAAAAGTCGAACAATTAATTTATTAATCCAAACGTATTTTATTTACATTATGAAATATTATCAAAATTTATTAATCCAAATAAATTTCAACCACGGAAAAACAAATGATCGGCATAAAGATACCATACACAAATTTCAATATCATTGGTGATTGTGCAACTTTACACCAAGCATCAATTTGCAATTGAAAACAATATCGGCACCACATTTTTGGCCTTCACCCTTTTCCTTCTTACAAATCCTATCTTCGTGTTCGCTTTGGCTTCCACTCAAGGTCGATTCGAAGTTGAGAAGTGAGAATTATTTATGCATCTCCTAATCTTCTATGCATTCATGGGCTCTCTCTAGTTTATTGTGTCTATGGTTTTGTGGTGCATAAAGTGTTTTACTCACAATCACTACGTTTATCAACCTAAAGTGTTTTACTCAATCACTAAGTTTAATTAGGTCCATAGGTATCCTCTATTTTGAAATGGTTTCTAAAATATCTATCATTTATAATAATAAAATGTATATTTGATTTCAATTTCATAATTTGAGAATATTTTTAAAAATATACACAATTTTTGTGAGTTGTATTTGGGACTTTTACACTGTTTTCCTATTAACAAGGTTCAATATTCCATAAATTAAATAGCACATTATTATTTTAATTACTCGTAATAATTTTTATCACCCATTTAATTTATATAGCTATGCTAATTATTATGAGTAATCCTATTTTATCATCCACCAACCTCCCAATTATCATGCTCTTCTACAATTTCTTGATTGTGCTACATTATCTTTGTCTTCACCCTTAATTTGATGTTCATAACCCTTGGATAATTCACTTTTACATTCCTGCTAAGGAATAATGTTTATATTACTATTATTCCTAGTTTTTTTGTTCAAATAAATAGCATTTTGTTGTTGTCAACCTTGGTTTATTTCCACAATGCTTGAAATACCTAATTTATCTCTACTAAATAATGTATTTTGCAATAACATTTATAATTGGTTAAATTGATGTTTAAATTTTATTTTAATAACCATTAATTATTTTCCATCTTTTATTCCAAAAATATTTGTTTCCAAATTATGAGACATCACTTATTTATTTGACATCACATTTTGTTTGCAACATCTATTTGGTTAACTTTTATTTAAAAAAATATATTTATATTTTGCAAGTTAACTGAAGTGAAGAGATATATCACTTTTCTCTTCAGCATTAGCTTTTTTCTTAGTTTATTTATCCCTTAATGTTTATAAGATTTATAACATATACAAATTTATTATTTAAAATATTCTATTTTATTTTATTTCAACTTTTTAATTTATCATTTAAAATATAAATAATTTATATGAAAAAAATAAATGAGTAGTAAATTTTTAATATATTTTATCTATAAATTTTGTTATATTAACTTTGTTTTCCTAGTATAATATTATAAATAAATCATAATATTAAAATCTCATTCCATGGGCAATTTAGACTTACTAGTGCAATTTACAAAGAAATTATGATCATTTCAATTTTCAGTGTAATATTTATAGATAAATCAGAATATTAAAATCTTATATATGTTTTCATGGGCTTACTCTAGTTTATTGTATCTAAGGTTTTGTGGTGAATAAAGTGTTCTACATGCAATCATTAAGTTTATCAACCTAAAGTGTTTTACTCAATCACTAAGTCTATCTATTTTGAAATGGTCTTTGAAATAATAAAATGTGTATTTCATTTAAATTTCCTAATTTGATAATATTTTTAAAAATATACACAATTTTTGTGAGTTGTATTTGGAACTTTTACTCTATTTTCCCATTACAAAGGTTCATTATTAAATAAATTGAATAGCACATTATTATTTAAAATATTTATTTTATTTTATTTCAACTTTTTAATTTATGATTTAAAATATAAATATCTTATATGAAAAAAATGAATGAGTGGTAAATTTTTAATATACTTTATCTGTAAATTTTGTTACATTTAACTTTCTTTTATATCTAGAATATAATATTTATAAATAAATTGTAATATTAAAATCTTATTCCATGGACGATTTAGACTAACTAGTGCAATTTACAAAAAAATTATGATCATTTCAACTTTTGGTGTAATATACTTTGATTCATATATTTTAATAATATTTTTTATCTATACATTATATTTTATTAATGTATTTTATTTTCTTTTTATATCTTTTTCAGCACTGTTTAATTATTTTCTGTTTGGAGTTTTTGGTTTGAATTAGAGGAAATATTTTTGGTAAGTTTTTTTATTTATAATATGTTTTTGAATGCATCAATTACTAGGGTGTAAATTTGATGGCCATTCCCACCTGTCAAGTAAATTCTTGATCATGGTTTCCTTTAAAAAGTGTGCTTCAGATGGCTTTTCATTTTTATTTTTACCCATCATTTAAATATCATGTATTTTGTTTTTGTTAGTAAGATCGATAGTACGGACTTAACTTCCATGGAATATTTTAGAATATTTATAGTAGTATAGAAAATTCAATGGTTGAGATTTATCTGAAAAGTAGTTATGCTCTTTTAGCAATTTTAATTAAATTCATTAATTAAAGAAAATGTCATATGAAGTGGGTTGTGATTTTTGGGACATGTTGTATTGATAAGGCATGTTATTGCCCAATGGGATTGTAACAAAGTCTATTTATAGATTGAGATTCAGCAATGTAAAGTCCTGGTAAATCTCCATGATTAAGAATCTTATTCCATGTTTTTTTAAATATATGTATGCTTAACTTATATATGAATTATTTTTATAAATAATAATATTATTTAAAATAATGATAATTTGTTTAGTTTTTATTTTTATTTTACTTCTAGCTACATGAGATGCATATGAAGTAATTGTTCTAATTCTTATTATGGGTTGTTGCAAATATGCTTTTACCTTTCTCTCTCTCTCTCTCTCTCTCTCTCTCTCTTGCATGATCTCTCTCCTACCTTCTCTCTTGCATGATCTCTCTCCTTCCCCTTCCCACCCTCTCTTTCTCTCTCCCTCCCTCTCCCTCGTTCTCTCACTCTCTCTCCCCATCCCTCCCTATTTTCCACACTCGCTCTATTTCTCTCCCTCCTACCCTTCCTCCTTCCTCCCACTGCTCTCTCTCTATCTCCTACCCCCTCTTCCTCTCTCTCTCCCTCCCTCTCCCTCTCTCTATCACTCTCTCTCACCATTCCTCCCTCCTTTCAACACTCTCTCTATCTCTCCTTGACACCCTTCCTCCTCCCTCCCTCTACTATCTCTCTCCCTCTGCCTCTCTCTCCAGCCACCCCCCTCCATCCCTTCCTCGTTTTCTCTCTCCCCCTATCTCTATGTCTCTCCCTACTCCTCCCTCTCTCCCATGCACCATTCTTCCCTCTCCCTCTCTCTCCATGCCTATTTCCTCTATCTCTTTTTATCCATCCCTCCTTTATATGTTTCTTTACACCCTCACTCCCTCTCTTCTCTCCTTCCCACTCTCCCCCTGCTCTCCTCCTCTCTCCTTACCCCCTTGCCTTACATGTTAAAGAAATTTGTATCAATAAAGCAAACACAACACAGATACAAGAGAATCAATATAAATATAAACATATATTAAAAACTACAATTCATCATTACTCAAAAATATATATATATAAACATTTAATTCATTGTCAATTAAAATCAATTTATTTAAATGGATAGCAAAACACTTACAACATCACATACATATTAAATTAGAATAACCTTAAATTATAATTAAAGGAAAAAAAAACATATTCCAAAAACAAACTAAAAAAACTTTATTTTTTTACCATAGAATAGAATAATTACTAACATTGAAAAATTATATATATATATATATATATATATATAATTAATATTTATTTGAAAATCAAAATTCAGAAACAAAATTGAAAATCTACCCAAAAATAAATAATATAACCAAAACCATTTAAACACGTTAAAAAATAAATTAAACTAACAAAAATTATGTCAAATAAGTACATGGCCTCTCATTTTAAAACATGGCAATCTCCTCTTAAAACTTCTGAAACTAAATTAATAAGAAAGTGTGAAATCTATCCAGCCCAGCGTGAAAGGTTAAGCAACTACAATAATCGCAAACCATATATTTTGCATTGAGATTATCATAACTTATTGCAAGCATTATCCACGTAAACAACCAGCAGCACTAAACTAGGAATCAGAAAAGGCTAAACATTACGCCCTAGAGAGATTGTAAATATACATATTGCGAGAACTGTAGAGGAGGTCGGTTATTGGCCCGAGCCGAATTGAGGGAGAGAGAAGGGAGAAGGCCAGAGACATTTGATTTTGCAATTACACAAAATGAGAGGAGGATTAATAATGAAAGAGATGTGGTCGATAAATGATACCAGGTTTCGCACCGAAAACGGAGAGGCAGTCTTTCAAACTCACTCCTAGATTTGAGTTTATTTTATTTTGGAAACACCTAAAACAGATCGGTATGAAAACAAAAGTTAAAAAAAGTTAAAAAAACTTGGAAGCACGAGACAGAAGCATACATAATTGGAAGCCCGAGAGAGAAGCATGATTGGTTTCGGCAGCAGCTCAATTTCATCTAGCAGAGGTGGTTCGAGAGCGGAGCAGAGGTCCAAGTCCATTTCCCCAGCAGAAGTGGTTCGAGACCAGAGCAGAGGTCCAATTCCATTTCCCCTGAAGGCCAACCTCCTCTATGCCAGACTCAGACAGAGGACCAACCCTCCACCTCTGTCACATATGGACTCGGGACAACGCGGACTCAATCTCGGATGTGTGGGCTTCCAACACAACACAAAACAATGGTTTGACAACCGTCCTTGTCAAAGTGGAGATACAATATAAAAATTTCTTCACAAATCACTTTGATTGTTTTTCTATCCATCAACTATTTTGATAAAGTGCTTTTCTTTCTTTCTTTAATTTTTTTTTGCTTTTCTCTCTATTAAGTATAATTAAAAAATTGTTCTTCTGGCTTTTCTTTCCATCAGGTATCTTTATAATTTGCTTTTCTTGATCTTCTAACCGTTATAAATTATTTTTCTAACTGTTTTTGCTTTTCTCTCCGGAAGCTATCCTTAAAAATTGATTTTCTTGCTTTTTTTTAGTATCAATTTTTGGTGTGTGTGGAGCTTGGAGGGTTCGAAGCTGGAGTTGAGGCGGTTTAACTTGGGTGAAAAAAATGACATTTGAGCTTCATCATGTTTCCGTCGTGGATGATGCTTTTCCCCCGATGTGTTTGAATTTCAGCACGTTTAAGAGTTGGCTCATAGACATTCGTTGTATATTTAATATAGATAATAAAGTGTTGTGCACTAAACTAAATATAATAAACTTAGATAAGGCATTGTACACTGAAATAAATACAGTAAACACTAGTAAAGCGTTTTATGCCTGAAAAGGCTATAAAGAAAGAGATGAATAACTACACTAAGAATATTACAAGCATTAAACTCCATGCAGAGATGCGTTCAACATATGTTATTTGTTACAAACAAAATGAGAGAGGAGGATTAATAATGAAGGAGTGGTGGTCGATAAAATTATACTCGGTTCAACTTATATAACATAGCATGCACTGAAAATGGTGAGGAAACCTTCCAAACTCACTCCTACATTTGATTTGATACTTTGTTAGATGTCAATGGGCTGCTTAATGGATATCTTTCTCAGTATTTATTGCATTTTAAGCTGCTCTTAATTTCATATTCTCTCTCTTAAATATTTAGCTCACATTTTTAAATTTTAAATCTGCTCTATCTTAGCTTTTAAAATTTCATAGCTTTTTAAAATTCTTTTTGTTTGTGTGGTCTACCATAGTATGTTAGGAGTTATTTGAAATCCCATTTTCAACCCTCCTACCACATTCACAACAACATACAAAGACCGGAAAAAAAACATCAATGCCAATGCAAGGAATGAATAATTTAAAATGATTTATTGTTGGTAAAATCGTCAAGGAATTATTGTAAATCCTTTCTTTAGGTATGTATGCATATATGTTGTCATGTTAACTCACCTCTCGCTGCATTTCCAATTTTTTTGTTCCTCTTTTGTTCCACATGTTACTAAACTAAAATGAAATCAAATCTAAGAACGAGTTTCTTAGATTATCTAAGGGACTTTCTCCATTTCCAATACAATTTTTATATGTCAAGCATGGTATAATTTTATCAATACCATCTCTTCTATTATTAAACCTTCTCTGTCACTTTATATATATGTTGACAATAATTATGACTATAGTCACTTTGGTATCGTGGAGGCTTTCTCTTGAGAGGGGGACTCTTGAGCAAAGAGTGTTCTCCTCCACTAGATATAACTTCTCCACTATTTTATAGCCCCATTGCATCTCCGCGGTCCACCAGGAGGAAGGGTACCCAAAGAGTAGGCTAGGAGGGAAGCTGATGAATCATTAACATTTGGTCAGAACGCATCAACATTCACACATGTACGTGGATGACGGCAATGGAGCGCAAGCAACATCCAATCTGAGAACCAAAACTCCACTCCTTTATGAATGATCCATTGCGTATTAATAATTTTTGTTATATTATTAATGATGTCTTTATAATGACCAGAATGTAATGTGAATGTCATGATGATTGAATTTCAGAATATGACTATTGATGCATGTACCTCAAATTTATGTGTTTTCAACATTGATGAAATTCCATAATGGTTGTGGCTAACAAATGACTAGTTGATTAGAATGTTTATTTACTTATTATTATAGTATTGTATCTTAAATAGAAATTTCCCCCTATACCTAGTAACCTAATTTCTACTCTGATTAGTAAAAAGAAAATGGCATCAGAGCAAGTGTCCCCACACATGGTATCATAGTCATATATCTAGGACCCATGGACCCATAAAAGTTAATTTTCATCAATGATGTGATGCTCTCATTAAGCTATTGTTATAATACATATACTGAGTTAATATTTAGTATCTAATTTAAATAACATACAATATTATTGTAAATCACAATCAATCATCAGAAACTATCCCAAGTGAATACCCTATAATAAAGGTCAAACAATTAACCTATTTTATTTACATCATGAAATATTCTCAATATTTATGAATCCAAACCTTTTTTACTGACATTATGAAATATTCTCAAAATTTATTAATCCAAATAAACTTCAACCAGGGAAAAACAAATCATGGACATAAAGATACGATACAAAAATTTCAATACCATTTGTGATTGTGCAATTTTTCTCCCAACATCAATTTGCACTACATTTTTTGCCTTCACCCTTTTCCTTCTTACAAATCCTATCTATGCCTTGGCTTTCACTCCCACTCGAGATCGATTCAAAGTGGAGAAGTGAGAATTATTTATGCATCTGCTAATCTTCATCTATATATATATATATATATATATAGCAAAAAGAAAATGTTTATTTGAGTTATTGAAATATTATATGTTTATTAATAAATTTAAATATGTAATTTTTATACGGTTATTGCTCTAGCTAACCGCATTATTGGAATTTTTTCAGTAGATCATACTTCCAAGGCTACTTTCTCTTAAGCTTCAGATATAAAAGATTGTTTACCCCCTTTCAATAGGTTATTGTCTAAGACATCCTTAACCCTTCCTTCCTCTAATAAAGAGGAGGTTTTATGTGTTTTAAGTTATACTTTTTATCATATTCAGGTGAGTCACTTTTCTTAGCAGGGTCAGTATGCCTTGGAAATGAAATAGGGACTGCATTCACCCCTAGGGAACTCTGAAGGAGAGATTCCTATGAGATAATTATAGAGAAAATTTAGGGGCATAAGTTAAAGGTTCATTGCATCATGAGTCTCCTTACATGGAGCATCGTCATCAAGACCTTCTAACAAGAGTTTATAGGGAGATGCCTACGTATTCACCATCATTACTTTATATCCAATCACCAAAACAAGTAAAGGATATAATTCTTCGAATCACATACCTTTATCTTGAGTTGACTTCAAAATATTAGTCACCTCCTTGTGATTGGCATTCTAGATAACTTCAAATTATTCAATAATATATTTAGGTTCTAGTCCCTCCAGAGACTTTCTAAAGCTTTTATGATTGCAGTATTCAAGTCAAATTTTTCAATACCAACCTCCATAGGAGAAATGCTCTTTTTTCAGTGAAGGTCCCTTTAAGAGGTTGGAAGTGGGTGATTTTTTACCCTAACTTTTTATTGAAAGGAAATGAGAAATATTTAGCTATATGAATTAGTTAATGGCGTATTAACATATTAAGGGAAGAACATGGCAATCAAGCTTAGAAATAACCATAGGTAAGTCCTTCTAAATCACCATTCCCAATACTAATCCATCTCCAAAATAAATTCCAATCATAATTTGAGTGACCGTCATATTCTTAGTCTTAATAAAATTCATGTTTGTCTCCAAATAATGACCTAAAGAGTTTCGTATCTTTTTAAAGACTCTAGAAAACCAATAATTGATATGTAAGCTAGGTATATTTCACCATCGATGAATGTCATCAATTGTTTCAAATTGTGAATGAAAGGAGAGAGGGAAACTTTTTAAATGAGAAGCACCTATTTCCATAATGAAAAAGAAGACGATTCATTTTCTACATTCTCCCATTGAAAAAAAGGTGGAGGCCAACCAACTTCTTGCAAGAAAAATTCTCTATTGGAACATAGCCTAATAACGTTCCCAAACATTACCACATAAGGACTTAATGTTGGATTCATTAAAAATTAATTTGAAGATGCATCCTCCTATTGTATGTTATATTATGTTAACAACCATATTGTGCTTAATATCACTGTATGGACTAACCTTGTATAACGTGTACCTTTTATTTTTATGCATTTTCTTCTCTTCTTCCTAATATTTGGGCATCATAAGTCCTCAAAAATGTGTTCAATCCTAGGAATATGTTGATATATTTCATCAGCTAAGTCCTTTGATCCCTACTTCATCACATATGGAGGGGACACATAGGAAGATAAGTCAAATGCTGAGCACTAAATGTTAACAAGGGCTTCTACCTGGAATCCAATTCCCTTAACTGAATCATTTCTCAACCCTTCTCATGAATCTTAGACTTTTTCTTGGAATCCCCGAGGCTTACAAGGATGGATTGAGTTTTGCTTTGATCCAAAACAACATCCTTTAATGTAGACAATGTTTTCACAATAACATTACTAGGTGATCTCTCCTTATACTACCCATTCAATGGAGGATATGGATGAAAATATAGACAAACATTTCCGACATAACATTATGTTTTCCTTATGACAAACACCCTCCAAAATTTGGTCTAATTTGAATTTTAGAGCATACTGTGGATCTTGTGATCATTCATTCCCTAATCGATTTATCGTTAGTTGATAAGTGTCAAAGTCACTTGCTGAAACATGCTTATTCTACGACAAGTTCGTTAGTGCACCCTTTTGTGCAAGCTTGAACAGGAAAAGTACAAGTCCATCAAGGTAGTCTCTATGCACTGTTCCACCTTTGTCGAAAGTCAATGCACACTTTCATCAACAGTTCCTCACTTTTTGTTGTGATTTTCGTCAATAACGTGATGCTGTCATTAAACTATTGTTATAATACATATATTGAACTAATATTTAATATAATTCAAATAATATACATTATTGTTGTAAATCACAATCAATCATCAGAAACTATCACAAGTGAAATCCCGATAAAAAAAAACTAAAGCAATTAATTTATTAATCCAAACCTCTTTTATTTACATTATGAAATATTCTCAAAATTTATTAATCCAAATAAATTTAAACCAGGGAAGAACAAATTATCGTCATAAACATACCATACCCTAATTTCAATGTGATTGGTGATTGTGCAACTTTGCACCTAGCATCAATTTGCAATTGAAAACAATATCGGCACTACATTTTTGGCCTTCACCATTTCCCTTATTACAAATCCTATCTTTGCCTTGGATTTGGCTTCCACTCGAGATCGATTCAAAGAGGAGAAGTGAGAATTATTTATGCATCTCCTTATCTTCATATATATAACTCTTTTCTATGTATTCATGGGCATACTCTAGTTTATTGTATCTATCGTTTTGTGGTGCATAAACTGTTTTACTCACAATCACTACATTTATCAACCTAAAGTGTGTTACTCAATCACTAAGTTTAATTACCTCCATAGGTATCCTCTACTTTGAAATGGTTTCTAAAATTTCTATCTTATATAATAATAAAATATATATATGATTTAAATTTGATAATATGAGAATATTTTTAAAAATATACATAATTTTTGTGAGTTGTATTTGGGAATTTTACTCTATCTTCCAATTACAAAGGTTTAGTATTATATAAATTAAATAGCACATTATTATTTTAATCACTCGTAACAACTTTTATTGCACATTTAATTTATATAACTACGCTAATTATTATGAAAATGCTATTTTATCATCCACCAAGCTCCAAATTGTCACCGTTGATTGTGCTACTTTCTCTTTGTCTTCACCTTTAATTTCATGTTTATAACCCTTTCATTATTCACTTTTACATTCCTCCTAAGGAAAAGTTTTTATAATACTCTTATTCCTATTTTTTTTCAAATACATAGCATTATGTTTTTTGATTGTGCGACATTTTCTTTATCTTCACCATTAATTAAATGTTCATAATCCATTATGCACATTTATATTCATGCTAACGAATAATGTTTATATTACTCTTATTCCGAGTTTTTTTTTTGTTCAAATAAATAGCATTTTGTTGTTCTCAACCCTGATTTATTTCCACAATGCTTGAAATATCTAATTTATCTCTGCAAAATAATATACTTTGTAGTAACATTTATAATTTCTTGAATTGATGTTTAAATTTTACTTTAATAACCATTAATTATTTGTTTTCTTGTATTCCAAAAAAATTTGTTTTCAAATGATGAGATATCATTTATTTATTTGTCATCACATTTTGTTTTCAGCATCTATTTGGTTAGTTTTTATTTTAAAAAAATATATTTATATTTTCAAAGCACGTTAACCAAAGTGAAGAGATATATCACTTTTTTATTCAACATTAGTTTTTTTTTAATTTCTATATCCATTAACAATTATAATATTTATAATTTATAGAAATTTGTTATTTAAAATATTCTATTTTATTTTATTTCAATTTTTTTATCTATCATTTAAAATATAAATATTTTATATGAAAAAAAAACTGAGTGGTAAATTTTTGATATATTTTATATATAAATTTTGTTTTATTATTATTATTATTATTATTATTATTATTATTATTATTATTATTATTATTATTATTATTATTAATTTATTTATTTTTCTTCTTCAGAACATAATATCTATAAATAAATCATAATATTAAAATGTTATTCCATGGGCTTACTGAGTGCAATTAACAAAAATTTCATGATAATTTCAGTTTTTTGTGGAATATACTTGGATTGATATATTTTATTAATATATTTTTATCTATATATTATATTTATTAATATATTTTCATCTATATATTATATTTTATTAATATATTTCTATTAATGTATTTTATTTTATTTTTGTATCTTTTCCAACATTGTTTAATTACTTTGTCTTTGGGGTTTTTTGTTTGAATTTGAGGAAGTAATTTTTGGCAAGTTTTTGTTATTTAAAATATGTTTTTGAATGCATCAATTACTATGGGATAAATTTGATGGGCACTCCCACCTGTCAAGTAAATTCTTGATCATGGGTTTCCTTTTAATAGTGTCCTTCACATGCCTTCTGATTTTTATTTTTACCCGTCATTTAAATATCATGTATTATTTGTTTTTGTTAGTAAGCTCAATAGTGGGGACTTAAATTCCATGGAATATTCTAGAATGTTGATAGTAGTATACACAAATCAATGGTTGAGATTTTGTCAAAAGTAGTTATACTCTTTTAACAATTTTAATTAAATTGATTAATTAAAAGAAAAATGTCATATGAAGTGAGTTGAGATTTTTGGGACATGTGGTATTGATAAGGGATGGTATTGTCCAATGAGATTGTAACAAAACCTATTTATAGATTAATATTCTTCAATGTAAACTAGAGGTAAATCTCCATGGTTAAGAATCGTATTCCATTTTTTTTTAAATGTATGTATGTTTAAATTATATATTAATTATTTTTATAAATAATCATAATATTTAAAATAATGATAATTTGTTTAGTTTTTATTAATTTTTACTTCTAGCAACATGAGATGCATATGGAGTAATTGTTTTGATTCTTATTATGGATTGTTGAAAATATGCTTTTGCCATCCATCTCTCTCTCTCTCTCTCTCTATCTCCTACATGACCTCTCTCTCACCTTATCTCCCCACTCTCTCCCAACTCATCTCTATCTCATGATCCTTCCCCTTCAATTTATCTCACCATCTACTCCCTCTCATTCTCTCTTTATCGCCCCACCTCTACCTCTCTCTCCTCCCTCCCTCACTCTATCTTTTTCTTTCAATAATTCCATCGCTCTCCCCCCTCTCTTATACATGTTCTTGATATCTTTCTGTCCAGACCCTTCCTCTCAGTCTCCCCCTCTTATTCTCTCTCTATCACCCATGCCTTATGTCTCAAACTGTTCCCATTTTCCCCATATCTCTCTCTCACTCTCCCTCAAGCCCTCCCTATTTTCCCATCACTCCCTCTCTCTCTCCCTCTCCCTCTCTGCCACTTCTCCATGTTCATCTTTGTCTCACACACTATCATGCTCTTCCCTCATCTCTCTCTCCCCTCCCTCTCTATCGTCTCTCTCACCACTGATGTTTCCCTCCCTCTGGCTGTCGTCATCTCAATCTCGCTCCCTCCCTCTCTCGCTCTAAATCCTGCTGACCCTCTCTCTCTCTCTCTCATGTGACCTCCCTCCCTCTTTCTCTCTCTCTCAACCCCGCTTACCCTGTCTCTCTCACACACCCTCCCTATCTCTCTCTTTTTGTCTCATGCACTCTCTCTTCCCCACCCTTAGCTCCCTCTCCCTATCCTTATCTCTCTTTCCCTCATACTCTCTATCTCTATCCCCCCAACCTTATTCTAACTTTGTCTCTCCCCTTCCCACTCTCACCCTCCCTCTCTCTTCCCCTCACTCTCTATTCCCCTTCCCCTCCCTCTCTCTTTCTCTCTCTTCCCCCCCCCCATATATCTCCCTTACACTTCCCCTTTCCCTCTCTCCCTCTTTTTTCTCTCCCTTCCTCCTCCCCCTCCCCCGCCCCCTCCCTCCTCCTCCTCCTCCTCCCCCGCCCCCTCCCTTCCTCCTCCTCCTCCTCCCCCGCCCCCTCCCTTCCTCCTCCTCCATCTCTCCCTCCCTCTCCTTCTTTCTCCCTTCCTTCCTCTCTCCTTTCCCACCCTCTCTACCACTCTCCCTTTGTCTCCCTCTTTCTCTCACTTTCTCTCCCTCCTGCCCTTCCTCCCACTACTCTCTCTATATATCCTACCCTCTCTCCTCTCTCTCTCTCTCTCTCCCCCTCCCTCTCCCTCTTTCTGTCACTCTCTCTTCCCCTCCCTCCTCCGCCTCTCTCTCTCCCTCCGGCCCTTCCTCCCTCTCCCTCTCCCTCTCCCTCTCCCTCTCCCTCTTTTTATCACTCTCTCTCCCCCTCCCTCCTTATTTTCCATACTCTCTCTATCTCCCTCCCACCTCTGGCTCTCTACCTCCCTCATTCACCTCTCTCCCGCCTCCACCTATCACTCCCGTCTCCACCTCTCACTCTAGCCACTACCTCTCCCTCCCTTCCTCTTTTTCTCTCTCCCCCTATATCTATGTCTCTCCCATCCACAATTCTTCCCTCTCCCTCTCTCTCCATCCCTACTCCCTCCCTCTATATCCCTATCTATCTCTTTCTATCCATCCCTCTTTTATATGTCTCTCTACACCCTCACTCCCTCTCTTCTCTCCTTCCCACTCTCCTTCTCTCTCCTTACCCCCTCCCCTTACATGTTAATTACATGTAAAAAAAATGTATCAATAAAGCAAACACACATGCCAAAGAAACAATATAAATATACACATATATTATAAACTACAATTCATCATATTATAAACATTTATTTAATTGCCAATTAAAAATAATTTATTTAAATTAAAGATAAAACACTTACAATATCAGACACATATTACATTAGAATAACAATAAATTATAATTTAAAAAAGGAGAAACCATATTCCAAAAAAAAGCTAAAAAAGTCTTCAATTTTTTATAATAGAATAAATTAATTACTAACACTGAAAATTTATATATATATATATATGATTGAAAATGAAGGTTCACAAACAAAAACAATTTAAACATGTTAAACAACTACAATAATCCCAAACCATATATTTTGCATTGAGATTAGCGTATTGCAAACATTATCAACGTAAACCAAGGTTTACACATAAACAATAGTTTGTAGCAGCAATAAAGTAAGAATCATAAAAGGCTAAACATTAAGCTTTAGAGAGATTGTAAATATACATATTGCGAGAACTATAGAGAGTTTCGTGCTATTAAGAAACTGTAGAGGAGTGCGGTTAGTGGCAGCACCATGGAGAATTGAAAGGAGGACTCTCTAAATCAACCCTGAGCCGAATCGATGGAAGAAGGCGAGTGCGGTTAGTAGCAGCACCATGGAGAATCAAAAGGAAGACTCTCTAAATCAACCCCGAGCCGAATCGATGGAAGAAGGCGAGAGACATTTGATTTTGCGGTTACACAAAAATTGAGAGGAGGATTAATAATGAAAGAGATGTGGTCGATCAAATGATACCAGGTTAGACCTATATAACATAGCATGCACCAGAAATGGAGAGGCAATCTTTCAAATTCACTCCTCGATTTAAGTATATTTAAGCAGTCTTTCAAATTCACTCCTCGATTTAAGTATATTTAATTTTTGGAAACACCTGAAACAGATCGTTATGAAAACAGAAATTAAAGAAAGATAGAAGCATACATACTCGGAGCACGAGACAGAAGCATAAATACGAGACAGAAGCATGATTGGTTTCGGCAGACACTCAATTTCATCCCGCAGAGGTGGTTCGAGAGCGGAGCAGAGGTCCAATTCCATTTCCCAGCAGAGGTGGTTTGAGGGCAGAGCAGAGGTCCAATTCCATTTCTCCTGAAGGCCACCATCCTCCTGTAGGCCAGGCTCAGACATACGACACAACACAACACAACACAAAACAATGGTTCGACAACTATGTCAAAATGGAGATACGATACCGAGAGTTGTTCCCACAAATCGCTTTTATTGCTTGCTTTTTTCCTAATTTTAAACTTTTTTTTTTCTTTTCTCTATATCACATATTATTAAAAATTCCTTTTCTTACTTTTCTCTGCATCAGCTATCTTTAAAAATGGCTTTTCTTGATTTTATAACCGTTATAAATTGTTTTTCTTTTCTTTCTTTTTCTAACCGTTTTTGCTTTTCTCACCAACAACTATCCTTAAAAATTGTTTTTCTTGCTTTTCCTACCTTACGTTTCGAAGGTGAAGTTGCCGCTGTTTAACTTGGGTGAGAAAAGGACATTTGAGATTCATCACGTCTCCGCCCTGGATCATGTTTTTCCGGCGACGTGCTTAGCTTTGAATTTCAACTCATTTGACTGTTACCTCATATGTTTAACATTACGAAGGTTTTCTGCTAATACTGTTACATTCCGAATTACTGTTACATTCTAAATTGTTTCATTACTAGTAGGCGATTAAGAAATCATCAACGAAATTGTTCTCATTCTAAGTTATATTTCTCTTGAAATTGGGGTTAGTTTTGTGCATGATTTGGTCCAAAATTGATTTGATTAGATGCCTTTTCTAAAATTCAAATGGTTTGTTAATTTTAAATTATCCCATACTGCATGTACATATTTTTGTATATAATACAATTGTTACTAAACATGAGGTTTAATTTTAAATAGTGTTGACTTCCTTATTCACTGGAAATCAAACCTGAAATGGTCATCGTACCTAGTTTAGGTTAGGTTAGGGTTGTGTCATTACAATCTATTTATTAGGTATTGTTTTTGAATCTTACACTTACACTTACAATATGTTTAGTAGGTATATTTTCATTTTATTTATAATATTATGGGAGATATACTTTTATTTTATTTTAATTAATTGTTTTTAACTATGAAATTTATTTTTTTCCTACCTTAAAGATTTGGTTGGGGATTTGAGTGTTATTTAGCAATCTAAGACAAAAAGCCAAGAGGCCTATGGAATTGAGGGTTGAATTACCAATTTGTAATTTTCATTTACTACCATGATGCTACCTCATTTTTCCACCATAAGCCTCAGAGAATTATTTGTAGGAAGCTCTTAGTAATGAACGTATCATCAACCCATAAACTATTTACACCATTTCCCCATCTCTACCTTCATATGTTGTGGAGCTTCTCCAAATAAGCATCTTCATATGTTGAAGAGATTTTCCAAATAAGCATTTTTCACAAGAACTTGATTCTCAAATTTTAGAAATTAATATCCTACTTATCCATTCTCTCATAACGATACTTACATTTGTGATAACATTTCATAATGCCTAGTATGTTCACTTTTTAAAATTAAATTTTGAGTTGTTCTCTTATAATTTTGTTTAAGGTATTATAATTCATCCTGAAATCATCACTCAATTTAATTTTGAGTATTTAGGAATTAATTTAATTATGATCTTCATCCATTCACAATCCTAAAATTTTAATAGGAAATAAAATATATAGATATCCATGGGTATAATGAAATCTTCCAAACAACTGTATTTAGCCTCTCCTTAAAATCAAGGTTCAAATACTTTATAAAATGGTACCACAATTGTAATAAACATTTTTTTAAAGATTTTTTTCTTATCATAAAATTATTTTAATTTTACAAAATTTTATTAATTACAATTATTTGTAATAAATTTTCTATATTTTAACGTTTAAATAATTAAACAATTTATCTTAGTTGGTGTTGTATCTTTCAAAATTCATTTTGTAAATACTCCACCTATTAGCATCGTTACCATCAATCCTTTCAAATATTGTGGAGCTTCTTGAGAAAAGCATTCTTCATGTGAAAGCCTAGTTTTTAGAGTTTGAGAATTAACATGGTTAGTATCAATTCTCTAACAATGATACTTACATTTGTAATAATGTTGGACAATGGGTAATATGGTGAAATTTTTTAGTTGTTTTCTCTTGAAATATTGTTTAAGATATTATAATTCAAGCAAAGGTCATTACTCATAAAAAAAAATAAAAAAATTATTTAATTTAATGTGTTTAGACATTAATTTAATTGTGATGATTTTGATACAAGTAAAATTAGTTGAAGAATATACTCAAAAAAATGCTTTAAAATATTAAATTACCACTTTAAATTCAATACTGGACAAATATATATGAGAATAGATTTCCAATCTTAAATCAATAAAATTGATATAAACCATCTTTTAATATATAACTATACATATTCAAAAGAAAAATTTATAAAATTCGTTAACTTTGGATCTACCAAGGACGAGAAGGATCAAATATTTTTCAGTCTAAAAGAGGCTTGTACCTCAAAGAGATTTGATCCTTTTGGGTGCTTGGTAGATCCAAAGTTAAGATGCATCTAAATGCTTGGTAGATCCAAAACTAAAATGAATCTAGGATACTATAATTTATACATATTAAATTAGAATAACCGTTAAATAATAGTTTAAAAAAAGAAAAACATATTCCAAAAATATATTAAAAGAATTTTATTTTTTTAGAATAGAGTAAAATAACTAGTAAGACTAAAAAAAATCATAATAAACAATAATTATTTGAAAATAAAGATTCAAAAGCAAAGTTGAGACTCTATGCAAAAATAAATCATCTAACCAAGACAACTTAATCACAATCTAATAAAGAAAAAATGAATGATAAATGCAACGAAATTTATGTGAAGTAGATGTATCTCCTCATATTTTAAAATATTAATTAATTGAAACTAGGCCAACCTGATGACTAACTGCTACTGAAACCAAATTAATAAAAAAGTGTAAGATCTATCAAACCAATCATGAAAGGTTAAACTACTACAATAATACGAACCAACATATTTTGAAGATATAAATGTATACCAAACATTGAAATGAGCATTAACTTATTGCAAGAATTATCCACATAAATGATGGTTTGTTGTAGTAGCTATAAATTAGGAATCATAAAAGGCTAAACATTATGCCCTAGATAGATTGTAAATATACATATGGAAAGAACTATCAATAGAGAATGAACATAGAGAGCTACATGTCAGTAGGAAATTGTAGGAAGGGTAGTGATTAGCAACACCATGGAGAACTGAAAGGAGGACTCTTAACAATAAACTATAGAAAACGTGAGTAAGACATTGTACACTAAACTAAAAAAACCTATTAAATTTTTGTGCACTAAACTAAATATAATAAACCTAGGTAAGGCATTGTACACTAAAATAAATACAGTAAACCCTAGTAAAGCATTTTATGCCCGAAAAGAAAGTAAAGAAAGAGATGAATGCCTACACTAAGAATATTTCTAGGAATAAACTCCATGCGCAAATGCATTCAACATATTTTTTTTGTACTCCTAAATAAACCCCAAGCTGAATCCATGGAGTTACGACATGTACATGGAAGGAGAAGGGAGAAGGTGAGAGACATTTAATTTTGCAGTTGCACACAAAATGAGAGAGTAGTATTAATAATGAAGGAGATGTTGTCGATAAAATGATGACAGGTTCAACTTATATAACACAACATGCACAGAAAATGGTGAGGAAACCTTTCAATCTCACTCCTACATTTGATTTGATACTTTGTTAGATGTCAATGGGCTGCTTAATGGATATTTTTCTAAGAAATTGTATGTATTGCATTTTAAGCATCAATTAATTTCATATTTTCTCTATTAAAGATTTAGCTCACCTTTTTTAAATTTTAAATCTTCTCTGCTCTGATCTATCTTAGCTTTTAAAATTTAATAATTTTTTAAAATTCATTTTTTTTGTTTGCGGTCTACACTAGTATGTTAGAAGTTATTTGAAATCCCATTTTGGACCTCCCTACCACATTCACAACAACATAACATAAATGGAAAAAAACATCAACGTGAATGCAAGGAATGAAGAATTTGACATGAATTATTGTTGGTGAAAACCTCAACAAATTAATGTAAATCATTTCTTTAGATATGCATGCAACTCTCTTGTCATGTTAGCTCACCTCTCACTGCATTTCCAATTTTTTTGTTCCCCATGTTACTAAAATAAAATGAAATGAAATCTAAGAATGAGTTTCTTAATTTATCAAAGGGACCTTCTCCATTTCCAATACATGTTATATATGTCAAGCATGGTATTGTTTTATCAATCCAATCTCCTCTATTATTAAACCTTATCTGTCATTTTATATATATGTTGACAGTGATTATGACTACAGTCAATTTGGTATAGGAGAGGCTTTCATTTGATTGGGGGACTCTTGAGAAAAGAGTGTTGTCCTCCACAGGCTATAAATTATCCAATATCTTATAGCCCCATTGCATCTCAAGGTTCCACGAGGAGGAAGGGTACCAAAGGAGTAGGATAGGAGGTAAACTGATGAGTCATTAACATTTCGTTAGAACACATAAACATTCACACATCAAAGTGGATGACGACAAGGGAGCACAAGCAACAAAAAATCCAAGAACTGAAACTGCACTCCTTGGTGAATGCTACAATGTGTATTAATTTATTTTTTTATATGATTAATGATGTATTTGTAATGACCAGAATGTAATGTGAATGTCATGATGATTGAATTTCAGAATATGACTATTTATGTATGTACCTCAAATATATGTGTTTTCAATATTGATGAAATTTCATAATGGTCATGGCCATCAAATGCCTAGTTGATAGAATGTTTATTTACTTATTATTATAGTATTCTAAGTTAAATATGAATTTTTCCCTATACCTAGTAACTTGATTTCTACTCTGACAAGTTCGTTAGTGCACCCGTTTGTGCAGTCTTGAACAGGAAAAGTACAAGTCCATCAAGGTAGTGTCTATGCACTGTTCCACCTGTGTCGAAAGTCAGTGCACACTTTCATCAACAGTCCCTCACTTTTTGTTGTGATTTTCATCAATGACGTGATGCTCTCATTAAACTATTGTTATAATACATATATTGAACTAATATTTAATATATAATTTAAATAATATACATTATTGTTGTAATTAACAATCAATCATTAGAAACTATCACAAGTGAAATCCCCATAAAAAAGTTCAAGCAATTAATTTATTAATCCAAACCTCTTTTATTTACATTATGAAATATTCTCAAAATTTATTAATCCAAATAAATTTCAACCAGGAAAAAATAAATTATCGTCATAAACATACAATACACAAATTCCAATGTGATTGGTGATTGTACAACTTTGCACCTAGCATCAATTTGCAATTGAAAACAATATCGGCACTACACTTTTGGCCTTCACCATTTTCCTTCTTACAAATCCTATCTTTGCCTTGGATTTGGCTTCCACTCCAGATCGATTCAAAGAGGAGAAGTGAGAATTATTTATGCATCTTCTAATCTTCATCTATATAACTCTTTTCTATGTATTCATGGGCATACTCTAGTTTATTGTATCTATGGTTTTGTGGTGCATAAACTGTATACTCACAATCAAGTTACGTTTATCAACCTAAAGTGCGTTAGTCAATCACTAAGTTTAATTACCTCCATAGGTATCCTCTACTTTGAAATGGTTTCTAAAATTTCTATCTTTTATAATAATAAAATATATATTTGATTTAAATTTCATAATATGAGAATATTTTTAAAAATACACACAATTTGTGTGAGTTGTATTTGGGAATTTTACTCTATCTTCCGATTACAAAGGTTTAGTATTACATAAATTAAATAGAACATTATTATTTTAATCACTCGTAACAACTTTTATTGCCCATTTAATTTATATAACTATGCTAATTATTATGAAAATCCTATTTTATCATCCACCAAGCTCCAAATTGTCACGGTTGATTGTGCTACTTTCTCTTTCTCTTCACCCTTAATTTGATGTTTAAAACCCTTGCATTATTCACTTTTACATTCCTGCTAAGGAATAGTTTTTATAATACTCTATTCCTAATTTTTTTGTTCAAATACATAACATTATGTTGTTTGATTGTGCTACATTTTCGTTCATAATCCATTATGCACGTTTATATTCCTGCTAATGAATAATGTTTATATTACTCTTATTCCTAGTTTTTTTTTTTGTTCAAATAAATAGCATTTTGTTGTTCTCAACCCTGATTTATTTCCACAATGCTTGAAATACCTAATTTATCTCTGAAAAATAATGTATTTTGCAGTAACATTTATAATTGGTTGAATTGATGTTTAAATTTTATTTTAATAACCATTAATTATTTGTTTCCTTTTATTCCAAAAATATTTGTTTTCAAATTATGAGATATCATTTATTTATTTGACATCACATTTTGTTTGCAACATCTATTTGGTTAGTTTTTATTTTACAAAGCTAATTTTTTTGGTTACCTTTTATTTTAAAAAAATATATTTATATTTTCAAAGTATGTTAACCAAAGTTAAGATATATATCACTTTTTTATTCAACATTAGTTTTTTTCTTAGTTTATTTATCCATTAACAATTATAACATTTATAGAAATTTATTATTTATAATATTCTATTTTATTTTATTTCAATTTTTTATTTATCATTTAAAATATAAATATTTTATATGAAAGAAATAAATGAGTGGTAAATTTTTAATATATTTTATCTATATATTTTTAATATACTATTATTATTATTATTATTATTTTTCTTCTTCGGAACGTAATATCTATAAATAAGTCATAATATTAAAATGTTATTCCATGGGCTTACTGAGTGCAATTAACAAAAATTTCATGATAATTTCAATTTTCTGTGGAATATTCTTCGATTGATATATTTTATTAATATATTTTTATCTATATATTATATTTATTAATATATTTTCATCTATATATTATATTTTATTAATATATTTTTATTAATGTATTTTATTTTATTTTTGTATCTTTTCCAACATTGTTTAATTACTTTGTCTTTGGGGCTTTTGGTTCGAATTTGAGGAAGTAATTTTTGGCAAGTTTTTGTTATTTAAAATATGTTTTTGAATGCATCAATTACTATGGGATAAATTTGATGGGCACTCCCACCTTTCAAGTAAATTCTTGATCATGGGTTTCCTTTTAAAAGTGTCCTTCACATGCCTTTTGATTTTGATTTTTACCCGTCATTTAAATATCATGTATTATTTGTTTTTGTTAGTAAGCTCAATAGTGGGGACTTAAATTCCATGGAATATTTTAGAATATTGATAGTAGTATACACAAATCAATGGTTGAGATTTATATCAAAAGTAGTTATGCTCTTTTAACCATTTTAATTAAATTGATTAATTAAAAGAAAAATGTCATATGAAGTGAGTTGAGATTTTTGGGACATGTGGTATTGATAAGGCATGGTATTGTCCAATGAGATTGTAACAAAGCCTATTTATAGATTAAGATTCTTCAATGTAATGTAGAGGTAAATCTGCATGGTTAGGAATCGTATTCCATGTTTTTTTAAATGTATGTATGTTTAAATTATATATTAATTATTTTTATAAATAATAATGATATTTAAAATAATTATAATTTGTTTAGTTTTTATTAATTTTTACTTCTAGCAACATGAGATGCATATGGAGTAATTGTTTTGATTCTTATTATGAATTGTTGTAAATATGGTTTTACCATCCATCTCTCTCTCTCTCTCTCTCTCTCTCTCTCTCTCTCTCTCTCTCTCTCTCTCTCTCTCTCTCTCTCTCTTGCATGATATCTCTCTCACCTTATCTCCCCACTCTCTCCCAACTCATCTCTATCTCACAATCCTTCCCCTTCAATTTATCTCACCATCTACTCCCTCTCCTTCTCTCTTTATCCCCCCACATCTACCTCTCTCTCCTCCCTCCATCACTCTATCCTTTTCTCCCAATAATTCCATCGCTCTTCCCCCTCTCTTATGCATGTTCTCGATATCTTTCTATTGAGACCATTCCTGTCAGTCTCCCCCTCTTATTCTCTCTCTATCACCCACGCCTTACCTCTCAAACCGTTCCCATTTTCCGCATATCTCTCTCTCCCTCTCCCTCAAGCCCTCCCTATTTTCCCATCACTCCCTCTCTCTCTCCCTCTCCCTCTTTACCACTTCTCCATGTTCATCTCTGTGTCACACACTATCAAGATCTTCCCTCATCTCTCTCTCCCCTCCCTCTCTATCCTCTCTCTCTCCACTATTGTTTCCCTCCATCTGGTTGTCTCCATCCCAATCTCGCTTCGTCCCTCTCTCCCTCTCAATCCCGTTGACCCTCTCTCTCTCTCTCACATGCGCCCTCCCTCCCTCTTTCTCTCTCTCTCAACCCCCCTTACCCTCTCTCTCTCACGCACCCTCCCTATCTCCCTCTTTTTGTCTCACGCACTCTCTCTTCCCCACCATTAGCTCCCTCTCCCTATCCTTATCTCTCTTTCCCTCCTACTGTCTATCTCTCTCCCCTTCCCACTCTCACCCTCCCTCTCTCTTCCCCTCTCACTCTCTATTCCCCTTCCCCTCCCTCTCTCTTTCTCTCTCTTCCCCACCCCCACATATCTCTCCCTTACACTTCTCCTTTCCCTCTCTCCCTCTCTCCCTCTCTCCCCCACTCCCTACCATTCATTTTCCCTCCCTCTCTCTCCCACTTTTTCCCACTCCCCCTCCCTTCCTCCTCCTCTATCTCTCCCTCCCTCTCCTTCTTTCTCCCTTCCTTCCTCTCTCCCTTTGTCTCAATTCTCTTACAATGATAATTACATTTGTAATAACGTTGGACAATGGGTAATATGGTGAAATTTTTTAGCTGTTTTCTCTTGGAATATTGTTTAAGATATTATAATTCAAGAAAAGGTCATTACTCATAAAAAAATTGTTTAATTTAATGTGTTTAGACATTAATTTAATTGCGATGATTTTGATACAAGTAAAATTAGTTGAAGAATATACTCAAAAAATGCTTTAAAATATTAAATTACCACTTTAAATTCAATACTACACAAATATATATGAGAATAGGTTTCACATTTTAAATCAATAAAATTGATATAAACCATCTTTTAATATATAACTATACATATTTGAAAGAAAAATTTATAAAATTCGTTAATCATAATATCTCTAATAAAAACAAATAATTAAACCAGCTTAGACACATCTTAACTTTGGATCTACCAAGGGATGAGAGGGATCAAATATTTTTCACCCTAAAAGAGGCTTGTACCTCAAAGAGATTTGATCCTTTTGGGTGCTTGGTAGAACCAAAGTTAAGATGCATCTAAATGCTTGGTAGATCCAAAACTAAAATGAATCTAGGATACTATAATTTATAAATAAAAATACATATTAAATTAGAATAAGGGTTAAATTATAGTTTAAAAAAAGAAAAACATATCCCAAAAACATATTAAAAGAATTTTATTTTTTTAGAATAGAGTAAAATAGCCAGTAAGACTAAAAAAAAAATCATAATAAATAATAATTATTTGAAAATAAAGATTCAAAAGCAAAGTTGAGACTCTATGCAAAAATAAATAATCTAACCAAGACAACTTAAGCACAATCTAATAAAGAAAAAAATGAATGATAAATGCAACAAAATTTATGTGAAGTAGATGTATCTCCTCATATTTTAAAATATTAATTAATTGAAACTAGGCCAGCCTGATGACTAACTACTACTGAAACCAAATTAATAAAAAAGTGTAAGATCTATCAAATCAATCATGAAAGGTTAAACTACTACAATAATACGAAACAACATATTTTGAAGATATAAATGTATACCAAACATTGAAATGAGCATTAACTTATTGCAAGGATTATCCACATAAACGATGGTCTGTTGTAGTAGCAATAAATTAGGAATCATAAAAGGCTAAACATTATGCCCTAGATAGATTGTAAATATACATATGGAAAGAACTATGGATAGAGAATGAACATAGAGAGCTACATGTCAGTAGGAAATTGTAGGAAGGGTAGTGATTAGCAACACCATGGAGAACTGAAAGGAGGAATCTTAACAATAAACTATAGAAAACATGAGTAAGACATTGTACACTAAACTAAAAAGACCTAGTACATTTTTGTGCACTAAACTAAATATAATAAACCTAGGTAAGGCATTGTACACTAAAATAAATACAGTAAACCCTAGTAAAGCATTTTATGCACGAAAAGAAAGTAAAGAAAGAGATGAATGCCTACACTAAGAATATTTCTAGCAATAAACTTCATGCACAGATGCATTCAACATATTTTTTTTGTACTTCTAAATAAACCCCAAGCTGAATCTATGGAGTTATGACATGTACATGGAAGGAGAAGGGAGAAGGTGAGAGACATTTAATTTTGCAGTTACATAAAAAATGAGAGAGGAGTATTAATAATGATGGAGATGTTCTCAATAAAATGATGCCAGGTTCAACTTATATAACACAACATGCACCGAAAATGGTGAGGAAACCTTTCAATCTCACTCCTACATTTGATTTGATACTTTGTTAGATGTCAATGGGCTGCTTAATTATATTTTTCTGAGTATTTGTATGTATTGCATTTTAAGCATCACTTAATTTCATATTGTCTCTATTAAAGATTTAACTCACCATTTTTTAATTTTAAATCTTCTCTGCTCTAATCTATCTTAGCTTTTAAAATTTCATATTTTTTTAAAATTCATATTTTTTTTGTGCGGTCTACCCTAGTATGTTAGAAGCTATTTGAAATCCCATTTTGTACCTCCCTACCACATTCACAACAACATAACATAAATTGAAAAAACATCAGCACAAACACAAGGAATGAAGAATTTGACATGAATTATTGTTGGTCAAAACCTCAACAAATTAATGTAAATCATTTCTTTAGATATGCATGCACCTCTCTTGTCATGTTAACTCACCTCTCACTCCATTTCTAATTGTTTTGTTCCCCATGTTACTAAAATAAAATGAAATGAAATCTAAGAATGAGTTTCTTAAATTATCAAAGGGACCTTCTCCATTTCCAATACATGTTGTATATGTCAAACATGGTATTTTTTTATCAATCCCATCTCCTCTATTATTAAACATTATCTGTCATTTTATATATATGTTGACAGTGATTATGACTACAGTCAATTTGGTATAGGCGAGGCTTTCATTTGAGAGTGGGACTCTTGAGAAAAGAGTGCTCTCCTCCACAAGCTATAAATTATCCAATATCTTATAGCCCCATTACATCTTGAGGTTCCACGAGGTGGAAGGTTACCCAAGGAGTAGGCTAGGAGGTAAACTGATGAGTCATTAACATTTGGTTAGAACACATCAACATTCACACATGAAAGTGGATGACGACAAGGGAGCACAAGCAACAACCAATCCAAGAACTGAAACTGCACTCCTTGGTGAACGCTACAATGTGTATTAATAATTTTCTAATATGATTAATGATGTGTTTATAATGACCAGAATGTAATGTGAATGTCATGATGATTGAATTTCAGAATATGACTATTGATGTATGTACCTCAAATATATGTGTTTTCAATATTGATGAAATTTCATAATGGTCATGGCCATCAAATGACTAGTTGATAGAATGTTTATTTACTTATTATTATATTATTCAAAGTTAAATATGAATTTTTCCCTATACCTAGTAACTTGATTTCTACTGTGACTAGTAAAAAAATTAGCATCAGAGGGAGTGTCCCCACGCTTGGTACTAGAGTCGTAGATCTAGGACCTATGGACCCATAAAAATTAATTTTCATCAGTGACGTGATGCTCTGATTAAACTGTTATTATAATACATATATTGAACTAATATTTGATAGCTAATTTAAATAATATACAATTATAATCCATATAAGAAAGGTCAACAATTAACCGCTTTTATTTACATCATGAAATATTCACAAAATTTATCAATCCAAACCTCTTTGATTTACATTATGAAATATTCTCAAAATTTATTAATCCAAATAAATTTCAACTATGGAAAAACAAATGATCGGCATAAAGATACCATACACAAATTCCAATATCATTTGTGATTGTGCAACTTTGCACCCAACATCAATTTACACCACATTTTTGGCCTTCACCCTTTTCCTTCTTACAAATCCTATATGTGCCTTAGCTTTGGCTTCCACTGAAGATCGATTCAAAGTGGATAAGTGAAAATTATTTATGCATATGCTAATCTTGATCTATATATACAGCATTAAGAAAAGGTTTATTTCAATTATTGAAATATTATATGTTTGTTAATAAATTTAAATATGAAAATTTGATAGGTTCATTGCTCTAATTAACCTGATTATTGGATTTTTTTAGAATATCATACTTCCAATGCTACTTTCTCTTGAGCTCGAGATATAAAAGACTGTTTGCCCCATTTCATTGGGTTATTGGCCATGACATCCTTAACCCTCCCTTCCTCTAATAAAGAGGAGTTTTTATGTGTTTCAAGTTATACTTTTGCTCATATTCAGGTGAGTCATTTTTCTTAGCAGGGTCAATATGCCTTGGAAATGAAATAGAGACTCCATTCACCCCCTAGGGAACTCTAAAGGAGAGACTCCTATGACAAACTTATGGAGGAAACATAAGGGCATAATTTGAAGGTTCATTGCATTGTGAGTCTCCTTCCATGGAGCATCATCATCAAGACCATCTAACAAGAGCTTCTAAGGATATGCCTACGTATTCACCATCATTCCTTTATATCCAATCACCAAAACAGGTAAAGGAGATAATTCTTTCAAACACATACCTTTATCTTGAGTTGACTTCAAAATATGAGTCAAATCCCTCAGATTGGCATTCTATTTATCTTCAAATTCTTGAATAATATCTTTAGATTCTAGTACCTCCAGAGACTTTCTAAATCTTTTATCATTGCGGTACTCAAGTCAAATTTTTCAATGCCAACCTCCATACAAGAGATTCTCTTTTTCAGGGAAGGACCCTTTAAAATGTTGGAAGTAGGTGATTTTTTACCCTAACTTTTTATTGAAAGGAAATGAGAAATCTTTAGCTATATGAATTATTTAACAGCATATAAACATATTAAGTGGACACCATGAAAATAAAGCTCGAAAATAACCATATGTGGGTCATTCTAAATCACCATTCCCAATACTAATCCATCTCCATATCAATTCCAACCATAACCTGAGTGATTGTCATAATGTTAGTCTTAATAAAATTCATGTTTGCCTCTAAATAATCACCTAAAGAGTTTCCTATCTCTATAAAGACTCTGGCAAACAAATATTTGATATGTAAGCTAGGTAGATTTCACCATCGATGAATGCCATCAATTGTTTCAAATTGTGCATTGAAGGAGATAGGCCAACTTTTTAAACTGAGAAGAATATATTTCCATAATGAAAAAGAGGACAATGCCTTTTCTACGTTCCCCCTTTGAATGGAAAATGAAGGCCAACCATCGTCTTGCAAGAAAAAAGGTCTTTTGGAACATAGCCTAGTAATGTTCCCAAACCTTACCGCTTAAGGACTTAATGTTGGCTTCATTAAAGATTCATCATGCTACTGTATGTTATATAATGTTAATAACCATATTGAGCTTAGTATAACTGCAAGGGCTAACCTTGTATAAGTACATTTTAGTTTTATGCATTTTCTTGTCTTCTTAATATTTGGGCCTCATAAGTCCTCATCAATGTGTCCAATTACAAGAATATGTTGATATATTTCATGAGAAAAGTCTTTCGATCCACACTTCATCACATATGGAAGGGTCACATAGGGAGATAAGTCAAATGCTGAGCCCTAAATATTTATGAGGGCTTATACATGGAATCCAATTCCCTTAACTGAATCATTTCTCAACCCTTCTCAGGAATCTTACACTTTTTCTTGGAATCCCCTAGGCTTACAAGGATGGATTGAGTGTTTCTTTGATCCAAAACAACCTCCTTTAATGTAGACAATGTTTTCACAATAACATTACTAGGTGATCTCTCCTTATACTACCCATTCGATGGAGGATATGGATGAAAATATAGACAAACATTTCCTACATAGCCTTATGTTTTCGTTACGACAAACACCCTCCAAAATTTGGTCTAACTTGAATTTTGGAGCCTACTGTGGATCTTGTGATCATTCATTCCATAATCACTTTATGGTCGGTTGATAAGTGTCAAAGTCACTTTCTCACACATTCTTATTCTAAAACAAGTTTTTGAGTGCACTCTTTTATGCAAGCTTGAACAGGGAAAGCACAAGTCCATCAAGGTAGTGCTTATTCTTAGTGCACACTTTCATCAACCATCCCTCACTTTTTCTTACGATTTTCATGAGTGACGTGATGCTCTCATTAAAATATTGTTATAATACATATATTGAACTAATATTTGAGATCTAATTTAAATAATATGCATTATTGTTCTAAATCACTATCAATACTATCAGAAGTGAAATCCCTATAAAAAAGGTCAAACAATTAATTTATTAATCCAAACCTATTTTATTTACATTATGAAATATTCTCAAAATTTATTAATCCAAATAAATTTCAACCACGGAAAAACAAATGATCGGCGTAAAGATAACATACACAAATTTCAATATCATTGGTGATTGTGCAACTTTGCACCAAGCATCAATTTGCAATTTCAAACAATATCGGCACCAGATTTTTGGCCTTAACCCTTTTCCTTCTTACAAATCCTATCTTCGTGTTGGCTTTGGCTTCCACTCAAGGTCGATTCGAAGTTGAGAAGTGAGAATTATTTATGCATCTTCTAATCTTCTATGTATTCATGGGCTCACTCTAGTTTATTGTGTCTATGGTTTTGTGGTGCATAAAGTGTTTTACTCACAATCACTACATTTATCAACCTAAAGTGTTTTACTCAATCACTAAGTTTAATTATGTCCATAGGTATCCTCTATTTTGAAATGGTTTCTAAAATTTCTATCTTTTATAATAATAAAATATATATTTGATTTAAATTTTATAATTTGAGAATATTTTTAAAAATATACACAATTTTTGTGAGTTGTATTTGGGACTTTTACACTGTTTTCCTATTAACAAGGTTCAATATTCCATAAATTAAATAGCACAATATTATTTTAATCACTCGTAATAATTTTTACCACCCATTTAGTTTATATAGCTATGCTAATTATTGTGAGTAATCTTTTTTTATCATCCACCAACCTCCCAATTATCATGCTCCTCTACAATTTCTTGATTGTGCTACATTATCTTTGTCTTCACCCTTAATTTGATGTTCATAACCCTTGCATAATTTACTTTTACATTCCTGCTAAGGAATAATGTTACTAATACTCTTATTCCTAATTTTCTTGTTCAAATACATAGCATTATGTTGTCTGATTATGCTACATTCTCTTTATCTTTACCATTCTATATATTCTTGCTAAGGAATGATGTTTATATTACAATTATTCCTAGTTTTTTTTGTTCAAATAAATAGCATTTTGTTGTTGTCAACCTTGGTTTATTTCCACAATGCTTGAAATACCTAATTTATCTCTACGAAATAATGTAGTTTGCAATAACATTTATAATTGGTTGAATTGATGTTTAAATTTTATTTTAATAACCATTAATTATTTTTCATCTTTTATTCCAAAAATATTTGTTTCCAAATTATGAGACATCACTTATTTATTTGACAACACATTTTGTTTGCAACATCTATTTGGTTAACTTTTATTCAAAAATATATATATTTATATTTTGCAAGTTAACTGAAGTGAAATATCACTTTGTTACTCAACATTAGTTTTTTTCTTAGTTTATTTATCCCTTAATGATTATAAGATTTATAATATATACAAATTTATTATTTAAAATATTCTATTTTATTTTATTTCAACTTTTTAATTTATCATTTAAAATATAAATATTTTATATGAAAAAAATAAATGAGTAGTAAATTTTTAATATATTTTATCTATAAATTTGTTATATTAACTTTGTTTTCCCAATATAATATTTATAAATAAATCATAATATTAAAATCCTATTCCATGGGCAATTCGGACTTACTAGTGCAATTTACAAAAAAATTATGATCATTTCAATTTTCAGTGTAATATTTATAAATAAATCAGAATATTAAAATCTTATCTATGTTTTCGTGGGCTTACTCTAGTTTATTGTATCTAGGGTTTTGTGGTGCATAAAGTGTTTTACTTGCAATCATTAAGTTTACCAACCTAAAGTGTTTTACTCAATCACTAAGTCTATCTATTTTGAAATGGTCTTTAAAATAATAAAATGTGTATTTCATTTAAATTCCATAATTTGATAATATTTTTAAAAATATACACAATTTTTGTGAGTTGTATTTGGAATTTTTACCCTATTTTCCCATTACAAAGGTTCATTATTACATAAATTGAATAGCACATTATTACTTAAAATATTTATTTTATTTTATTTCAGCTTTTTAATTTATGATTTAAAATATAAATATTTTATATGAAAAAAATGAATGAGTGGTAAATTTTTAATATACTTTATCTATAAATTTTGTTATATTTAACTTTCTTTTATATCGAGAATATAATATTTATAAATAAATCATAATATTAAAATCTTATTCCATGGACGATTTAGACTAACTAGTGCAATTTACAAAAAAATTATGATCATTTCAATTTTTGGTGTAATATACCTTGATTCATATATTTTAATAATATATTTTTATCTATATATTATATTTTATTAATGTATTTTATTTTATTTTTATATCTTTTTCAGCATTGTTTAATTATTTTCTGTTTGGAGTTTTTGGTTTGAATTAGAGGAAATATTTTTTGGTAAGTTTTTGTTATTTATAATATGTTTTTGAATGCATCAATTACTAGGGTGTAAATTTGATGGGCACTCCCACCTGTCAAGTAAATTCTTGATCATGGTTTCCTTTTAAAAGTGTGCTTCACATGGCTTTTGATTTTTATTTTTACCCATCATTTAAATATCATGTATTATTTGTTTTTGTTAGTAAGATCAATAGTATGGACTTAACTTCCATGGAATATTTTAGAATATTGATAGTGGTATACAAAATTCAATGGTTGAGATTTATCTCAAAAGTAGTTATGCTCTTTTAACAATTTTAATTAAATTCATTAATTAAAGAAAATGTCATATGAAGTGAGTTGTGATTTTTGGGACGTGTTGTATTGATAAGGCATGTTATTTCCCAATGGGATTGTAACAGAGTCTATTTATAGATTGAGATTCTCCAATGTAAAGTGTTGTATTTATAAGGCATGTTATTGCCCAATGGGATTGTGACACAGTCTATTTATAGATTGAGATTCTCCAATGTAAAGTCCAGGTAAATCTCCATGATTAAGAATCTTATTGCATTTTTTTTAAATATATGTATGCTTAACTTATTTATGAATTATTTTTTTAAATAATAACAAATTATTTAAAATAATGATAATTTGTTTAGTTTTTATTATTTTTTACTTCTAGCCACATGAGATGCATATGAAGTAATTGTTCTAATTCTTATTATGGGTTGTTGCAAATATTCTTTTACCTCTCTCTCTCTCTCTCTCTCTCTCTCTCTCTCTCTCTTGCATGATCTCTCTCTCACCTTCTCTCCCCACTATCTCCCAACTCATCTCTATCTCATGATCCTTCCCCTTTAATTTATCTCCCCATCTACTCCCTCTCCTTCTCTTGTTATCCCCCCACCTCTACCTCTCTGTCCTCGCTCCCTCACTCTATCATTTTCTCTCAATCCTTCCATCCCTCTCTCCCCACTCTGTTCTACATGTTCTCGATATCTTTATGTCCACACCCTATGTCACGCCCCCAATTATTTTTTCGTTTAATTGGGTGGGTGTGGCACCGCCTAGGTTAATAACTTGTTCCATCGTTAATTAACTTTGCGAACTATGCCTTCAACAATTCATAATAAACATGAATTACATATTATTAATGCGCGGAAACCATCAACAATATAAGAATAATAATAACTCGACAATAATATAAAAGAAGAGATCTTTTATTATATAAGAGGAATTACAATGGTCGGGAGCCGCGCTCCACCGGCGTTAATAATACAAGTGGGCGCCCGCCTGTGCAAGGGCACACAGCGGTCTACCTCAACCATCCACCGAATAAAAAGATACCAATACAAGTCTAGCCTTGGGCGGGCGGGCGCACCCGTGCACGACCCGTGCCCAAGCCTCAACCTAAACCAAGTATTCACCGTGCGGGTGGGTGCCCGTACGCACCACCGTTCACCCTACCACCATTCCACACAATACTGTCACCCGGTTCAGCGGGCACATCTAATTGTGCGACCTGCGGTAAACTACCTCACACCTTCGTGCGCACTCAAGTCTTGTGCGAAGATGCTCTGCGAGGAGTTCATTTTCAAATGAGCGTGCGCCTTCATGTTTATATACGCACATATGGAGGTGTCGCCCTCCATGCGGCCGGCCTCCAATCTTCAATAAAATCGCCCAACCAATGCGCCATCTATCGTCGGCTTGCCCCAACCTGTAACTCGCTCCTTGGTCGGCTTGTTGTGTGGCGAGCTGCCTGCCTGCCTTATAAGTGGGCGAGCGCCCTCTCACATCCGCGTGCACATATACTTGTGTCTCGTCGTTTTGGAGCGCTCGCACATCGACGCTTAGTCGCATGTCGCAATGGGAGGGGCGCGCGCCTTCGCACAAACCTGCAAGCCGTTACATCCTCGCCCACTGGAAATCATTGTCGCCCTGGACAATCCTGCTCTTCTCCTCAACTTCCTGTCATACTTCTCGATCTTGTTCTTCCATCTCCAAAGTGAGTCCTTCGTTTCCCAGCTGTCTTCCTCTGGTGCATCCTTCCATATGCAAAGAAATTCCCGTCGCATGTGGCGACCAACTCATGTAGTTTTGAGACTCAAAATCTTCTCCAACTCTAGTCCTGGTCTGTCCACAATCTGGGCTGGTCCTCTTGTCAGTTCAACTCTCTCCAGATGGTCTGAATCAAGTCTACATCTCTTCAACTGACTCACATGAAAAACTGGGTGCTTCATGTGCATATGGCATGGAAGCTCTAGCTCGTAAGCAACTTCCCCCACTCTCTTCTTCACTCGGAATGGTCCCTCATACTTCTGTGTCAGTTTGCTCGTCATCCCCTTGGCTGGCTGAAACTGCTCCTCGGTAATCCTGAGAAACACCATATCTCCCACACTGAAGTGTGCCTCCTGTCTTCAACAATTAGCATACTTTTTCATCCTCCTTGCAGCATCGTGCAAGCGTAACCGTGCTAACTCCAAGGTCTCCTCCCAATACTTCATGAACTTCTTTGCATGAGGGCTTCTCAAGAAGCCTCCCATTGCTACAGTATGCGGTGCAACCGGCATCTGTCCATTCACCAACTCAAATGGACTATACCCCGTCGCAAAACTCTTTTGAATATTGTAGCTAAACTGAGCAATATCCAAGAGTTCAGGCCAATTCTTCTGATCAGCCATCACATAATGTCGCAAGTAGTCCTCTAGCAATGCGTTGATCCTCTCAGTGTTCCCATCTATCTGTGGATGGTAACTCGAACTCATCAACAACACCATCTCGACTAACTTGAACAATGTGGTCCAAAATCTCCCTGTAAAACGCGGATCTCTATCTGACACAATGCTCAATGGTGTTCCCCAATACTTCACTATGTTCTTAAAGAACAACTCCGCAATCTGCTCGGCTCCACAAGGTATCTTTGTCAGAACAAAGATAGCATACTTGGAAAAATGATCAACCACAACCATAATCCCATTATACCCCTGAACCTGTGGCAATTGGGTGATGAAGTCCATCGAGACACTCATCCACGGCCTCTCTGGAATCGGTAAAGGCTGCAACGGTCCTCCTTGCCTCTGAGTATTTGATTTGTCTTGCTGACAAATGATGCATGTATGTACATACTCCTCTACATCCTCTTGCATCTTTTCCCAAAAGAATCCTCTCTCCAACAATGCCAAAGAACGACGCTGCGCTGGGTGGCCAGCCCACAGAGAATCATGGCACTCCTTCAAAAGGTGCCTCCTGAGCCTAGATGACTTTGGAACATAGAGTCGGTTTCCAAGGAACAAGAACCCGTCTCGTAGAAATAACTTTCGTGTCTTCCCTTCCTTTATCTGCTTCACTATATTCTGCGCCAAAGTATCGGTTTCAACACTTTCCTTGATCTTATTTTGCATCTCTTCTGACATCTGAACCCGACTCCTACTCCTTACTGCTCGGTCTTCTCCTTCCAATGCTGCAAGTTGTCCCTTCCTGCTAAGGGCATCTGCTACCGCATTGTGCCTTCCCGGTCTATACTCAATAGTCATGTCGAATTCTGCCAAGAAGTCTTGCCAACGAGCTTGCTTCGCAGAAAGCTTCGGTTGTGACGCAAAATAACTTGCTGCAACATTGTCAGTCTTGACAACAAACGACTTTCCAATCAGGTAATGCCTCCACTCATGAAGACAATGGATGATGGCAGTCATCTACTTCTCATGGACCGGATACCTTCGTTCTCTATCCTGCAACTTCCGACTCTCATATGCCACCAGATGCCCATCCTGCATAAGTACTCCTCCTATGGCAAAATCTGAAGCATCAGTGTGCACCTCAAACGGTCTCTCGAAGTCAGGCAACTTCAGTATCGGTGCTGTAACCATCCTCTTCTTCAAGTCATCAAATGCCTCTTGACATTTGCTCGTCCAACTCCACCTCTTGTCTTTCTTCAATAAGTCTATCAGTGCTGATGTCACCTTGGAGTACACCTCTAGAAACTTTTGTTGGTAGTTGGTCATGCCCAAGAACACCCTCATCTCATGGACATTCTTCGGTTCAACCCAGTCCTCCATCGCCTTCACTCCCCTCGGCTCCATCCGTATGTACCCTTGACCAACAATATGCCCAAGGAACGGAATCTCGGTCTGAGCAAACACACACTTAGACTTCTTCAAGAACAACTGATTTGTCCTCAGTGCCTCGAACACCATTTCCAAGTGCTTTTTATGATCCTCCATGTTGTCACTGAACACCACTATATCATCCATGTATACTACTACGAACGAATCCAAGTATGGTTGTAGAACATCGTTCATCAAAGAGCAAAATGTAGCAGGAGCATTGCACAACCCGAATGGCATAACAAGGAACTCAAAGCTACCATACCTTGTTACTATTGCGTTCTTCTTCTCGTCTCCTTCAGGTCCACACCTAATAATACCCATGTCTCAAGTCCAACTTGGAAAACACTCGGGATTTTGCAAGCTTGTCAAAGCAATCAACAGCCAATGGCAAAGGATACCTATTCCTTACTGTCTGCTTGTTCAATGCATGGTAATCACAGCACATCCGTAGCTCATTCGAATCCTTCTTCCGCTGGAACAATACCGGAGCTCCATAAGGGGACCTTGAAGGTCTAATGAAACCTGCCTCAGTTAACTCCTTTAACTGTCGTTTCAATTCCTCTAACTCAGGCCCTGAAAATCGATAAGGTGCTTTAGCTGGGGGTTGCTTTCCTGGCTCAAGCTCAATGCTACGATCCATTGCACGCCTTGGTGGAAGCTTCTGCGGAAGCTCATCAGGCATCAAATCTGCATATTTGGTAAGCACATCAGATATCTCAGCTGGAACAGGCGTCCCCACTCCATCACCTTCGACATCCTGGAACATCACCGCATATGTCTCCATATTTGACTCCTTCATAGCCTTCTCCAAACTCAGTGCCGAAACATGCTGCACCTTGACTTCCCTCCTTTGCCTATGAGTGGGCAAAGTCCAAGTTTGTGACTGTCCAACCAGCACCACCTCATCACAGAAGGGGACAAAAATAGCCTTGTTTCCATTCAAGAAATCCTGTCCGAGTATCATATCAAAGTCGTTCATCTCCATCACTGTGAATTCCAACTCACCCTTCTAGTCTTTTATCTGCAAGGTACTTCGTGTACCAAACCTGCCACTTTAGCTCTAGAGTTCACTGCCTTGACTTCCATATTCGATGGGAAGATCATTAGTGCAACCTTTTTGCCAACCATGTCATCATGAAGTTATGAGTGGCCCCTGTGTCCACTAGAGCTTGAATGGTCTTGCCATGAACCATCAAGTCCACAAAACCCAAACTGTTCATCCACGATTTCTCCATAACTTTTCCCTGTTCATCACGCTTCTTCAACCCTGAATCAACTTCACCTGTCATGAGCAACCCTGCTCTACCAAGCTTCATCAACCCTGAATCCGCTCTGATACCAACTGTCACACCCCAAATTCTTTTTTCGTTTAATTGGGTGGGTGCAGCACCGCCTAAGTTAATAACTTGTTCCATCATTAATTAACTTTGCGAACTACGCCTTCAACAATTCATAATAAACGTGAATTGCATATTATTAATGTGCGGAAACCATCAATAATATAAGAATAATAATAACTCGACAATAATATAAAAGAAGAGATCTTTTATTATATAAGAGGAATTACAATGGCCGGAAGTCGCGCTCCACCCGTGTTAATAATACAAGTAGGTGCCCACCCATGCAAGAGCGCATGGCGGTCTGCCTCAACCATCCACCGAATACAAAGATAATAATACAAGTCTAGCATTGGGCAGGCGGGCGCACCCGTGCACGACCCGTGCCCAAGCCTCAACCTAAACCAAGTATTCACCGTGCGGGTGGGCGCCCATGTGCACCACCGTTCACCCTACCACCGTTCCACACAATACCGTCTCTCGGCTCGGCGAGCACATCTACTTGTGCGACTTGTGGTAAACTACCTCACACCTTCGTGCGCACTCAAGTCTTGTGTGAAGATGCTCTGCGAGGAGTTCTTTGTCAAATGAGCATGTGCCTTCATGTTTATATACGCACATATGGAGGTGTCGCCCTCCATGCGGCTGACCTCCAATCTTCAATAAAATCGACCAACCAATGCGCCATCTATCGTCAGCTTGCCCCAACATGTAACTCGCTCCTTGGTCGGCTTGTTATGTGGCGAGCTGCCTGCCCGCCTTGTAAGTGGGCGAGCACCCTCTCACATCCGCGCGCACATATACTTGTGTCTCGTCATTTTGGAGCGCTCGCATATCGACAATTAGTTGCATTTCGCAATGGGAGGGGCGCGCACCTTCGCACAAACCTGCAAGGTGTTACAACCTATCTCTCAATCTCCCCTTCTTATTCTCTCTCTCTCTCTCTATCTCCCATGCCCTATCTCTTAAACCATCCCTATTTTCCACATATCTCGATCTCCCTCTCTCTTAGGCCATCCCTATTTTGCCATGACTCCCTCTCTCTCCCCCTCTTCTCAATGCCCATATTTGTCTCACACACTATCATGCTCTTCGCTCATCTGCCTCTCTGATGCTCCCTTTCTTTCTCTCCAGTATCATTCTCCCTCTATCTCTCCCCCACATTCTCTCCGTCCCTTCCTTGCACTCTCTCTCAAACCCTCCAAATTATCCACCCTCTCATTCTACCACCCCTCACATTCTAACCCTACCTCTCTCTCTCTCTCTTTCTCTCTCCCCATCATTGTTTCCCTTGCTCCCTCTCTCGCCCTCCCTATCTCTCTGTCCCTATCTCCCTGCCTCCCTCTCTTTCTCTCAATCCCTCTCCTCTTTGCTTTCTCTCCCCTCTCGCTGTCGGCCACCCTTACCCTCTCTCCCTCTCTCTCTTAGCCCCCCTTACCCTCTCTCTCCCACGCGCCCTTCCTCCCTCTCTCTCTCGCTCTCAGCCCCTGTTACCCTCTCTCTCTCTCTCTCTCTTTCTCACTATCTCTCACCCACCTTTAGCTCCCTCTCCCTATCCTTATCTCTCTTTCCCTCCTACTCTCTATCTCTCTCCCCCCAACCTTATATTGACTTTCTCTCTCCCTTTCTCCCTCTCACCCTCCCTCTCTCTTCCCCTCTCACTCTCTGCCCCCCTTCCCTCTCCCTCTCCTTCTTTCTCTCCCCCCATCACTCTCTCCCTTGCACTTTGCCTCTCCCTCCCTCTCTCTCTCTCGCTCTCTCACTCTATCTACACTTAACTCTATCTCTCTCCCCCCCCACTTAACTTTCTCTCTCTCTCCCCCTCCTGCCTTTCTCCTCCTCCATCTCTCCCTCTCTCTCCTCCTTTCTCCCTACCCTCCTCCTTCCCCTTCCCACCCTCTCTTCCTCTCTCCCTCCCTCTCCCTCGTTCTCTCACTCTCTCTCCCCATCCCTCCCTATTTTCCACACTCTCTCTATTTCTCTCCCTCCTACCCTTCCTCCTTCCTCCCACTGCTCTCTCTCTATCTCCTACCCTCTCTTCCTCTCTCTCTCCCTCCCTCTCCCTCTATCTATCACTCTCTCTCACCCTCCCTCCCTCCTTTCAACACTCTCTCCATCTCTCTCCCTGACACCCTTCCTCCTCCCTCCCTCTACTATCTCTCTCCCTCTGCTCTCTCTCCAGCCACCCCCTCTCCATCCCTTCCTCGTTTACTATCTCCCCCTATCTCTATGTCTCTCCCTACTCCTCCCTCTCTCCCACGCACCATTCTCCCCTGTCCCTCTCTCTCCATCCCTATTTCCTCCCTCTATCTCATTTTATCCATCCCTCCTTTATATGTTTCTTTACACCCTCACTCCCTCTCTTCTCTCCTTCCCACTCACCCCCTGCTCTCCTCCTCTCTCCTTACCCCCTCCCCAAATTTGTATCAATAAAGAAAACACAACACAGATACAAGAGAACCAATATAAATATAAACATATATTAAAAACTACAATTCATCATTATTCAAATATATATATATATATATATATATATATATATAAACATTTAATTCATTGTCAATTAAAATCAATTTATTTAAATGAATAGAAAAACACTTACAATATCACATACATATTAAATTAGAATAACCGTAAATTATAATTAAGAAAAAACATATTCCAAAAACAAACTAAAAAAAGCTTTAATTTTTTTACGAATGAATAAAATAATTACTAACATTGAAAATTTATATATATATATATATATATATATATATATATATATATATATATATATATATATATATATATATATATATATATTTGAAAATCAAGATTCAAATAAATATATATATATATATTATTTATTTGAAAATCAATATTCAGAAACAGAATTGAGAATCTACGAAAAATAAATAATACAACCAAAACAATTTAAACACGTTAAAAAATAAATTAAGCTAACAAAAATTATGTCAAATAAGTACATCGCCTCTTACTGAAACTAAATTAATAAGAAAATGTGAAATCTATCCAGCCCAACGTGAAAGGTTTAACAACTACAATAATCACAAACCATATATTTTTCATTGAGATTAGCATAACTTATTGCAAGCATTATCCACGTAAACAACCAGCAGCAATAAACTAGGAATCAGAAAAGGCTAAACATTACGCCCTAGAGAGATTGTAAATATACATATTGCGAGAACTGTGGAGGAGGGCGGTTATTGGCCCGAGCCAAATTGATGGAAAGAGAAGGGAGAAGGTTGGAGACATTTGATTTTGTAATTACACAAAATGAGAGGAGGATTAATAATGAAAGAGATGTGGTCGATAAATGATACCAGGTTTGGCACCGAAAATGGAGAGGCAGTCCTTCAAACTCACTCCTAGATTTGAGTTTATTTTATTTTGGAAACACCTGAAACAGATCGGTATGAAAACAAAAGTTAAAAAAACTTGGAAGCACGAGACAGAAGCATACATACTTGGAAAACCAAGACAGAAGCATGATTGGTTTCGACAGCAACTCAATTTAAAAAAACTTGGAAGCACGAGACATAAGCATGATTGGTTTCGACAGCAACTCAATTTCATCCAGCAGAGGTGGTTCGAGAGCGGAGCAGAGGTCCAAGTCCATTTCCCCAGCAGAAGTTGTTCGAGACCAGAGCAGAGGTCCAATTCCATTTCCCCTGAAGGCCACCCTCCTCTATGCCAGACTCAGACAGAGGACCAACCCTCGTCCTCTGTCACATATGGACTCGGGACAACACGGACTCAATCTCGGATGTGTGGAGCACTTCCAACACAACACAAAACAATGGTTTGACAACCGTCCATGTGAAAGTGGAGATACAATATAAAATTTGTTCCCAAATCACTTTGATTGTTTTTCTATCCATCAACTATTTTGATAAAGTGCTTTTCTTTCTTTCTCTAACTTTTCTTGCTTTTCTCTCTATTAAGTATAATTAAAAAATTGTTTTTCTGGCTTTTCTCTCCATTGGCTATCTTTATAAATTGCTTTTCTGGATCTTCTAACCGTTATAAATTATTTTTCTAACCGTTTTAGCTTTTCTCTCCGGGAGCTATCCTTAAAAATTGATTTTCTTGCTTTTTTAACGTATCAATTTTTGGTTTGTGAGGAGCTTGGAGGGTTCGAAGCTGGAGTTGAGACGATTTAACTTGGGTGAAGAAAATGACATTTGAGCTTGATCATGTTCCTGCCGTGGATGATGCTTCTCCCCCCCACGTGTTTGAATTTCAGCTCATTTAAGAGTTGTCTCATAGGCATTCGTTGCATATTTAATATAGATAATAAAGTGTTGTGCAGTAAACTAAATATAATAAAAGTAGATAAGGAATTGTACACTGAAATAAATACAATAAACACTAGTAAAGCATTTTATGCCTGAAAAGGCTGTAAAGAAAGAGATGAATAACTACACTAAGAATATTGCAAGCAATAAACTCCATGTGGAGATGCATTCAACATATGTTATTTGTTACAAACAAAATGAGAGAGGAGGATTAATAATGAAGGAGTGGTGGTCGATAAAATTATACTAGGTTCAACTTATATAACATAGCATGCACTGAAAATGGTGAGGAAACATTCCAAACTCACTCCTACATTTGATTTGATACTTTCTTAGATGTCAATGGGCTGCTTAATGGATTATTGCATCTTAAGCTATTCTTAATTTCATATTCTCTCTCTTAAATATTTAGCTCACATTTTTAAATTTTAAATCTGATCTATCTTAGCTTTTTAAAATTCTTTTTGTTTGTGTGGTCTACCCTAGTATCTTAGGAGATTTGAAATCCCATTTTCAACCCTCCTACCACATTCACAAAAACATACCAAAAATGAAAAAAAAAACATCAATTGCAATGCAAGGAATGAATAATTTGAAATGATTTATTGTTGGTAAAAGCATCAAGCAATTATTTTAAATTCTTTCTATAGGTATGTATGCATCTATGTTGTCATGTTAACTTACCTCATACTGCATTTCCAATTTTTTTGTTCCTCTTTTGTTCCACATGTTACTAAAATAAAATGAACTCAAATCTAAGAATGAGTTTCTTAGATTATCTAAGGGACTTTCTCCATTTCCAATACATTTTGTATATGTCAAGCATGGTATAATTTTATCAATACCATCTCTTGTATTATTAAACCTTCTCTGTCACTTTATATATATGTTGACAATAATTATGACTATAGTCACTTTGGTATCGTGGAGGCTTTCTTTTGAGAGGGGGACTCTTGAGGAAAGAGTGTTTTCCTCCACTAGATATAACTTCTCCACTATTTTATAGCCCCATTGCATCTCCACGGTCCACCAGGAGGAAGGGTACCCAAAGAGTAGGATAGGAGGTAAGCTGATGAATCATTAACATTTGGTTAGAACACATCAACATTCACACATGTACGTGGATGACGACAATGGAGCACAAGCAACAACCAATCTGAGAACCAAAACTCCACTCCTTGGTGAACGATCCATTGTGTATTAATAACTTTTTTTATATTATTAATGATGTCTTTATAATGACTAGAATGTAATGTGAATCTCATGATGATTGAATTTCAGAATATGACTATTGATGCATGTACCTCAAATTTATGTGTTTTCAATATTGATGAAATTCCATAATGGTCGTTGCTAAAAAATCACTAGTTCATTAGAATGTTTATTTACTTATTATTATAGTATTGTATCTTAAATAGAAATTTCCCTCTATACTTAGTAACCTAATTTCTACTCTGATTAGTAAAAAGAAAATGGCATCAGAGCAAGTGTCCCCACACATGGTATCATAGCCATAGATCTAGGACCCATGGACCCATAAAAGTTAATTTTCATCAATGATGTGATGCTCTCATTAAGCTATTGTTATAATACATATATTGAGTTAATATTTAGTATCTAATTTAAATAATATACAATATTGTTGTAAATCACAATCAATCATAAGTAACTATCCCAAGGGAAAACCCTATAATAAAGGTCAAACAATTAATCTATTTTATTTACATCATGAAATATTCTCAAAATTTATGAATCCAAACCTTCTTTATTTACATTATGAAATATTCTCAAAATTTACTAATCCAAATAAAATTCAACCAGGGAAAAACAAATCATGGACATAAAGATACCATACAAAAATTTCAATATCATTTGTGAATGTGCAATTTTTCACCCAACATCAATTTGCACTACTTTTTTTGCCTTCACCCTTTTCCTTCTTACAAATCCTATCCGTGGCATGGCTTTCACTCCCACTCGAGATCGATTCAAAGTGGAGAAGTGAGAATTATTTATGCATCTGCTAATCTTCGTCTATATATATATAGCATAAAGAAAAAGTTTATTTCAGTTATTGAAATATTATATGTTTATTAATAAATTTAAATATGAAATTTTGATAGGGTTATTGCTCTAGCTAACCGCATTATTGGAATTTTTCAGTCGATCATACTTCCAATGCTACTTTCTCTTAAGCTTGAGATATAAAAGATTGTTTAACCCCCATTGACTAGGTTATTGGCTAAGACATCCTTAACCCTTCCTCTAATAAAGAGGAGGTTTTATGTGTTTTAAGTTATAATTTTTCTCATATTTAGGTGAGTCACTTTTCTTAGCAGGGTCAATATGCCTTGGAAATGAAATAGGGACTGCATTCAACCCTAGGGAACTCTGAAAGAGAGATTCCTATGAGAAAATTATAGAGGAAATTTAGGGGAACAAGTTGAAGGTTCATTGCATCATGAGTCTCCTTACATGGAGCATCATCATCAAGACCTTCTAACAACAGTTTCTAGGGAGATGCCTACGTATTCACCATCATTACTTTATATCCAATAACCAAAACAAGTAAAGGATCTAATTCTTCCAATCACATACCTTTATCTAGAGTTGACTTCAAAATATTAGTCACCTCCTTGTGATTGGCATTCTAGTTAACTTCAAATTCTTCAATAATATCTTTAGGTTCTAGTCCCTCCAAAGACTATCTAAAGCTTTTATGATTGCAGTATTCAAGTCAAATTTTTCAATACCAACCTCCATAGGAGAAATGACCTTTTTCAGTGAAGGTCGCTTTAAAATGTTGGAAGTAGGTGATTTTTTACCCTAACTTTTTACTGAAAGGAAATCAACAATATTTAGCTATGTGAATTAGTTAATGGCATATTAACATATTAAGGGAAGAACATGGCAATCAAGCTCAGAAATAACCATAGGTAAGTCCTTCTAAATCACCATTCCCAATACTAATCCATCTCCAAAATAAATTCCAATCATAATTTGAGTGACCGTCGTATTCTTAGTCTTAATAAAATTCATGTTTGCCTCCAAATAATTACCTAAAGAGTTTCATATCTTTGGAAAGACTCTGGAAAACCAATAATTGATATGTAAGCTAGGTATATTTCACCATCGATGAATGTCATCAATTGTTTCAAATTGTGAATGAAAGGAGAGAGGGAAACTTTTTAAATTGAGAAGCACCTATTTCCTTAATGAAAAAGAAGACGATTCATTTTCTACATTCTCCCATTGAAAAAAAGGTGGAGGCCAACCATCTTCTTGCAAGAAAAAATCTCTATTGGAACATAGCCTAATAACGTTCCCAAACATTACCACATAAGGACTTAATGTTGGATTCATTAAAAATTCATTTGAAGATGCATCCTCCTATTGTATGTTATATTATGTTAACAACCATATTGTGCTTAATATCACTGTATGGACTAACCTTGTATAAGTACCTTTTATTTTTATGCATTTTCTTCTCTTCTTCTTAATATTTGGCCATCATAAGTCCTCAAAAATGTGTTCAATCATAGGAATATGTTGATATATTTCATCAGCTAAGTCCTTTGATCCACACTTCATCACATATGGAGGGGACACATAGGAAGATAAGTCAAATGTTGAGCCCTAAATATTAACAAGGTCTTCTACCTGGAATCAAATTCCCTTAACTGAATCATTTCTCAACCCTTCTCATGAATCTTAGCCTTTTGCTTGGAATCCCCTAGGCTTACAAGGATGGATTGAGTTTTTCTTTGATCCAAAACAACATCCTTTAATGTAGAGAATGTTTTCACAATAACATTACTAGGTGATCTCTCCTTATACTACCCATTCAATGGAGGATATGGATGAAAATATAGACAAACATTTCTGACATAACATTTTGTTTTCGTTATGACAAACAACCTCCAGAATTTGGTGTAACTTGAATTTTAGAGCCTAGTGTGGATCTTGTGATCATTCATTCCCTAATCGATTTATTTTTAGTTGATAAGTGTCAAAGTCACTTGCTGAAACATACTTATTCTACAACAAGTTTGTTAGTGCACCCTTTTGTGCAAGCTTGAACAGAAAAAGTACAAGTCCATCAAGGTAGTGTCTATGCACTGTTCCACCTGTGTCGAAAGTCAGTGCACACTTTCATCAACATTCCCTCACTTTTTGTTGTGATTTTCATCAATGACGTGATGCTCTCATTAAACTATTGTTATAATACATATATTGAACTAATATTTAATATATAATTTAAATAATATACATTATTGTTGTAAATCTCAATCAATCATCAGAAACTATAACAAGTGAAATCCCCATAAAAAATGTTCAAGCAATTAATTTATTAATCCAAACCTCTATTATTTACATTATGAAATATTCTCAAAATTTATTAATCCAAATATATTTCAACTAGGAAAAAACAAATTATCGTCATAAACGTACCATACCCAAATTTCAATGTGATTGGTGATTCTGCAACTTTGCACCTAGCATCAATTTGCAATTGAAAACAATATCGGCACTACATTTTTGGCCTTCACCATTTTCATTCTTACAAATCCTATCTTTGCCTTGGATTTGGCTTCCACTCGAGATCGATTCAAAGAGGAGAAGTGAGAATTATTTATGCATCTTATAATCTTCATCTATATAACTCTTTTCTATGTATTCATGGGCATACTCTAGTTTATTGTATCTATGGTTTTGTGGTGCATAAATTGTTTTACCACAATCACTACTTTTATCAACCTAAAGTGCGTTATTCAATCTCTAAGTTTAATTACCTCCATAGGTATCCTCTACTTTGAAATGGTTTTTAAAATTTCTATCTTTTATAGTAATAAAATATATATTTCATTTAAATCTCATAATATGAGAATATCTTTAAAAATATACACAATTTTTGTGAGTTGTATTTGGGAATTTCACTCTATCTTTCGATTACAAAGGTTTAGTATTACATAAATTAAATAGCACATTATTATTTTAATCACTTGTAACAACTTTTATTGCCCATTTAATTTATATAACTATGCTAATTATTATAAAAATCCTATTTTATCATCCACCAAGCTCCAAATTGTGACGGTTGATTGTGCTACTTTCTCTTTGTCTTCACCTTCAATTTGATGTTTATAACCCTTGCATTATTCACTTTTACATTCCTTGTAAGGAATAGTTTTTATAATACTCTTATTCCTAATTTTTTTGTTCAAATATATAACATTATGTTGTTCGATTGTGCTACATTTTCTTTATCTTCACCGTTAATTAAATGTTCATAATCCATTATGCACGTTTATATTCCTGCTAACGAATAATGTTTATATTACTCTTATTCCTAGTTTTGTTTTTTTTTTTTTCAAATAAATAGCATTTTGTTGTTCCCAACCCTGATTTATTCCCACAAATGCTTGAAATACCTAATTTATCTATACGAAATAATGTATTTTGCAGTAACATTTATAATTGGTTGAATTGATGTTTAAATTTTATTTTAATAACCATCAATTATTTGTTTCCTTTTATTCCAAAAATATTTGTTTTCAAATTATGAGATATCATTTATTTATTTGAAAAGCAATTTTTGGCAAGTTTTTGTTATTGAAAATATGTTTTTGAATGCATCAATTACTATGGGATAAATTTGATGGGAACTCCCACCTGTCAAGTAAATTCTTGATCATGGGTTTCCTTTTAAAAATGTCCTTCACATGCCTTTTGATTTTTATTTTTACCCATCATTTAAATATCATGTATTATTTGTTTTTGTTAGTAAGCTCAATAGTGGGGACTTAAATTCCATGGAATATTCTAGAATATTGATAGTAGTATACAAAAATCGGTGGTTGAGATTTATGTCAAAAGTAGTTATGCTCTTTTAACCATTTTAATTAAATTGATTAATTAAAAGAAAAATGTCATATGAAGTGAGTTGAGATTTTTGGGACATGTGGTATTGATAAGGCATGGTATTGTCCAATGAGATTGTAACAAAGCCTATTTATAGAGTAAGATTCTTCAATGTAAAGTAGAGGTAAATCTCCATGGTTAAGATCGTATTCCATGTTTTTTTAAATGTATGAATGTTTAAATTATATATTAATTATTTTTATAAATAATAAAGATATTTAAAATAATGATAATTTGTTTAGTTTTTATTAATTTTTACTTCTAGCAACCTGAGATGCATATGGAGTAATTGTTTTGGTTCTTATTATGGATTGTTGTAAATATGGTTTTACCATCCATCTCTCTCTCTCTCTCTCTCTCTCTCTCTCTCTCTCTCTCTCTCTCTCTCTCTCCTGCATCATATCTCTCTCACCTTATCTCCCCACTCTCTCCCAACTCATCTCTATCTCACGATCCTTCCCCTTCAATTTATCTCACCATCTACTCCCTCTCCTTCTCTCTTTATCCCCCCACCTCTACCTCTCTCTCCTCCCTCCCTCACTCTATCCTTTTCTCTCAATAATTGAATCGCTCTTCCCCCTCTCTTATACATGTTCTCAATATATTTCTGTCAAGACCCTTCCTCTCAGTCTCCCCCTATTATTCTCTCTCTATCACCCATGCCTTACGTCTCAAACTTTCCCCATTTTCCCCATATCCCTCTCTCCCTCTCCATCAAGCCCTCCCTATTTTCCCATCACTCCCTCTCTCTCTGCCTCTCCCTCTCTGTCACTTCTCCATGTTCATCTTTGGCTCACACACTATCATGCTCTTCCCTCATCTCTCTCTTCCCTCCCTCTCTATCGTCTTTCTCTCCACTATTGTTTCCCTCCCTCTGGTTGTCGCCATCCCAATCTCACTCCCTCCCTCTCCCACTCTCAATCCCGCTGACCCTCTCTCTCTCTCTCATGCGCCCTCCCTCCCTCTTTCTCTCTCTCTCAACCCCCCTTACCCTCTCTCTCACACACACCCTCCCTTTCTCTCTCTTTTTGTCTCACGCAGTCTCTCTTCCACACCTTTAGCTCCCTCTCCCTATCCTTATCTCTATTTCCCTCCTACTCTCTATGTCTCTCCCCCCAACCTTATGCTGACTTTGTCTCCTCCCCTCCCACTCTCACCCTCCCTCTCTCTTCCCCTCTCACTCTCTATTCCCCTTCCCTCGCTCTCTCTTTCTCTCTCTCCCCCCCCCCCACAAATCTCTCCCTTACACTTCCCCTTTCCCTCTCTCCCTCTCTCTCTCCCTCTCCCCCACTCCCTCACATTCCTTTTCCCTCCCTCTCTCTCCCTCTTTCTCCCACTCCCCCTCCCTTCCTCCTCCTCCATCTCTCCCTCCCTCTCCTTCTTTCTCCCTTCCTTCCTCTCTCCCTTTCCCACCCTCTCTACCACTCTCCCTTTGTCTCCCTCTTTCCCTCCTGCCCTTCCTCCCACTACTCTCTCTATATATACTACCCTCTCTTCCTCTCTCTCTCTCTCTCCCCTTCCCTCTCCCTCTTTCTATAGCTCTCTCTTCCCCTCCCTCCTTATTTTCCATACTCTCCCTCCCTCCTCCGCCTCTCTCTCTCCCTCCTACCATTCCTCCCACTACTCTCTCTATATATCCTACCCTCTCTTCCTCTCTCTCTCCCCCGCTCCCTCTACCTCTTTCTATCACTCTCTCTCCCCCCCCTCCTTATTTTCCATACTCTCTCTATCTCCTCCACCTCTCTGTCTCCTCTTTCCCTCCCTCCTCCGCCTCTCTACCTCCCTCCTTCACCTCTCTCCCGCCTCCACCTCTCTCTCCAGCCACTGCCTCTCCGTCCCTTCCTCTTTTTCTCTCTCCCCTATATCTATGTCTCTCCCTCCTCCTTCCCCTCTCCCACCCACAATTCTTCCCTCTCCCTCTCTCTCCATCCCTACTCCCTCCCTCTATATCCCTATCTATCTCTTTCTATCCATCCCTCTTTTATATGTCTCTCTACATCCTCACCCCCTCTCTCCTATCCTTCCCACTCTCCCCCAACTCTCCTTCTCTCTCCTTACCCCCTCCCCTTACATGTTAATTACATGTAAAAAAAATGTATCAATAAAGAAAACACAAATACCAAAGAAACAATATAAATATACACATATTTTTTTTTTTTCTCAATCAGTCTACTCCTATTATTTATAAGAAAAGTGTTACAGCAAGGCCACTTCCTTGAAAATTCTTGCCATGAAGTTGGCATTTTACAAAAAGATGCTTGACGTCTGTCCGCAGAAGAACCACAACAGTGCTTTTAACTCCCATAAAACTCAAAATTGACCCACAGTTATCCATCACTAAACATAACAAAGCATTAACTGACAGAGACCTAAAAAATACATTAACATCAAGATTGAAAAGGGAGGCGAACTCCTAATTCAGAAACTACACAAAATGGAGGCACAGGCTGGTTCATTCATCCTCTGTGGTATACGGTTCCTCAATGACCGTACACCCAAATTGAGCTGAGTCATCAGAGTTGGACGAATGGACCTATGAGCCTGTAGGCTCTCCTCTTGCTGGGGTGCTCGAACCTGCATCGTCTTCAAAATTCACCACAGAAAGGCCTCCTATGACCTGGTGCTGGTTATGATTTGGATTTGCTGTCCTTTGATATGCAGGAACCCCAGGATGAGCCGCTCCCGAACCCCAGGCATTCTCACACTTTTCAATCATGACCGAGACTATGAAGGAGGAGTTTTCCAAAGAACACGGGATGCGGAAACGGGCAGTGGGATGAGCATTATGCTCACAGTCATCATTCCTAACTTGCCCTCTGCCCCTACCTCTGCCACTTCTGGTGGCTGGATGATTGAGGAGACCAAATTCCAACGCATCCAAGGATGGGTCCGAGGTGGTGGTGGACCGCTGATGAGTGGTGCGACCGCGAGAACCTCCACACCTACTCCCCATTCCGGGCCTTTCACGCGGCATGATGTTATGCAGAAGCTTGACAGAGGAGCGAATGCACAGAGATGGATGACTAAGAAATGAGTGCTCAGAGAGAAGAGGAAACAGAGCCCAGACAAGTCCGTGAGTCCCTGGAACCAGAGCCAGGCAAAAGACGAGGATAGAGAAAGCTCTTGAGCCGAGCGAAGGATAGACGAGCAGAAACGAAATAACGGAGTGACTCAGGGAAATGCAAAGAGAAGCGAACTTTATGGAATCGATGGTTTGTGACGAAGTTGTGGGAGTGACAAACATATTGGGAGCCATGGCGCAAATAACCGGGAGACTGAAGGACGTAGTTAATGCAGCCATAAATAGAATTGTGCGAGACCAGCTCGCCAACCCATAACTGTAACCCGTGGTGCACTTGGGCTAACACCTATCCACTCGCTGCACCTTCAACGTACCCTGTGGCCTGTCAATCACCCGCATCTGAGAAGAAATATACATTTATTAAAAACTACAATTCATCATATATTATATATATATATATATATATATATATATATATATATATATATATATATATATATATATATAAACATTTATTTAATTGTCAATTAAAAATAATTTATTTAAATTAATGATAAAAGACTTACAATATCAGACACATATTACATTAGAATAACAATAAATTATAATTTAAAAAAAAAGAGAAACCATATTCCAAAAACAAGCTAAAAAAGTCTTTAATTTTTTTATAAAAGAATAAAATAATTACTCACGGTGAAAATATATATATATATATTTGAAAATCAAGGTTCACAAGCAATGTTGAGAATCTATGCAAAAATAAATAATCTTACCAAAACAATTTAAACATGTTAAAAGATAAATTAAGCAAAGGATGAATGTAACAAAAATGATGTCAAATAGATACATCGATCTTTGTTTTATATTTTAAAACATTAGTTATTTTAGAAACTCAAACCAAATTAATAAGAAAGTGTGAGATCTATCCAGCCAAGCGTGAAAGGTTAAACATAACTTATTGCAAGCATTATCAACGTAAACGAGGGTTTACACATAAACAATTGTTTGTAGCACCAATAAAGTAAGAATCATAAAAGGCTAAACATTACGCCTTAGAGAGATTGTAAATATACATATTGCGAGAACTATGGAGAGCTTCGTGCTATTAAGAAACTGTAGAGGAGTGCGGTTAGTAGTAGCACCATGGAGAATTGAAAGGAGGACTCTCTAAATCAACCCTGAGCCGAATCGATGGAAGAAGGTGAGTCCGGTTAGTAGCAGCACCATGGAGAATCAAAAGGAGGACTCTCTAAATCAACCCCGAGCCGAATCGATGGAAGAAGCCGAGAGACATTTGATTTTGCGGTTAGACAAAAATTAAGAGGAGGATTAATAATGTAAGAGATGTGATCGATAAAATGATACCAGGTTAGACCTATATAACGTAGCATCCACCAGAAATCGAGAGGCAGTCTTTCAAACTCACTCCTCGATTTAAGTCTATTTAATTTTTGGAAACACCTGAAATAGATCGTTATGAAAACAAAAATTAAAAAGAGACAGAAGTGTACATACTCAAAGCACGAGACAAAAGCATAAATACGAGATAAAAGAATGATTGGTTTCGGCAGCAACTCAATTTCATCCTGCAGAGGTGGTTCGAGAGTGGAGCAAAGGTCTAATTCCATTTCCCCAGCAGAGGTGGTTCGAGGGCAGAGCAGAGGTCCAATTCCATTTCTCCTGAAGGCCACTCTCCTCCTGTAGGCTAGACTCAGACATACGACCAACCCTCCTCCTCTATCACATATGGACTCGGGACCAACGCGGACTCCATGTGTGGAGGGATTCCAACACAACACAAAACAATGGTTTGACAACTATGTCAAAATGGAGATACGATACCAAGAGTTGTTCCCACAAATCGCTTTTATTGCTTTTTATAAATTGCTTTTTTTTTCTAATTTTAAACTTTTCTTGCTTTTCTCTCTATCACATATTATTAAAAATTCCTTTCTTGCTTTTCTCTCCATCAGCTATCATTATAAATTGCTTTTCTTTATTTTCTTACTGTTATAAATTGTTTTTCTTTTCTTTCTTTTTCGAACCGTTTTTGCTTTTCTCACCAGCAACTATCCTTAAAAATTGTTTCCATCACGTTTGAGATTCATCACTTTTCCACCCTGGATGATGTTTTTAAGGCGACATGTTTAGCTTTGAATTTAAACTCATTTGACTGTTGCCTCGTAGACATTCACTGCATGTTTAACATTATGAAGGTTTTCTGCTAATACTGTTACATTCCAAATTACTGTTACATTCTAAATTGTTTCATTACTAAATTACTGTTACATTCTAAATTGTTTCATTACTAGTAGGCGATTAAGAAATCATCAACGAAATTGTTCTCACTCTAAGTTATATTTCTCTTGATTTGGTCCAAAATTGATTTGATTAGATGCCTTTTCTAAAATGCAAATGGTTTGTTAATTTTAAAATATGCCGTACTGCATGTACATATTTTTGTATATAATACAATTGTTACTAAACATGAGGTTTAAGTTTAAATAGTGTTTACTTCCTTATTCATTGAAAATCAAACTTGAAATGGTCATTGTACCTAGTTTAGGTTAGGTTAGGGTTGTGTCATTACAATCTATTTATTAGGTATTGTTTTTGAACCTTACACTTACACGTACAATATGTTTAGTAGGTATATTTTCATTTTATTTATAATATTATGGGAGTTATACTTTTATTTTATTTTAATTAATGGTTTTTAACTATGAAATTTATTTTTTTCCTGCCAGAAAGATTTGGTTGGGGATTTGAGTGTTATTTAGTAATCTAGGAGAAAAAAGCCAAGAGGCCTATGGAATTGAGGGTTTAATTACCAATTTGTAATTGTCATTTACTACCATCATGCTACCTCATTTTTTGACCATAAGCCTCAGAGAATTATTTGTAAGAAGCTCTTAGTAATGAACGTATCATCAACCCATAAACTATTTCCACCGTTTCCCCATCTCCACCTTCATATGTTGTGGAGCTTCTCCAAATAAGCATCTACATATGTTGAAGAGATTTTCCAAATAAGCATTTTTCACAAGAACTTGTTTCTCAAATTTTAGAAATTAATATCCTACTTATCCATTCTCTCATAGTGATACATACATTTGCGATAACATTTCATAATGCATAGTATGTTCACTTTTTAAAATTAAATTTTGAGTTGCTTTTCTTATAATATTGTTTAAGGTGTTATAATTCATGGTGAAATGATCACTCAATTTAATTTTGAGTATTTAGGAATTAATTTCATTATGATCTTCATCCATTCACAATCCTACAATTTTAACAGGAAATAAAGTATATAGATATGCATGGGTATAATGAAATCTTCCAAACAACTCTATTTAGGCTCTCCTTAAAATCAAGTTTCAAATACTTTATAAAATGACACCACAATTGTAATAAACATTTTTTTTAAATATTTTTTTTCTTTTTATAAAATAATTTTAATTTTACAAAATTTTATTAATTACAATTATTTGTCATAAATTTTCTATATTTTAACATTTAAATAATTAAACAATTTATCTTAGTTGGTGATGTACCTTTCAAAATTCATTTTGTAAATACTCCACCTATTAGCATCGTTACCATCAATCCTTTCAAATGTTGTGGAGCTTCTTGAGAAAAGCATTCTTCATGTGAAAGCCTAGTTTTTAGAGTTTGAAAATTAATATGGTTAGTATCAATTCTCTTACAATGATACTTACATTTGTAATAACGTTGGGCAATGGGTAATATAGTGAAATTTTTTAGTTGTTTTCTCTTGGAATATTGTTTAAGATATTATAATTCAAGCAAAGGTCATTACTCATAAAATAATTATTTAATTTAATGTGTTTAGACATTAATTTAATTGCGATGATTTTGATACAAGTAAAATTAGTTGAAGAATATACTCAAAAAAATGCTTTAAAATATTAAATTACCACTTTAAATTCAATACTACGCAAATATATATGAGAATAGGTTTCACATTTTAAATGAATAAAATTGATATAAACCATCTTTTAATATATAAATATACATATTTGAAAGAAAAATTTATAAAATTCGTTAAGCATAATATCTCTAATAAAAACAAATAACTAAACTAGCTTAGACACATCTTAACTTTGGATCTACCAAGGGACGAAAGGGATCAAATATTTTTCACTCTAAAAGAGGCTTGTACCTCAAAGAGATTTTATCCTTTTGGGTGCTTGGTAGATCCAAAGTTATGATGCATCTAAATTCTTGGTAGATCCAAAACTAAAATGAATCTAGGATACTATAATTTATAAATAAAAATACATATTAAATTAGAATAACGGTTAAATTATAATTTAAAAAAAGAAAAACATATACCAAAAATATATTAAAAGAATTTTATTTTTTTAGAATAGAGTAAAATAACCAGTAAGAGTAAACAAAAAATCATAATAAACAATAATTATTTGAAAATAAAGATTCAAAAGCAAAGTTGAAACTCTATGCAAAAATAAATAACCTAACCAAGACAACTTAAGCACAATCTAATAAAGAAAAAAATGAATGATAAATGCAACAAAATTTATGTGAAGTAGATGTATCTCCTCATATTTTAAAATATTAATTAATTGAATATTTCATATTGTCTCTATTAAATATTTAGCTCACCATTTTTAAATTTTAAATCTTCTCTGCTCTGATCTATCTTATCTTTTAAAATTTCATATTTTTTTAAAATTCATATTTTTTTAAAATTCATATTTTTTTTTGTGCGGTCTACCCTAGTATGTTAGAAGTTATTTGAAATCCCTTTTTGGACCTCCCTACCACATTCACAACGACATAACATAAATGGAAATAAACATCAACGTGAATGCAAGGAACGAAGAATTTGACATGAATTATTGTTGGTAAAAACCTCAACAAATTAATGTAAATCATTTCTTTAGATATGCATGCAACTCTCTTGTCATGTTAACTCACCTCTCACTACATTTCCAATTTTTTGTTCCCTATGTTACTAAAATAAAATGAAATGAAATCTAAGAATGAGTTTCTTAAATTATCAAAGGGACCTTCTCCATTTCCAATACATGTTGTATATGTCAAGCATCGTATTGTTTTATCAATCCCATCTCCTCTATTATTAAACCTTATCTGTCATTTTATATATATGTTGACAGTGATTATGACTACAGTCAATTTGGTATAGGCGAGGCTTTCATTTGATTGGGGGACTCTTGAGAAAAGAGTGCTCTCCTCCACAGGCTATAAATTATCCAATATCTTATAGCCCCATTGCATCTCGAGGTTCCACGAGGAGGAAGGGTACCAAAGGAGTAGCCTAGGAGGTAAAATGATGAGTCATTAACATTTGGTTAGAACACATCAAAATTCACACATGAAAGTGGATGACGACAAGGGAGCACAAGCAACAACCAATCCAAGAACTGAAACTGCACTCCTTGGTGAACGCTACAATGTGTATTAATAATTTTTTTTATATGATTAATGATGTATTTATAATGACCAGAATGTAAAGTGAATGTCATGATGATTGAATTTCAGAATATGACTATTGATGTATGTACCTCAAATATGCGTTTTCAATATTGATGAAATTTCATAATGGTCATACCTAGTAACTTGATTTCTACTTTGACTAGTAAAAAAATTAGCATCAGAGGGAGTGTCCCCACGCTTGGTATTAGAGTCGTAGATCTAGGACCTATGGACCCATAAAAATTAATTTTCATTAGTGACGTGATGCTCTCATTAAACTGTTATTATAATACATATATTGAACTAATATTTGATAGCTAATTTAAATAATATACAATATTGTTGTAAATAACAATCAATCATAAGAAACTATGACAATTATAATCCCTATAAGAAAGGTCAACAATTAACCTATTTTATTTACATCATGAAATATTCGCAAAATTTATCAATCCAAACCTCTTTTATTTACATTATGAAATATTCTCAAAATTAATTAATCCAAATAAATTTCAACAAGGGAAAAATAAATGATCAGCATAAAGATACCATACACAAATTCCAATATCATTTGTGATTGTGCAACTTTGCACCCAACATCAATTTACACAACATTTTTGGCCTTCACCCTTTTCCTTACAAATCCTATATGTGCCTTAGTTATGGCTTCCATTGAAGATCGATTCAAAGTGGATAACTGAGAATTATTTATGCATCTTCTAATCTTCATCTATATATACAACATTAAGAAAACATTTATTTCAATTATTGAAATATTATATGTTTGTTAATAAATTTAAATATGAAAATTTGATAGGTTCATTGCTCTAATTAACCTCATTATTGGATTTTTTGAGTAGATCATACTTCCAATGCTACTTTCTCTTGAGCTCGAGATATAAAAGACTGTTTGCCCCATTTCATTGGGTTATTGGCTAAGACATCCTTAACCCTCCCTTCCTCTAATAAAGAGGAGTTTTTATGTGTTTCAAGTTATACTTTTTCTCATATTCAGGTGAGTCATTTTGGTTAGCAGGGTCAATATGCCTTGGAAATGAAATAGGGACTCCATTCACCCCCTAGGGAACTTTGAAGGAGAGACTCCTATGACAAACTTATGGAGGAAACATAAGGGCATAAGTTGAAGGTTCATTGCAATGTGAGTCTCCTTCCATGGAGCATCATCATCAAGACCATCTAACAAGAGCTTCTAAGGATATGCCTATGTATTCACCATCATTCCATTATATCCAATCACCAAAACAAATAAAGGAGATAATTCTTTCAAACACATACCTTTATCTTGAGTTGACTTCAAAATATTAGTCAAATCCCTGAGATTGGCATTCTATTTATCTTCAAATTCTTGAATAATATCTTTAGCTTCTAGTACCTCCAGAGACTTTCTAAATCTTTTATCATTGTGGTACTCAAGTCAAATTTTTCAATACCAACCTCCATACGAGAGATCCTCTTTGTCAGGGAAGGACCCTTTAAAATGTTGGAAGTAGGTGATTTTTTACCCTAACTTTTTATTGAAAGGAAATGAGAAATATTTAGCTATATGAATTATTTAACAGCATATAAACATATTAAGTTGACACCATGAAAATCAAGCTCAAAAATAACCATAGGTGGGTCATTCTAAATCACCATTGCCAATACTAATCCATCTGCAATATCAATTCCAACCATAATCTGAGTGACTGTCATAATGTTAGTCTTAATAAAATTCATGTTTGCCTCTAAATAATGACCTAAAGAGTTTCCTATCTTCGTAAAGACTCTAGCAAACCAATATTTGATATGTAAGCTAGGTACATTTCACCATCGATGAATGCCATCAATTGTTTCAAATTGTGCATTGAAGGAGACAGGCTAACTTTTTAAGCTGAGAAGCATCTATTTCCATAATGAAAAAGAGGACAATGCCTTTTCTACATTCCCCCATTGAATGAAAAGTGAAGGCCAACCATCGTCTTGCAAGAAAAAAGGTCTTTTGGGACATAGCCTAGTAATGTTCCCAAACCTTACCACTTAAGGACTTAATGTTGGCTTCATTAAAGATTCATCATGCTATTGTATGTTATATAATGTTAATAACCATATTGAGCTTAGTATAACTGCAAGGGCTAACCTTGTATAAGTACATTTTAGTTTTATGCATTCTCTTGTCTTCTTAATATTTGGGCTTCATAAGTCCTCAACAATGTTGATATATGTCATGAGAAAAGTCTTTCGATCCACACTTCATCACATATGGAGGGGTCACATAGGGAGATAAGTCAAATGCAGAGCCCTAAATATTTATGAGGGCTTATTCTTGGAATCCAATTCCTTTAACTGAAGCATTTCTCAACCCTTCTCAGGAATCTTAGACTTTTTCTTGGAATCCCATAGCCTTACAAGGATGGATTGAGTGTTTCTCTGATCCAAAACAACCTCCTTTAATGTAGACAATGTTTTCACAATAAAAGTACTAGGTGATATCTCCTTATACTACACATTCAATCGACGGTATGGATGAAAATATAGACAAACATTTCCCACATAGCCTCATTTTTTCGTTACAATAAGCACCCTCCAAAATTTGGACTAACTTGAATTTTGGAGCCTATTGTGGATCTTGTGATCATTCATTCCATAATCACTTTATGGTTGGTTCATAAGTGTTAAACTCACTTTCTCACACATTCTTATTCTAAAAAGAGTTTTTGAGTGCACTGTTTTATGCAAGCTTGAACAGGGAAAGCACAAGTCCATCAAGGTAGTGCTTATGCAATGTTCCACCTGTGTCAAAAGTTAGTGCACACTTTCATCAACCTTCCCTCACTTTTTCTTACGATTTTCATGAGTGGCGTGATGCTCTCATTAAAATATTGTTATAATACATATATTGAACTAATATTTGAGATCTAATTTAAATAATATGCATTATTGTTCTAAATCACCATCAATACTATCAGAAGTGAAATCCCTATAAAAAAAGTCAAACAATTAATTTATTAATCCAAACCTATTTTATTTACATTATGAAATATTCTCAAAATTTATTAATCCAAATAAATTTCAACCACGGAAAAACAAATGATCGGCATAAAGATACCATACACAAATTTCAATATCATTGGTGATTGTGCAACTTTGCACCAAGCATCAATTTTCAATTGCAAACAATATCGGCACCACATTTTTGGCCTTCACCGTTTTCCTTCTTACAAATCCTATCTTCATGTTGGCTTTGGCTTCCACTCAAGGTCGATTTGAAGTTGAGAAGTGACAATTATTTATGCATCTTCTAATCTTCTATGTATTCATGGGCTCACTCTAGTTTATTGTGTCTATGGTTTTGTGGTGCATAAAGTGTTTTACTCACAATCACTACATTTATCAACCTAAAGTATTTTACTCAATCACTAAGTTTAATTACGTCCATAGGTATCCTCTATTTTGAAATGGTTTCTAAAATATCTCTTTTATAATAATAAAATGTATATTTGATTTAAATTTCATAATTTGAGAATATTTTTAAAAATATACACAATTTTTGTGAGTTGTATTTGGGACTTTTACACTGTTTTCCTATTAACAAGGTTCAATATTCCATAAATTAAACAACGCATTATTATTTTAATCACTGGTAATAATTTTTATCACCCATTTAATTTATATAGCTATGTTAATTATTATGAGTAATCCTATTTTATCATCCACCAACCTCCCAATTATCATGCTCCTCTACAATTTCTTGATTGTGCTACATTATCTTTGTCTTCACCCTTAATTTGATGCTCATAACCCTTGCATAATTCAATTTTACATTCCTACTAAGGAATAATGTTTTTTTTTTTCTCAGTAAAACTATGCTAATTGATTATATTATGTACAAAGAACAATACAGGCAGTAAAACATGTTTCCCATGGCCATCTGTGGCACTATGGGTTGGCAGCTGGCTGTACCAGAGATATGTGTCCAAGCCGCCTCAAAACTCATCATAATTTTCCTTCTGGCACCAACATTACCTACGCAGGGGCTTTGACTCAAAAAACTGCCCTCGCAGGGGCGACCGTGGACATGAGCAATCACCCTGAAAAGATTTTCTGACTGAAACAAAGACACATAAAGACCTGTAGACGAACTAAAAGACCCAGACATAAACATAAGATTTATCATATACACAGAAAGCGACCAAGACATAAGACCTTAAAACTGGACCTGAACAAAAGATGGTTGCTAATTTTTTTGTTCAAATACATAGCATTATGTTTTTTGATTAGGCTACATTATCATTATCTTTACCATTAATTTGATGTTCATAACCCATTATGCACGTATATATTCCCGCTAAGGGATAATGTTTATATTACTATTATTCCTAGTTTTTTTGTTCAAATAAATAGAATTTTGTTGTTGTCAACCTTGGTTTATTTCCACAATGCTTGGAATACCTAATTTATCTCTATGAAATAATGTAGTTTGCAATAACATTTATAATTGGTTGAATTGATGTTTAAATTTTATTTTAATAACCATTAATTGTTTTCTATCTTTTATTCCAAAAACATTTGTTTCCAAATTATGAGACTTCACTTATTTATTTGAAATCACATTTCGTTTGGAACATCTATTTGGTTAACTTTTATTTAAAAAAATATATTTATATTTTGCAAGTTAACTGAAGTGAAGAGATATATCACTTTTCTCTTCAACATTAGTCTTTTTCTTAGTTTATTTATCCCTTAATGATTATAAGATTTATAATATATACAAATTTATTATTTAAAATATTCTATTTTATTTTATTTCAAATTTTTAATTTATCATTTAAAATATAAATATTTTATATGAAAAAAATAAATGAGTAGTAAATTTTTAATATATTTTATCTATAAATTTTGTTATATTAACTTTGTTTTCCTAGTATAATATTTATAAATAAATCTTAATATTAAAATATTATTCCATGGGCAATTTAGACTTACTAGTGCAATTTACAAAAAAATTATGATCATTTCAATTTTCATTGTAATATTTATAGATAAATCAGAATATTAAAATCTTATCTATGTTTTCATGGGCTTACTCTAGTTTATTGTATCTAGGGTTTTGTGGTGAATAAAGTGTTCTACATGCAATCATTAAGTTTATCAACTTAAATTGTTTTACTCAATCACTAAGTCTATCTACTTTGAAATGGTCTTTATAATAAAAAATGTGCATTTCATTTAAATTTCATAATTTGATAATATTTTTAAAAATATACACAATTTTTGTGAGTTGTATTTGGAACTTTTACTCTATTTTCCCATTACAAAGGTTCATTATTACATAAATTGAATAGCACATTATTATTTAAAATATTTATTTTATTTTATTTCAACTTTTTAATTTATGATTTAAAATATAAATATCTTATATGAAAAAAATGAATGAGTGGTAGATTTTTAATATACTTTATCTGTGGATGGATACCCTAGCTTCTGAGCCCTGAGCTCTGCACCCTACTGCCAATGCACAGTCCTGCGCCCCTGCGCCATCAGACCTTCTCAGAACATCATCATACTCAGAATAGCTTGCAGTAACGGTTCTGGAATATATAGGACATCGCGTCATGTCCTCTCGGAAGGGAGGGGCGGGATCTCAAGCCCCCCCTCCTTCAAATGAACAGCAACGGAATGGCGGCGCACCCGTGTTCTCCTCGCCTCCACCTGGTTCATTTCCAGAACAAGGCCAAAGTTCCGAACAACCTGACATTTCAGTACAACACCCAGACACGGAAGGGGAAGAGACAAATACTCCAAGAGCGTCACAACGAAAGGCAACATCGGCCACTTACATACCCAAGGAAATAGAACGAATCAAAGTTGAGCTTCCCAGCCATAGAATCAATGGCGAAATCCAATACATGCAAGATCATGCACTCATTGGAAAATTTCTCGAGTTCTGGCTAACAGAAAAAGCTTTATATGGATGGATCGCCTCCAAATGGAAACCCAAAGGGCATGTATCGCTGCTACTAGGCCCTAAAGGCTTCTTCACTACAATATTCACCTACCTGGAGGACAAAATAAGAGTATTTGAAGGAGGCCCTTACTTCTTCAACTCCGCAGGTCTCTTCCTGCGAGATTGGAAACTGAGGTTCAATCCAGACACAGAAGATCTAAGTCACGCTCCATTGTGGATTCGCATGTATGGTCTCCCCACGGAGTACTGGAGAGAAGAAACGCTGAAGGACATCGGCGATCGCATTGGCACCTTTATAAAAGTTGCTGAGGAAACCAAGAACAGAAGATTCACCTCATATGCCAGGCTCTGCGTCCAAATGCATCTCAAGAAGACCCTTGCAGACTCGGTAAGTCTTTTTCACGATGACTATGAATGGACTCAACCTCTTGATTATGAACATATTCCATTCCGCTGTCGTAAATGTCATGAACATGGTCATCTGTTCCGAGACTGCCCTCTGACCTCCCAGCTCAAATCTTCTGTTAATGAACCCAGCAAAGACTCTGAGGGTTTCATTAAAGTGCCTTCTCGACGCAGACATACTAAAAAACAGGCTGCTACTCCCTCAAGCCCCAAAAAGCTAGCCTCCCAAAACAGATTTCAAGCCCTCGCTCCTCAAGATCCCTCAGTCTCTCAGCCAAATGTATCCCCTGCCTCGCCTCTGCAGCCATCATCATCCAAGGATCTAAAAAACCCCTCGGATCCTTCCTCCTCTATAATGGCCAATGCTCCTCTTGAATCGAATGCCAAAATGCCAACCATAGAAGCTGATATACACCCCTCATCCATGGATCTTGATGCCGCACTAGCCCTCAGTTTGCATGAGGAGGCTACAGAAGACCCTCAGAACATCCCCATTATTATGGAGGAAGATCAAGAAACGGTAAGTATAGATGGTCTGGATATACTTAAACTTGAAGAGGCCTGCAAGCAAAAAGAATATAATTCAATCCCCCCATGGGAAATAGACAGACTTGCAGGAGTCCTTGCCAAAGCTCAGCACAGCAAATGTCTTGGAGTACAAGCAGGCAGTCCATGGGACGGCAAGAAAATCCAAAAAGAAACCAAGAAAAGGGGACGCAAAACCGATTTGCAAAGAACCATCATTCTAGGAGAAATACTTATGGAATCTGGGAGATTTCCGAAGTTGACCACGTTTTACAAGCCCCACCCCCAAAGTTCCCCATGAAGCTTATCTCCTGGAACATGCGTGGGCTCAACAGTCCTTCGAAACACAGAATGTTGAAGAATATGATACAGTTGGAAAAACCAGTAGTGGTATTCCTTCAAGAAACAAAAAGTATTAGTACAGCGCTTGAAAAGATCCTTCGCAAAGCCTGGAGCGGAAGTAGATCAGTTTCCGCGGACGCAGTAGGGGCGTCGGGCGGGCTCTCCATTGCATGGAATCCGCAGTTCCTGAAGCTACAAGACTTTCATGCAACCCACCATTTCATTCAAGCTAATTTTCATCTTATTGGAATGGACATTCATGGACTCCTCACCAATACATACTTCCCGCAAGATATGCACCACAAGCTAGATGTGCTGGAAGCATTAACAGATCTAAACTCAACCAGACAATTCCCATTGTGGATAAGTGGAGGCGACTTCAATCTTATCACTCATCTGGGAGAAAAAAAAGGCGGGCGCATGAAACTAGAAGATGACAGCGCCGGTTTCAAAGACTTCATTCGAAGTAATCAGCTTATAGACATACAAACTTCCAATGGCACCTTCACATGGACGAACAAGCGCAGGGGAGTACACAATATTGCCTCGCGACTTGACCGCTTTCTCATCTCAGACAATGCTATCCACCTGGGCGGAGACTTTAACGCTTCCATCCTACCTCAGGGGGGATCGGACCATTGGCCAATCATGCTGCAATGGACGAGACCTGGTAAACACAACAATCGACCATTTAAATATGAAGCCTTTTGGGCCAGTCATCCCAAATTCAAAGAGGTGGTCCAAGAGGCATGGAAATCATTCTCTCCTCCAGAAGGCGCAAAGATGTTCATATTTCAACAGAAACTCCGACATCTCAAGAAAGTATTGAAGGTGTGGAATAAAACTCAATTCGGGAACATCACAGAATCCAGGCAAAAACTGGAACAGGAAATGAGCACAATACAGCAAACAATCATCCTAGAAGGCAGAACAGAGGAATTGGCAGACAAGGAGCAAGCCACATGGACAGCGTTAGAAGCTCGGAGATCTCAAGAGGAAATCCTCTGGCGCCAAAAATCCAGAATAAAATGGTTAAAAGAAGGTGAGAAAAATACAAAATTCTTTCATCGATCTACCATTCAACGGCGAATGCACAATAACATTACCTTCATCAACAATAACCAAGGGGAGAAATTAGAAACGCATGAAGATATGGAAAAAGAGCTAAGGGATTACTTTCAGGAAGCACTCAAGGAACAAACCAGAAGCAGAACAGCAGCAATACAAGAGGTCACTAGGCACATCCCCAAGCTCATCACAGAAGAACACAACAAAAATTTGCTGCAACCAGTCACAAAGCAAGAGGTAGAGGAAGCAATGGCGCAGTTAAAAGATGGTAAGGCTCCTGGACCTGATGGCTTTACTGCAAATTTTTTTCATGATTTCTGGGAACTAATACACGCAGAGGTCTGGGAACTAGTGGAAGAATCTCGCTCCATGCACTGGCTCCTCCCCTCTCTCAACTCCACGTTCATTGCTCTGGTTCCCAAGGGGGAAGAAGCCAATACGCCTGACAAATTCAGGCCCATAGCCCTCTGTAATGTTATTTATAAACTCATCTCCAAGGTAGTGGCCAATCGGCTCAAACCCCTCCTGCCGCTTCTTGTCCTTCCGGAACAAACGGGTTATGTCGAAGGTCGCCAAATCATGGATGGCATCATCCTTTCTAATGAGGTGCTCCACTCCCTAAAAATCCTAAAGAAACCTGGTATGATTATGAAGCTTGATCTATCTAAAGCCTTTGACAAGCTTAGTTGGGAGTATATTCAGAAGATGCTGCTAGCCTTTGGCTTTAATGCAACATGGACTAGATGGATCATGAGCCTTATCTCATCTCCCTGTTTCTCGGTTCTTCTCAATGGCTCCCCATCTTTGCCTTTCCGCTCCTCACGAGGCATCCGGCAAGGGGACCCCCTCTCGCCTTTCATTTTCGTTCTGATGGCGGAAGGGCTCAGCCGCCTTATACACCATGCTATCTCCTCTCAAGCAATCAGAGGCATAACGCTTCATGGCCTCTCCCCCTTATCTCATCAACAGTTTGTCGACGATACCATGCTCTTTGGCCATCCTTCTTCTTCTGAAGCTAAATCCTTCAAAGCCTTGCTCGAGCTGTTCTCTGAAGCCTCAGGGACCTCCATCAATGCTTCTAAATCTCAGCTCTTCTTTTTCAATACCCCTGTCTCCATTCAAAGGAATATAGCGCGCATCCTTGGCTTCACCATTGCAGTGCTCCCGTCCAAATACTTGGGTGCTCCTCTTATGGTCTCTGCTCTCAAGCATGCATCCTGGCGCACGCTCCTGGACAAGCTGGAAGCCAGACTCTCATCTTGGACATACCGATGGCTAAACACAGCCAGTCGACTTGTAATGATCAAGTCCGTGCTCCAGGCTATGCCTCTTTACCTCTTTTCCATATTAGCTGCTCCCAAGTGGGTACTCAAAGCCATTCGAAATCTTCAGCGGAACTTTCTATGGGGATCCACAGGTCTCAACAGGAAATGGGCCCTTGTTAAATGGTCAAAAGTATGCCAACTTAAATCAGAAGGAAGATTAGGCCTGCGGGATCCAATGCAAAGTAATCATACCATGGGCGCGAAAGTTTGGTGGAACTGGCTGGTCAAACCTCTAATTCCATGGGCAAAACTCTGGCAAGCCAAGTATGCACCTCGCAGTCAATGGGAGGATCTCATCAGAATAAGTCCAAGCATCTCTGGCTCCATGATCTGGAATGCGGCTAAGCTACACAGTGCATTCATACAGGAGTACAGTTTCTGGGAAGTTCATTTCGGTAACTCAACACGTTTCTGGGAAGATTCGTGGCAACAACTTCCGAAGCTTGACACGATTTTCCACAAACCACTTTGGCAGACTTACATGCAAAGCCACAGTTTGGTTCTCATCTCCCAATTCTGGCAACAACAGGCAAACAACGATTACCAACAATGGAAGCCAGCTTGCTCATGGCAACCGAGATGGCAAGAAGAGACCCACGCAGATATTGAGGAAGAATTAAACCATAGGAAAATCAAGCAGTCAAATAAGTAGGATAAGCTGAGATGGGGGAACACAACAAAGGGAACCTTCACCACGAAAGAGGCTTATATACTGCGATATGCTCCAAGTCAAAACAGCAGAGAACCGCTATGGAATAATATATGGCAGCCCAAACTTTGGCCCAAAGTTTCAACCTTCCTATGGTTGTTGAGCAAAAAACGCATCCTTACTTGGGACAACTTGCAGAGAAGAGGATTCATTGGGCCATCAATATGTCCAAATTGCGCTCTCCAGTCGGAAACCATACTGCACCTCATGGAGACATGCCCCCTCGCAGCCCATCTCTGGAATCAAATAGAACGATGCAATCAACGAAGAGTACACCGTCAGGGAGATATCGCAAACCTGCTGAGAACCTGGCACAAATCGCCGTATAAAAGTCCGCTGTTAAACTCTTTGTGGGCTCTCATCCCAGGATTCCTCTATTGGTCCCTATGGAAGGAACGGAATAACAGAGTATTCAACAATAAAAAGCGCCCTCCTGACATCCTTTGGCTACTATTCAAACAAAGTATCCAAGAAACTCTGGCGATAAGAACATGGCAAGAAACAGACTGGCCCTCTTCTCCACAAGAGCTACAGGTCTGGAAATTATGGGATCTCCACATTGCTTGCCCACCTTCTGCCCCCTCTTCATCCCCTCCCAAGATTGGCTCCCCTGTTCATTGGACACCCCCAGTATCATCAGTCTTCAAACTTAATTTCGACGGTGCAGCAAAAGGAAATCCAGGACCAGCTGGATACGGAAGTGTCATTCGAAACGATCAAGGTATCATTCAGCACATTATCTTTGGCTCCATAGGCAATGACACCAACAATGTTGCAGAACTGGAAGGCCTATGGAAAGGCATATGTATAGCCGATCAACAAGGATACTATCCGCTGGTAGCTGAAGGCGACTCATTGATCCTCATCAACGCAGCCATTCGAATTCAGGCAGGATCACCTGCTGCCAAAGTAGCTTCCAGTTGGAGATTGCTCAGCAGACTTGAAGCACTGGAGGACAGGCTCAGGAGCCCCAATAGCATTATCTTCCAACATGTTAAGAGATCCGCCAACAAGGTAGCAGATCGCCTGGCCAACCAAGGAGTTAATCTGAATAGCTCACCCTTCTCAGGTCATCTCAATGAATCAAAGGACACTCAACTTCAACAGGATTGCCTTTCTCTGGCAAATCAGGACCTTCTACCCCCGGCTGCGGAGGCCTCGGGTGCGGCTGCGGGAGCAACGGCTGGAACAAGCGAGCCTGCACGCAATGAACCTCCCCACACGGATTCGAGCGCCTCTGATCCCTACGCCTGCCGAGTGGTGGAGGAACAACCGTCCACCTCCATGGATGAGTAAGTCCTCTGCTTGGCTGCGCTTTCAGTTCCAGAATGGCGGCTTCATGGTTTTTGCACGATACTTATCATCGTATGTAATGTCGGTCAAGTGTCTTGGGACGGGTATGAATGGTAGCTCTGAGTCTGTAATGGGAGCGGGTAGCATAGCTCAATGTCTGTTACGTGTCTTGTCTTTGGATCGTTGGGAAGTTCCGTGTCGTTTTGGCAGGGACAGAAAGCAATCTGCGTGTAACTAGTTTGTTATCTGCATGTAACTAGTTTGTCATGTGTCCGGGTCTAGAGTCAGTGGACAACTCCTTAGCTCCACAATTTTCAGGTTTATGTTCAGTCATAGCGCACTCAAATGTTCAGTGGCGGCCATCTTAGCATGGCGGATGTACTCTTTTGTAACAATTTTTGTATAATATAATAGCAGTAGTCAAATTTACACAAAAAAATATACTTTATCTGTAAATTTTGTTATATTTAACTTTCTTTTATATCTAGAATATAATATTTATAAATAAATCATAATATTAAAATCTTATTCCATGGACGATTCAGACTAACTAGTGCAATTTACAAAAAAGTTATGATCATTTCAACTTTTGGTGTAATATACTTTGATTCATATATTTTAATAATATTTTTTTATCTATATATTATATTTTATTAATGTATTTTATTTTATTTTTATATCTTTTTCAGCACTGTTTAATTATTTTCTGTTCGGAGTTTTTGGTTTGAATTAGAGGAAATATTTTAGGTAAGTTTTTGTTATTTATAATATGTTTTTGAATGCATCAATTACTAGAGTGTAAATTTGATGGGCACTCCCACTTGTCAAGTAAATTCTTGATCATGGTTTCCTTTAAAAACTATGCTTCACATGGCTTTTGATTTTTATTTTTACCCATCATTTAAATATCATGTATTATTTGTTTTTGTTAGTAAGATCAATAGTACGGACTTAACTTCCATAGAATATTTTAAAATATTGAGATTTATCTCAAAAGTAGTTATGCTCTTTTAGCATAACTACCAAATTATCCCTCTCTCATTATTCCTCTCTCATTCTCAAACCCTCCAAATTATCCCCCCTCTCATTCTACCCCCCCACATTCTAACCCTGCCTCTATCTCTCTCTCTCTCTCTCTCCATCATTGTTTCCCTTGCTCCCTCTCTCGCCCTCCCTATCTCTCTGTCCCAATCTCCCTGCCTCCCTCTCTTTCTCTCTCTCCCTCTCCTCTTTGCTTTCTCTCCCCTCTAACTCTCACCGCTGTCCCTCCCTCTCTTTCACTCTCAGCCCCCATTACCCTCTCTCTCTCCCACACCCCCTTCCTCCCTCTCTCTCTCGCTCCCAGCCCCTGTTACCCTCTCTCTCTCTCTCTTTCTCACTCTCTCTCCCCCAGATTTAGCTCCCTCTCCCTATCCTTATCTCTCTTTCCCTCCTACTCTCTATCTCTCTCCCCCCAACCTTATATTGACTTTCTCTCTCCCCTTGTCCCTCTCACCCTCTTTCTCTCTTCCCCTCTCACTCTCTGCCCCCCCTCCCCTCTCCCTCTCTCTTTCTTTCTCTCCCCCCATCACTCTCTCCCTTACACTTTCCCTCTCCCTCCCTCTCTCTCTCTCTCTCTCTACACTTAACTCTATCTCTCTCTCCCCCCAATTAACTTTCTCTTCTCTCCCCCTCCTGCCTTCCTCCTCCTCCATCTCTCCCTCCCTCTCCTCCTTTCTCCCTACCCCCCTCCTTCCCCTTCCCACCCTCTCTTCCTCTCTCCCTCCCTCTCCCTCGTTCTCTCACTCTCTCTCCCCATCCCTCCCTATTTTCCACACTCGCTCTATTTCTGTCCGTCCTACCCTTCCTCCTTCCTCCCACTACTCTCTCTCTATCTCCTACCCCCTCTTCCTCTCTCTTTCCCTCCCTCTCCCTCTCTCTATCACTCTCTCTCACCCTCCCTCCCTCCTTTCAACACTCTCTCTATCTCTCCCTGACACCATTCCTCCTCCCTCCCTCTACTATCTCTCTCCCTCTGCTCTCTCTCCAGCCACCCCCTCTCCATCCCTTCCTCGTTTTCTCTCTCCCCCTATCTCTATGTCTCTCCCTACTCCTCCCTCTCTCCCGCGCACCATTCTTCCCTGTCCCTCTCTCTCCATCCCTATTTCCTCCCTCTATCTCCCTATCCATCTCTTTTTATCCATCCCTCCTTTATATGTTTCTCTACACCCTCACTCCCTCTCTTCTCTCCTTCCCACTCTCCCCCTGCTCTCCTCCTCTCTCCTTACCCCCTCCCCTTACATGTTAAACAAATTTGTATCAATAAAGCAAACACAACACAGATACAAGAGAATCAATATAAATATAAACATATATTAAAAACTACAATTCATCATTTTTCAAATATATATATATATATATATATATATATATATATATATATATATATATATATATATATATATATATAAACATTTAATTCATTTTCAATTAAAATCAATTTATTTAAATAAATAGCAAAACACTTACAATATCACATACATATTAAATTAGAATAACCGTAAATTATAATTAGAAGAAAAAAAAACATATTCCAAAAACAAACTAAAAAAAACTTTAATTTTTTCACACCCGGATGCGGGTGTCTTTAATAGATGTTAATGCTGATGCATGCGCAGCCGACAACTAGCAAGCAATCAAGCAAGGTAAGGCGGTTTAAGGCAGGTAATCAATTAACATTAATGCAGGCACGAGCTCGAGGAACGCAGCTGGAGGTTAACAGGATGGCGCGCATTCTCCATGTTTCATTTGTTCTGGTCTTTTCTGGAAGCATTGCAGTGTGTCCAGTCTATGCAAGCAGAGGTCTCCTCTGGTGGTCTTGGTCTCAGAGTCTTAGCGCAACCCAGAGAACTGGGAAGCCTTCATGGTCTCATAACAGTTCCAAGTTGGTCAGCCTCAGGAATACAATTCTGAATCTTTTCGAAGGTGATGGGCGCTCTAAGTTAGTTTTCGCCTTTTGCGTCTGGCGTCTCAGGTCAGTCTTCGACATCATCTCTGTAAGGGATTTGGTCTCTGTCCTTACTGTAGGTGTCTGGGTTGGGAATTGGGTTCACTCAGTCATGGTTGGGTATTGTCTGGAAGCCGGGTCTATCTTATGGTAGCTTAGAGTCTGGGTCTTACATATTACAGTCTGGTTCTCACTTTGGGTTCTATTAGTCGGTGAGTTGCTTTTCCCTTACCCTCAGTCCTTGAGCTTCTTCATTCCGCTGTTATTTTCGATTATGGCCCGTCGTCGGGGCATTCCCAGGCGCGGGAGCAATTCGGGGTCCCGGGGAGGGCAGGGGGGGCGTGGGAGCTCTGCACCTCGTCGTATATCCCCGTTAGCCACTGCCTCGCCTTCCTCTCCGCCCTCAGATGATTCTGGTCCCTCCCTAAATAGTTCTCTTCATACATCCAGGTTCAAATTCAAAAGCAGGCTCAACAGACCGCTCATCTCTGCCATAATCATGGTCATCTTCTCGGAGGAAGAAGATGAGCTCGCCAGCTTAGATGAAGCTTCCAAGGAACAGTCGCTTTCTCAGAATGCCAGTGCTTCTCAGAGTAGCTTGGCGGATGCTGTCCTCAAGGTTTCTGCTGCGGTGCACGAAGAGGATCATCAGGAAGAGGCTTGCACTCAGCTGGACTCTCCTCAGGAGCAAATCATTGCTTGTGAGCCAGTGCGCCTATATGAAAGTGTCCTGCACCTCGTGCCTCCTCCGGATGGCAATTTGATGGAAGCCGAAGATGAGGTGATGGTTACCTGGGCGCGCTCCCCGGACCAGGTCAATGATAATGCTACTGGTGAGCCAAAGCAGGTCTAATTACATTTGCCTTCAGCTTCAGGATAGTATATCAGTTTTTAGTTTTCAGGATCTCGTGGGTAATTCTCAGTGCGCATGGTACCTGATAACACCAGCTGGAAGTTGTTCACACACATGGACTTTATTTTGGCTTTCCTTTTTTGTAATGTTGTTAAAGGACAGTAATCAGTAATATGGGAGCTCTCTCTGAAGCATAATGTACTGTTTAGTTTTGGGTCTATATAGGTCTGTTCAGGTTTTAAGGTTATGACTACCATTTTTGTAAACAGAAGGAACAACAATATTTGCAACGGTTTTTTGACAGAGGGCTGGCTACAGCCCCCTCAGAGGTTCAATCCTCTTTGTACATATTTTTTCTCTTTTTATTCTTAATAGAATAGCCTTTACACAGAAAAACAAATAATAATATTTATTTGAAAATCAAAATTCAAAAACAAATAAATAATATAACCAAAACAATTTAAACACGTTAAAAAATAAATTAAGCTAACAAAAATTATGTCAAATAAGTACATCACCTCTCATTTTAAAACATTTCAATCTCCTATTAAAACTATTGAAACTAAATTAATAAGAAAGTGTGAAATCTATCCAGCCCATCGTGAAAGGTTAAACAACTACAATGATCTCAAAACATATATTCTGCATTGAGATTAGCCTAACTTATTGCAAGCATTATCCACGTAAACGACCAGCAGCAATAAACTAGGAATCAGAAAAGGCTAAACATTACGCCCTAGAGAGATTGTAAATATACATATTGCGAGAACTGTAGAGGAGGGCGGTTATTGGCCCGAGCCGAATTGATGGAAAGAGAAGGGAGAAGGCCAGAGACATTTGATTTTGCAATTACACAAAATGAGAGGAGGATTAAAAATGAAAGAGATGTGGTCGATAAATGATACCTGGTTTGGCACCGAAAATGGAGAGGCAGTCTTTCAAACTCACTCCTAGATTTGAGTTTATTCTATTTTGGAAACACCTGAAACAGATTGGTATGAAAACAAAAGTTAAAAAAACTTGGAAGCACGAGATAGAAGCATACATACTTGGAAGCCCAAGAGAGAAGCATGATTGGTTTCGGTAGCAGCTCAATTTCATCTAGCAGAGGTGGTTCGAGAGTGGAGCAGAGGTCCAAGTCCATTTCCTCAACAGAAGTGGTTCGAGACCAGAGCAGAGGTCCAAGTCCATTTCCCCAGTAGAAGTGGTTCGAGACCAGAGTAGAGGTCCAATTCCATTTCCCCTGAAGGCCACCCTCCTCTATGCCAGACTCAGACAGAGGACCAACCCTCCACCTCTGTCACATATGGACTCGGGACAACGCGGACTCAATCTCGGATGTGTGGAGCGCTTCCAACACAACACAAAACAATGGTTTGACAACCGTCCGTGTCAAAGTGGAGATACAATATAAAAATTTCTTCCCAAATCACTTTGATTGTTTTTCTATCCATCAACTATTTTGATAAAGTTCTTTTCTTTCTTTCTCTAACTTTTTTTTGCTTTTCTCTCTATTAAGTATAATTAAAAAATTATTTTTCTAACTTTTCTCTCCATCAGCTATCTTTATAAATTTCTTTTCTTGATCTTCTAACCATTATAAATTATTTTTCTAACTGTTTTTGCTTTTCTCTCCGGCAGCTATCCTTGAAAATTGATTTTCCTGTTTTTTTAACGTATCAATTTTTGGAGTGTGTGGAGCTTGGATGGTTCGAAGCTGGAGTTGAGGCAGTTTAACTTGGGTGAAAATGTGAGCTTCATCATGTTCCCGCCGTGGATGATGCTTTTCCCGCGACGTGTTTGAATTTCACCTCATTTAAGAGTTATCTCATAGACATTCGTTGCATATTTAATATAGATAATAAAGTGTTGTGCACTAAACTAAATATAATAAACGTAGATAAGGCATTGTACACTGAAATAACTACAGTAAACACTAGTAAAGCATTTTACACTTGAAAAGGCTGTAAAGAAAGAGATGAATAACTACACTAAGAATATTGCAAGCAATAAACTCCATGCGGAGATGCGTTCAACATATGTTATTTGTTACAAACAAAATGAGAGAGGAGGATTAATAAGGAAGGAGTGGTGGTCGATAAACTTATACTCGGTTAAACTTATATAATATAGCATGCACTGAAAATGGTGAGGAAACCTTCCAAACTCACTCCTACATTTGATTTGATACTTTTTTAGATGTCAATGGGCTGTTTAATGGATATTTTTCTCAGTAATGGTATTTATTGCATTTTAAGCTACTCTTAATTTCATATTCTCTCTCTTAAATATTTAGCTCACATTTTTAAATTTTAAATCTGCTCTATCTTAGCTTTTAAAATTTCATAACTTTTTAAAATTCTTTTTGTTTGTGTGGTTTACCCTAGTATGTTAGGAGTTATTTGAAATCTCATTTTCAAACCTCCTACCACATTCACAACAACATACCAAAACTGGAAAAAAACATCAATGCCAATGCAAGGAATGAATAATTTAAAATGATTTATTGTTGGTAAAAACATCAAGAAATTATTGTAAATCCTTTCTTTAGGTATGTATGCATATATATTGTCATGTTAACTCACCTCTCGCTGCATTTCCAATTTTTTTGTTCCTCTTTTGTTCCACATGTTACTAAAATAAAATGAAATGATATCTAAGAATGAGTCTCTTAGATTATCTAAGGGACTTTCTCCATTTCCAATACATTTTTTATATGTCAAGCATGGTATAATTTTATCAATACCATCTCTTCTATTATTAAACCTTCTCTGTCACTTTATATATATGTTGACAATAATTATGACTATAGTCACTTTGGTATCGTGGAGGCTTTCTCTTGAGAGGGGGACTCTTGAGCAAAGAGTGTTCTCCTCCACTAGATATAACTTCTCCACTATTTTATAGCCCAATTGCATCTCTGCAGTCCACCAAGAGGAAAGGGACCCAAAGGGTAGGATAGGAGGTAAGCTGATGAATCATTAACATTTGGTCAGAACCCATCAACATTCACACATGTACGTGGATGACGGCAATGGAGCGCAAGAAACAACCAATCTGAGAACCAAACCTCCAGTCCTTGGTGAACGATCCATTGTGTATTAATAATTTTTGTTATATTATTAATGATGTCTTTATAATGACCAGAATGTAATGTGAATGTCATGATGATTGAATTTCAGAATATGATTATTGATGCATGTACCTCAAATTTATGTGTTTTCAACATTGATGAAATTCCATAATGGTCGTGGCTAATAAATGACTAGTTGATTAGAATGTTTATTTACTTATTATTATAGTATTGTATCTTAAATAGAAATTTCCCTCTATACCTAGTAACCTAATTTCTACTCTGATTAGTAAAAAGAAAATGGCATCAGAGCAAGTGTCCCCACACATGGTATCATAGCCATAGATCTAGGACCCATGGACCCATAAAAGTCAATTTTCATCAATGATGTGATGCTCTCATTAAGCTATTGTTATAATACATATATTGAGTTAATATTTAGTATCTAATTTAAATAATATACAATATTGTTGTAAATCACAATCAATCATCAGAAACTATCCCAAGTGAAGACCCTATAATAAAGGTCAAACAATTAACCTATTTTATTTACATCATGAAATATTCTCAATATTTATGAATCCAAACCTTTTTTATTTACATTATGAAATATTCTCAAAATTTATTAATCCAAATAAACTTCAACCAGGGGAAAACAAATCATGGACATAAAGATACCATACAAAAATTTCAATACCATTTGTGACTATGCAATTTTTCTCCCAACATCAATTTGCACTACATTTTTTGCCTTCACCCTTTTCCTTCTTACAAATCCTATCTGTGCCTTGGGTTTCACTCCCACTCGAGATCGATTCAAAGTTGAGAAGTGAGAATTATTTATGCATCTGCTAATCTTCGTCTATATATATATATAACATAAAGAAAATGTTTATTTGAGTTATTGAAATATTATATGTTTATTAATAAATTTAAATATGAAATTTTGATAGGGTTATTTGCTCTAGCTAACTGCATTATTGGAATTTTTTCAGTAGATCATACTTCCAAGGCTACTTTCTCTTAAGCTTCATATATAAAAGATTGTTTAGCCCCTTTCAATAGGTTATTGTCTAAGACATCCTTAACACGTCCTTCCTCTAATAAAGAGGGGGTTTTATGTGTTTTAACTTATACCTTTTATCATATTCAGGTGAGTCACTTTCCTTAGCAAGGTTAGTATGCCTTGGAAATGAAATAGGGACTGCATTCAACCCTAGGGAACTCTGAAGGAGAGATTCCTATGAGAAAATTATAGAGGAAATTTAGGGGCATAAGTTGAAGGTTCATTGCATCATGAGTCTCCTTACATGGAGCATCATCATCAAGACCTTCTAACAAGAGTTTATAGGGAGATGCGTACGTATTCACCATCATTACTTTGTCTCCAATCACCAAAATAGGTAAGGGATCTAATTCTTCCAATCACATACCTTTATCCTGAGTTGACTTCAAAATATTAGTCACCTCCTTGTGATTGGCATTCTAGTTAACTTCAAATTCTTCAATAATATCTTTAGGTTCTAGTCCCTCGAGAGACTTTCTAAAGCTTTTATGATTGCAGTATTTAAGTCAAATTTTTCAATACCAACCTCCATAGGAGAAATGCTCTTTTTCAGTGAAGGTCCCTTGAAAATGTTGGAAGTAGGTGATTTTTTACCGTAACTTTTAATTGAAAGGAAATGACCAATATTTAGCTATCTGAATTAGTTAATGGCATATTAACATATTAAGGGAAGAACATGGCAATCAAGCTCAAAAATAACCATAGGTAAGTCCTTTTAAATCACCATTCCCAATACTAATCCATCTCCAAAATAAATTCCAATCATAATTTGAGTGACCGTCGTATTCTTAGTCTTAATAAAATTCATGTTTGCCTCCAAATAATGACCTAAAGAGTTTCGTATCTTTGTAAAGACTCTGGCAAACCAATAATTGATATGTAATCTAGGTATATTTCACCATCGATGAATGTCATCAATTGTTTCAAATTGTGAATGAAGGGAGAGAGGGAAACTTTTAAAATTGAGAAGCACCTATTTCCATAATGAAAAAGAAGACGATTCATTTTCTACATTCTCCCATCGAGAAAAAGGTGGAGGCCAACCATCTTCTTGCAAGAAAAAATATCTATTGGAACATAGCTTAATAATGTTCCCAAACATTACCACATAAGGAATTAATGTTGGATTCATTAAAAATTCATTTGCAGATGCATCCTCCTATTGTATGTTATATTATGTTAACAACCATATTGTGCTTAATATCACTGTATGGACTAACCTTGTATAAGTACCTTTTATTATTATGCATTTTCTTCTCTTGTTCTTAATATTTGGGCATCATAAGTCCTCAACAATGTGTTCAATTGTAGGAATATTTTGATATATTTCATCAGCTAAGTCCTTTGAACGACACTTCATCACATACAGAGGGGACACATAGGAAGATAAGTCAAATGCTGAGCCCTAAATATTAACAAGGGCTTCTACTTGGAATCCAATTCCCTTAACTGAATCATTTCTCAACCCTTCTCATGAATCTTAGCCTTTTTCTTGGAATCCCCTAGGCTTACAAGGATGGATTGAGTTTTGCTTTGATCCAAAACAACATCCTTGAATGTAGAAAATGTTTTCACAATAACATTACTAGGTGATCTCTCCTTATACTACCCATTCAATGGAGGATATGGATGAAAATATAGACAAACATTTCCGACATAACATTATGTTTTCCTTATGACAAACACCCTCCCAAATTTGGTCTAACTTGACTTTTAGAGCCTACTATGGATATGGTGATCATCCATTCCCTAATCGATTTATGGTTAGTTGATAAGTGTCAAAGTCACTTGGTGAAACATGCTTATTCTACGCCAAGTTCGTTAGTGCAGCCTTTTGTGCAAGCTTGAACATGAAAAGTACAAGTCCATCAAGGTAGCATCTATGCACTGTTCCACCTGTGTCGAAAGTCAGTGCACACTTTCATCAACAGTCCCTCACTTTTTGTTGTGATTTTCATCAATGACGTGATGCTCTCATTGAACTATTGTTATAATACATATATTGAAGTAACATTTAATATATAATTTAAATAATATACATTATTGTTGTAAATCACAATCAATCATCAGAAACTATCACAAGTGAAATCCCTATAAAAAAGTTAAAGCAATTAATTTATTAATCCAAATAAATTTCAACCAGGGAAAAACAAATTATCGTCATAAACATACCATACCCAAATTTCAATGTGGTTGGTGATTGTGCAACTTTGCACCTAGCATCAATTTGCAATTGAAAACAATATCGACACTACATTTTTGGCCTTCACCATTTTCCTTCTTACAAATCCTATCTTTGCCTTGGATATGGCTTCCACTCGAGATCGATTCAAAGAGGAGAGGTGAGAATTATTTATGCATCTTCTAATCTTCATCTATATAACTCTTTTCTATGTATTCATGGGCATACTCTAGTTTATTGTGTCTATGGTTTTGTGGTGCATAAACTGTTTTACTCACAATCACTAGATTTATCAACCTAAAGTGCGTTACTCAATCACTAAGTTTAATTACCTCCATAGGTATCCTCTACTTTGAAATGGTTTCTATAATTTCTATCTTTTATAATAATAATATATATATATGATTTAAATTTCATAATATGAGAATATTCTTAAAAATATACACAATTTTTGTGAGTTGTATTTGGGAATTTTACTCTATCTACAGATTACAAAGGTTTAGTATTACATACATTAAATAGCACATTATTATTTTAACCACTTGTAACAACTTTTATTGCCCATTTAATTTATATAACTATGATAATTATTATGAAAATGCTATTTTATCATCCACCAAGCTCCAAATTGTCACGGTTGATTGTGCTACTTTCTCTTTGTCTTCACCCTTAATTTGATGTTTATAACCCTTGCATTATTCACTTTTACATCCCTGCTAAGGAATAGTTTTTATAATACTCTTATTCGTAGTTTTTTTTTGTTCAAATACATAACATTATGTTGTTTGATTTTGCTACATTTTCTTTATCTTCACTGTTAATTAAATTTTCATAAAACATTATGCACATTTATATTCCTGCTAAGGAATAATGTTTATATTACTCTTATTGCTAGTTTCTTTTTTTGTTCAAATAAATAGCATTTTGTTGTTCTCAACCTTGATTTATTTCCACAACGCTTGAAATACCTAATTTATCTCTGCGAAATAATGTATTTTGCAGTAACATTTATAATTGGTTGAATTGATGTTTAAATTTAATTTTAATAACAATTAATTATTAGTTTCCTTTTATTCCAAAAATATTTGTTTTCAAATTATGAGATATCACTTATTTATTTGACATCACATTTTGTTTGCAGCATCTATTTGGTTATTTTTTATTTTACAAAACTAATTTTTTTGGTTAATTTTTATTTAAAAAAAATATATTTATATTTTCAAAGCAAGTTAACCAAAGTGAAGAGATATATCACTTTTTTAGTCAACATTAGTTTTTTTCTTAGTTTATTTATCCATCAACAATTATAACATTTACAATTTATAGAAATTTATTATTTAAAATATTCTATTTTATTTTATTTCAATTTTTTTATTTATCATTTGAAATATAAATATTTTATATGAAAAGTGTCCTTCACATGCTTTTTGATTTTTATTTTTACCCATCATTTAAATATCATGTATTATTTGTTTTTGTTAGTAAGCTCAATAGTGGGGACTTAAATTCCATGGAATATTCTAGAATATTGATAGTAGTATACACAAATCAATGGTTGAGATTTATGTCAAAAGTAGTTATGCTCTTTTAACCTTTTTAATTAAATTGATTAATTAAAAGAAAAATGTCATATGAAGTGAGTTGAGATTTTTGGGACATGTGGTATTGATAAGGCATGGTATTGTCCAATGAGATTGTAACAAAGCCTATTTATAGATTAAGATTCTTCAATGTAAAGTAGAGGTAAATCTCCATGGTTAAGAATCGTATTCCATGTTTTTTTAAATGTATGTATGTTTAAATTATATATTAATTATTTTTTATAAATAATAATAATATTTAAAATAATGATAATTTGTTTACTTTTTATTATGGATTGTTGCAAATATGCTTTTACCATCCATCTCTCTCTCTCTCTCTCTCTCTCTCTCTCTCTCTCCTACATGATCTCTCTCTCACCTTTTCTCCCCACTCTCTCCCAACTCATCTCTATCTCACGATCCTTCCCCTTCAATTTATCTCACCATCTACTCCCTCTCCTTCTCTCTTTATCCCCCCACCTCTACCTCTCTCTCCTCCCTCCCTCACTCTATCCTTTTCTCTCAATAATTGCATCGCTCTTCCCCCTCTCTTATACATGTTCTCAATATCTTTCTGTCAAGACCCTTCCTCTCAGTCTCCCCCTCTTATTCTCTCTCTATCACCCATGCCTTACGTCTCAAATTGTCCCCATTTCCCCATATCTCTCTCTCCCTCTCCCTCAAGCCCTCCCTATTTTCCCATCACTCCCTCTCTCTCTCCCTGTCCCTCTCTGCCACTTCTCCATGTTCATATTTTTCTCACACACTATCATGCTCTTCCCTCATCTCTCTCTCCCCTCCCTCTCTATCGTCTCTCTCTCCACTGTTGTTTCCCTCCCTCTGGCTGTCGCCATCCCAATCTTCGCTCCCTCCCTTTCTCGCTCTCAATCTCGCTGACCCTCTCTCAGTCTCATTCGCCCTCCCTCCCTCTTTCTCTCTCTCTCAAACCCCCTTACCCTCTCTCTCTCACGCACCCTCCCTATCTCTCTCTTTTTGTCTCACGCACTCTCTATTCCCCACCTTTAGCTCCCTCTCCCTATCCTTGTCTCTCTTTCCCTCCTACTCTCTATCCCTCTCTCTATCCTTGTCTCTCCCCTTCCCACTCTCTTCCCCTCTCACTCTCTATTCCCCTTCCCCTCCCTCTCTCTTTCTCTCTCTTCCCCGTGCGCAAATCTCTCCCTTACACTGCCCCTTTCCCTCTCTCCCTCTCTCTCTCTCCCCCACTCCCTCTCATTCCTTTTCCCTCCCTCTCTCTCCCTCTTTCTCCCACTCCCCCTCCCTTCCTCCTCCTCCATCTCTCCCTCCCTCTCCTTCTTTCTCCCTTCCTTCCTCTCTCCCTTTCCCACCCTCTCTACCACTCTCCCTTTCTCTCCCTCTTTCTCTCACTCTCTCTCCCTCCTGCCCTTCCTCCCACTACTCTCTCTATATATCCTACCCTCTCTTTCTCTCTCTCTCTCTCTCTCTCCCCCTCCCTGTCCCTCTTTCTATCACTCTCTCCTCCCGTCCCTCCTCCACCTCTCTCTCTCCCTCCTGCCCTTCCTCCCACTACTCTCTCTATCTCCCCCACCTCTCTGTCTCCATCCTCCCTTCCTCCTCCGCCTCTCTCCCTCCCTCCTTCACCTCTCTCCTGCCTCCACCTCATTCTCCAACCACTGCCTCTCCCTCCCTTCCTTTTTTTCTCTCTCCGCCTATATCCATGTCTCTCCCTCCTCCTTCCCCTCTCCACCCACAATTCTTCCCTCTCCCACTCTCTGCATCCCTACTCCCTCCCTCTATATCCCTATCTATCTCTTTCTATCCATCCCTCTTTTATATGTCTCTCTACACCCTCACTCCCTCTCTCCTCTCCTTCCCATTCTCCCCCCATTCTCCTTCTCTCTCCTTACCCCCTCCCCTTACATGTTAATTACATGTAAAACAAAATGTATCAATAAAGCAAACACACATACCAAAGAAACAATATAAATATACACATATATTAAAAACTGCAATTCATCATATATATATATATATATATATATATATATATATATATATATATATATATATATATATAAACATTTATTTAATTGTCAATTAAAAACAATTTATTTAAATTAATGATAATACACTTATAATATTAGACACATATTACATTAGAATAACAATAAATTATAATTTCGAAAAGAGAAACAATATTCCAAAAACAAGCTAAAAAAGTCTTTAATTTTTTTACAATTAATTACTAAGAGTGAAAATAATATATAATATCTATATATATATATATATATATATATATATATATATATATATGAAAATCAAGGTTCACACACAATGTTGAGAATCTATGCAAAAATAAATAATCTTACGAAAACAATTTAAACATGTTAAAAAATAAATTAAGCAAAGGATGAATGTAACAAAAATGATGTCAAATAGATACATTGATCTTTGTTTTATATTTTAAACATTACTTATTTTAGAACATTGCAATCTCTAACAACTACTCGAACCAAATTAATAAGAAAGTGTGAGATCTATCCAGCTAAGCGTGAAAGGTTAAACAACTACAATAATCCCAAACCATATATTTTGCATTGATATTAGAATAACTTATTGCAAGCATTATCAATGTAAACGAGGGTTTACACATAAACAATTGTTTGTAGCAGCAATAAAGTAAGAATCATAAAAGGCTAAACTTTACGCCTTAGATAGATTGTAAATATACATATTGCGAGAACTATAGAGAGTTTTGTGCTATTAAGAAACTGTAGAGGAGTACGGTTAGTAGCAGCACCATGGAGAATTGAAAGGAGGGCTCTCTAAATCAACCCTGAGCCGAATCGATGGAAGAAGGCGAGTGCAGTTAGTAGCAGCACCATGGAGAATCAAAAGGAGGACTCTCTAAATCAACCCAGATCCAAATCGATGGAAGAAGGCGAGAGACATTTGATTTTGCGGCTACACAAAAATTGAGAGGAGGATTAATAATGAAAAAGATGTGGTCGATAAAATGATACCAGGTTAGACCTATTTAACGTAGCATGCACCAGAAATGGAGAGGCAGTCTTTCAAACTAACTCCTCGATTTAAGTCTATTTAATTTTTGGAAACACCTGAAACAAATCGTTATGAAAAAAAAATTAAAAAAAGACAGAAGCATACATACTCGAAGCACGAGACAGAAGCATGATTGGTTTCGGCAACAACTCAATTTCATCCCGCAGAGGTGGTTCGAGAGCAGAGAAGAGGTCCAATTCCATTTCCCCAGCAGAGGTGGTTCGATGGCAGAGCAGAGGTCCAATTCCATTTCTCCTGAAGGCCACCCTCCTCCTCTAGGCTAGACTCAGACATACGACCAACCCTCCTCCTCTATCACATATGGACTCGGGACCAACGCGGACTCCATGTGTGGAGGGATTCCAACACAACACAAAACAATGGTTTGACAACTATGTCAAAATGGAGATACGATACCAAGAGTTGTTCCCACAAATCACTTTTATTACTTTTTATAAATTAATTTTTTTCTAATTTTAAACTTTTCATGCTTCTCTCTCTATCACATACTATTAAAAATTCATTTTCTTGCTTTTCTCTCCATCAGCTATCATTAAAAATTGCTTTTCTTGATTTTCTAACTGTTATAAATTGTTTTTCTTTTCTTTCTTTTTCTAACCGTTTTTGCTTTTCTCATGAGAAACTATCCTTTAAAATTGTTTTTCCTGCTTTTCTGATGTTTCGAAGGCGTAGTTGAGGTTGTTTAACTTGGGTGAGAAATGGACATTTGAGATTTATCATGTTTGTGCCCTGGATGATGTTTTTCCGGCGACGTGTTTAGCTTTGAATTTCAACTCATTTGACTGTTGCCTCATAGACATTCACTACATGTTTAACATTACGAAGGTTTTCTGCTAATACTGTTACATTCCAAATTACTGTTACATTCTAAATTGTTTCATTACTAGTAGGCGATTAAGAAATGATCAACGAAATTGTTCTCACTCTAAATTATATTTCTCTTGAAATTGGGGTTAGTTTGTTGCATGATTTGGTCCAAAATTGATTTGATTAGATCCCTTTTCTAAAATGCAAATGGTTTGTTAATTTTAAATTATGCCGTACTGCATGTACATATTTTTGTATATAACACAATTGTTACTAAACATGAGGTTTAAGTTTAAATAGTGTTTACTTCCTTATTCATGGAAAACCAAAATTGAAATGGTCACCGTACCTAGTTTAGGTTAGGTTAGGGTTGTGTCATTACAATCTATTTATTAGGTATTGTTTTTTAATCTTACACTTACACTTACAATATGTTTAGTAGGTATATTTTCATTTTATTTATAATATTATGGGAGTTATACTTTTATTTTATTTTAATTAATGGTTTTTAACTATGAATTTTTTTTTCCTGCCAGAAAGATTTGGTTGGGGATTTGAGTGTTATTTGGCAATCTAGGAAAAAAAGCCAAGAGGCCTATGGAATTGAGCGTTGAATTACCAATTTGTAATTTTCATTTACTACCATCATGCTATCTCATTTTTCCACCATAAGCCTCACAGAATTATTTGTAGGAAGCTCTTAGTAATGAACGTATCATCAACCCATAAACTATTTCCACCATTTCCCCATCTCCACCTTCATATGTTGTGGAGCTTCTCCAAATAAGCATCTTCATATGTTGAAGAGATTTTCCAAATAAGCATTTTTCACAAGAACTTGATTCTCAAATTTTAGAAATTAATATCCTACTTATCCATTCTCTCATAATGATACTTACATTTGTGATAACATTTGATAATGCATAGTATGTTCACTTTTTAAAATTAAATTTTGAGTTGTTATCTTATAATATTGTTTAAGGTAATATAATTCATGGTGAAATCATCACTCAATTTAATTTTGAGTATTTAGGAATTAATTTAATTATGATCTTCATCAATTATATAGATATGCATGGGTATAATGAAATCTTCCAAACAACTCTAGTTAGCCTCTCCTTAAAATCAAGGTTCAAATACTTTATAAAATGGTACCACAATTGTAATAAACATTTTTTTTTTATATTTTGTTTCTTATTATAAAATTATTTTAGTTTTACAAAATTTTATTAATTACAATTATTTGTCATAAATTTTCTATATTTTAACATTTAAATAATTAAACAATTTATCTTAGTTGGTGTTGTATCTTTCAAAATTCATTTTGTAAATACTCCACCTATTAGAATCGTTACCATCAATCCATTCAAATGTTGTGGAGCTTCTTGAGAAAAGAATTCTTCATGTGAAAGCCTAGTTTTTAGAGTTTGAAAATTAATATGCTTAGTATCAATTCTCTTACAATGATACTTACATTTGTAATAACATTGGACAATGGGTAATATGGTTAAATTTTTTAGTTGTTTTCTCTTGGAATATTGTTTAAGATATTATAATTCAAGCAAAGGTCATTACTGATAAAAAAAATTATTTAATTTAATGTGTTTAGACATTAATTTAATTGCGATGATTTTGATACAAGTAAAATTAGTTGAAGAATATACTCAAAAGAATGCTTTAAAATATTAAATTCCCAGTTTAAGTTCAATACTACACAAATATATATGAGAATAGGTTTCACATTTTAAATCAATAAAATTGATATAAACCATATTTTATTATATAACTATACATATTTGAAGAAAAAATTATAAAATTTGTTAATCATAATATCTCTAATAAAAACAAATAATTAAACCAGCTTAGACACATCTTAACTTTGGATCTACCAAGGGATGAGAGGGATCAAATATTTTCACTCTAAAAGAGGCTTGTACGTCAAAGAGATTTGATCCCTTTGGGTGCTTGGTAGATCCAAAGTTAAGATGCATCTAAATGCTTGGTAGATCCAAAACTAAAATGAATCTAGGATACTATAATTTATAAATAAAAATACATAATAAGAATACATATTAAATTAGAATAACGGTTAAATTATAGTTTAAAAAAAGAAAAACATATTCTAAAAATATATGAAAAGAATTTTATTTTTTTAGAATAGAGTAATATAACGAGTAAGACTAAAAAAAAATCATAATAAACAATAATTATTTGAAAATAAAGATTCAAAAGCAAAGTTGAGACTCTATGCAAAAATAAATAATCTAACCAAGAAAACTTAAGCACAATCTAATAAAGAATAAAATGAATGATAAATGCAACAAAATTTATGTGAAGTAGATGTATCTCCTCATATTTAAAATACTAATTAATTGAAACTAGGCTAGCATGATGACTAACTGCTACTGAAACTAAATTAATAAAAAAGTGTAAGATCTATCAAACCAATCATGAAAGTTAAACTACTACAATAATACGAAACAACATATTTTGAAGATATAAATGTATACCAAACATTGAAATGAGCATTAACTTATTGCAAGAATTATCCACATAAATGATGGTTTGTCGTAGTAGCAATAAATTAGGAATCATAAAAAGCTAAACATTATGCCCTAGAAAGATTGTAAATATACATATGGAAAGAACTATGAATAGATAATGAAGATAGAGAGCTACATGTCAGTAGGAAATTGTGGGAAGGGTAGTGATTAGCAGCACCATGGAGAACTGAAAGGAGGACTCTTAACAATAAACTATAGAAAGCATGAGTAAGGCATTGTACACTAAACTAAGAAAACCTAGTAAATTTTTGTGCACTAAACTAAATATAATAAACCTAGGTAAGGAATTGTACACTAAAATAAATACAATAAACCCTAGTAAAGCATTTTATGCCCGAAAAGGAAGTAAAGAAAGAGATGAATGCCTACACTAAGAATATTTCTAGCAATAAACTCCATGCGCATATGCATTCAACATATGTTTTTTGTACTCCTAAATAAACCCCAAGCTGAATCCATGGAGTTAGGACATGTACATGGAAAGAGAAGGGAGAAGGTGAGAGACATTTAATTTTTTCAGTTACTCGAAATGAGAGAGGAGTATTAATAATGAAGGAGATGTTGTCGATAAAATGATGCCAGGTTTAACTTATATAACACAACATGCACCGAAAATGGTGAGGAAACCTTTCAATCTCACTCCTACATCTAATTTGATACTTTGTTAGATGTCAATGGGCTACTTAATGGATATTTTTCTGAGTAATTGTATGCATTGCATTTTAAGCATCACTTAATTTCATATTGTCTCTATTGAAGATTTAGCTCACCATTTTTAAATTTTAAATCTTCTCTGCTCTCATCTATCTTAGCTTTTAAAATTTTATATTTTTTTAAAATTCATATTTTTTTTGTGCGGTCTACCCTAGTATGTTAGAAGTTATTTGAAATCCCATTTTGTACCTCCCTACCACATTCACAACAACATAACATAAATGGAAAAAAAACATCAACGCGAATGCAAGGAATGAAGAATTTGACATGAATTATTGTTGGTCAAAACCTCAGCAAATTAATGTAAATCATTTCTTTAGATATCCATGCACCTCTCTTATCATGTTACCTCACCTCTCACTGCATTTCCATTTATTTTATTCCCCATGTTACTAAAATAAAATGAAATGAAATCTAAGAATGAGTTTCTTAAATTATCAAAGGGACCTTCTCCATTTCCAATACATGTTGTATATGTTAAGCATGGTATTGTTTTATCAATCCCATCTCCTCTATTATTAAACCTTATCTATCATTTTATATATATGTTGACAGTGATTATGACTACATTCAATTTGGTAACTTGATTTCTACTCTGACTAGTAAAAAAAATTAGCATCAGAGGGAGTGTCCCCACGACTGGTATTAGGGTCATAGATCTAGGACCTATGGACCCATAAAAATTAATTTTCATGAGTGACGTGATGCTCTGATTAAACTATTATTATAATACATATATTGAACTAATATTTGATAGCTAATTTAAATAATATACAATATTGTTGTAAATAACAATCAATCATAAGAAACTATCACAATTATAATCCCTATAAGAAAGGTCAACAATTAACCTCTTTTATTTACATCATGAAATATTCGCAAAATTTATCAATTTAAACCTCTTTTATTTGCATTATGAAATATTCTCAAAATTTATTAATCCAAATAAATTTCAACAAGGGAAAAACAAATGATCAGCATAAAGATACCATACACAAATTCCAATATCATTTGTGATTGTGCAACTTTGCACCCAACATCAATTTACACCACATTTTTGGCCTTCACCCTTTTCCTTATTACAAATCCTATATGTGCCTTAGCTTTGGCGTCCACTGATGATCGATTCAAAGTGGATAAGTGAGAATTATTTATGCATATGCTAATCTTCATCTATATATACAACATTAACAAAACGTTTATTTCAATTATTGAAATATTATATGTTTGTTAATAAATTTAAATATGAAATTTGATAGGTTCATTGGTCTAATTAACCTCATTATTGCATTTTTTTAGTAGATCATACTTCCAATGCTACTTTCTCTTGAGCTCAAGATATAAAATATTGTTTGCCCCATTTCATTGGGTTATTGGCTAAGACATCCTTAACCCTCCCTTCCTCTAATAAAGAGGAGTTTTTATGTGTTTGAAGTTATACTTTTGCTCATATTCATGTGAGTCATTTTGGTTAGTAGGGTAAATATGCCTTGGAAATGAAATAGGGACTCCATTCACCCCATAGGGAACTCTGAAGGAGAGACTCCTATGACAAACTTATGGAGGAAACATAAGGGCATAAGTTGAAGGTTCATTGCATCGTGAGTCTCCTTCCATTAAGCATCATCATTAAGACCATCTAAAAAGTGGTTCTAAGGATATGCCTACGTATTCACCATCATTCCTTTATATCCAATCACCAAAACAAGTAAAGGAGATAATTCTTTCAAACACATAACTTTTTTTTCCCGTAGAAAAACGTCGTAATTTATATTCATGTATGAAATAAATTACATATTCTAGATGCTTAGAGCATATGCAATTTCCTGTCCATGTGTAGGACAAATTACAATGATAGCAAGAAAAAATTAATAAAAAATACAACAATCATATACTTTCCTGCCCTTCTTCTTCTCCACCCTACGCCAGCCTTGAGAGTCAGGAGGGGGAATGATGATGGCCTGCGGGTTCTCTTGTGTGTTCACTAGAGGTTCTTTGTCGGATTCTGATCCTTCAGATCCATGAGTTCTTTTGATGCCACTCACTTCCAGCTGTGGAAATTGCTGCTGTTGAATATGGTCCTCCATTTGTGGGTCTGGTGCTTTTTCATCTTGCGTGCCCTTCTGTTCCATATTTATATCAGGTTCCTCTTGGTTTACTATATGCTTTGGCTGAAAGTCCTCTTCTTCTAGCGGTTCTGTATGCTGCCACCCATTGGGCTTTTTTTGCTGTTTCTTGTTTCCTTTTGGATCCTTTCTGACCTGTAGGCAGGAGTTTTGGATGTGTCCTGTTTGCCTGCATCTGCGACATCTGAATGCGGTGTTTTCATAGTCTAGGGGTTGTGTCCACTGAGTGTTGTTATGGATCAATGTAATATGATCAGGAAGCCCCTGACTCAGGTCCACTTCAACGCAAATTCTGGCGTAAGTGAAGATTTCTCTGCTAATTCTGTCTTCATCAGTTTTTAGGAATTTCCCCAAGGAATTCCCAATGGCAATTAATACTTTATGATGCCAGAAGTGTAATGGGAGGTTATGAAGTCTTACCCAAATAGGCATTGTTGAGATTTTCATAGTGTTTGCGTCAAAATCAGCGAACCAAGGGGTAACAAAGAGGCCAGCATTACCCCAGAACCAAGGCCCCTCATTGATGATACTATCCCTTTCTTCCTCTTTGTGGAAATTAACAATGAAAAAACCTTTGGAACATAGGTGTATATCACATTCTGGTGTCCAGCGGGAGTGAACCCATTGATGTAAAGCATCGGATTTTGGCCAGTAACCATTAAATCTACATATGACAGCATGTTTAGAGAATTCATAGTGTAGTACATTTAACTCTGTCTTGAGTTGACCTCAAAATATTAGTCAAATCCTTGAGATTGGAATTCTATTTATCTTCAAATTCTTGAATAATATCTTTAGATTCTAGTACCTCCAGTGACTTTCTAAATCTTTTATCATTGCGGTACTCAAGTCAAATTTTTCGATACCAACCTCCATATGAGGGATTCTCTTTGTCGGGGAAGGACCCTTTAAAATATTGGAAGTAGGTGATTTTTTACCCTAACTTTTTATTGAAAGGAAATGAGAAAACTTTAGCTATATGAATTATTTAACATCATATAAACATATTAAGTGGACACCATGAAAATCAAGCTCGAAAATAACCATAGGTGGGTCATTCTAAATCACCATTGCCAATACTAATCCATCTCCAATATCAATTCCAACCATAACCTGAGTGACTGTCATAATGTTAGTCTTCATAAAATTCATGTTTGCCTCTAAATAATGACCTAAAGAGTTTCATATCTCTGTAAAGACTCTGGAAAACCAATATTTGATATGTAAGCTAGGTATATTTCACCATCGATGAATGCCATCAATTGTTTCAAATGGTGCATTGAAGGAGACAGGCGAACTTTTTAAACTGAGAAGCATCTATTGCCATAACGAAAAAGAAGGCAATGCCTTTTCTACATTCCCCCATTGAATGGAAAGTGAAGGCCAACCATCGTCTTGCAAGAAAAAAGGTCTTTTGGAACATAGCCTAGTAATGTTCCCAAACCTTACCACTTAAGGACTTAATGTTGGCTTCATTAAAGATTCATCATGCTATTGTATGTTATATAATGTTAATAACCATATTGAGCTTAGTATAACTGCAAGGGCTAACCTTGTATAAGTACATTTTAGTTTTATGCATTTTCTTGTCTTCTTAATATTTTGGCCTCATAAGTCCTCAACAATGTGTCCAATTACAGGAATATGTTGATATATTTCATGGGAAAACTATTTCGATCCACGCTTCATCACATATGGAGGGGTCACATAGGGAGATAATTCAAATGCGTAGCCCTAAATATTTATGAGGGCTTATACTTGGAATCCAATTCCCTTAACTGAATCATTTCTCAATCCTTCTCAGGAATCTTAGACTTCTACTTGTAATCCCCTAGGCTTACAAGGATGGATTGAGTGTTTCTTTGATCCAAAACAACCTCCTTTAATGTAGACAATGTTTTCACAATAACATTACTAGGTGATCTCTCCTTATACTACCCATTCGATGGAGGATATGGATGAAAATATTGACAACATTTCCCTCCAAAATTTGGTCTAACTTGAATTTTGGAGCCTACTGTGGATCTTATGATCATTCATTCCATAATCATTTTATGGTTAGTTGATAAGTGTTAAACTCACTTTCTCACGCATTCTTATTCTAGAACAAGTTTTTGAGTGCACTCTTTTATGCAAGCTTGAACAGGGAAAGAACAAATCCATCAAGGTAGTGCTTATGCAATGTTCCACCTGTGTCAAAAGCTAGTGCACACTTTCATCAACCGTCCCTCACATTTTCTTACGATTTTCATGAGTGATCTGATGCTCTCATTAAAATATTGTTATAATACATATATTGAACTAATATTTTAGATGTAATTTAAATAATATGCATTATTGTTCTAAATCACTATCAATACTATCAGAAGTGAAATCCCTATAAAAAAGTCAAACAATTAATTTATTAATCCAAACCTATTTTATTTACATTATGAAATATTCTCAAAATTTATTAATTCAAATAAATTTAAACCACAGAAAAACAAATGATCGGGATAAAGATACCATACACAAATTTCAATATCATTGGTGATTGTGCAACTTTGCACCAAGCATCAATTTGCAATTGCAAACAATATCGGCACCACATTTTTGGCCTTCACCCTTTTCCTTCTTACAAATCCTATCTTCGTGATGGCTTTGGCTTCCACTCAAGGTCGACTTGAAGTTGAGAAGTGAGAATTATTTATGCATCATCTAATCTTCTATGTATTCATGGGCTCACTTTGGTTTATTGTGTCTATGGTTTTGTGGTGCATAAAGTGTTTTACTCAAAATCACTACATTTATCAACCTAAAGTGCTTTACTCAATCACTAAGTTTAATTACGTCCATAGGTATCCTCTATTTTGAAATGGTTTCTAAAATTTCTATCTTTTATAATAATAAAATGTATATTTGATTTAAATTTCATAATTTCAGAATATTTTTAAAAATATACAAAATTTTTGTGAGTTGTATTTGGGACTTTTAAACTGTTTTCCTATTAACAAGGTTCAATATTCCATAAATTAAATAGCACATTATTATTTTAATCACTCGTAATAATTTTTACCACCCATTTAATTTATATAGCTATGCTCATTATTATGAGTAATCCTATTTTATCATCCACCAACCTCCCAATTATCATGCTCCTCTACAATTTCTTGATTGTGCTACATTATTTTTGTCTTCACCCTTAATTTGATGTTCATAACCCTTGCATAATTCACTTTTATATTCCTCCTAAGGAATAATGTTACTAATGCTCTTATTCCTAATTTTTTTGTTCAAATACATAGCATTATGTTGTTTGATTATGCTACATTCTCTTTAACTTTACGATTAATTTGATGTTCATAACCCATTATGCACGTATATATTCCTGCTAAGGAATAATGTTTATATTACTATTATTCCTAGTTTTTTTGTTCAAATAAATAGCATTTTGTTGTTGCCAACCTTGGTTTATTTCCACAATGCTTGCAATACTTAATTTATCTCTACGAAATAATGTAGTTTGCAATAACATTTATAATTGGTTGAATTGATGTTTAAATTTTATTTTAATAACCATTAATTATCTTTCATCTTTTATTCCAAAAATATTTGTTCCCAAATTATGAGACATCACTTATTTATTTGACATCACATTTTCTTTGCAACATCTATTTGGTTAACTTTTATTTAAAAAAATATATTTATATTTTGCAAGCTAACTGAAGTGAAGAGATATATCACTTTTTTATTCAACATTAGTTTTTTTCTTAGTTTATTTATCGCTTAATGATTATAAGATTTATAATATATACAAATTTATTATTTAGAATATTCTATTTTATTTTATTTCAACTTTTTAATTTATCATTTAAAATATAAATATTTTATATGAAAAAAATAAATGAGTAGTAAATTTTTAATATATTTTATCTATAAATTTTGTTATATTAACTTTGTTTTCCCAATATAATATTTATAAATAAATCATAATATTAAAATCCTATTCCATGGGCAATTTAGACTTACTAGTGCAATTTACAAAAAAATTATGATCATTTCAATTTTCAGTGTAATATTTATAAATAAATCAGAATATTAAAATCTTATCTATGCATTTATGGGCTTACTCTAGTTTATTGTATCTAGGGTTTTGTGGTGCATAAAGTGTTTTACTTGCAACCATTAAGTTTATCAACCTAAAGTGTTTTACTCAATCACTAAGTCTATCTACTTTGAAATGGTCTTTAAAATAATAAAATGTGTATTTCATTTAAATTTCATAATTTGATAATATTTTTAAAAATATACACAATTTTTGTGAGTTGTATTTGGAACTTTTACTCTATTTTCCCATTACAAAGCTTCATTATTACATAAATTCAATAGCACATTATTATTTAAAATATTTATTTTATTTTATTTCAACTTTTTAATTTATGATTTAAAATATAAATATTTTATAGGAAAAAAATGAATGAGTGGTAAATTTTTAATATACATTATCTGTAAATTTTGTTATATTTAACTTTCTTTTATACCCAGAATATAATATTTATAAATAAATCATAATATTAAAATCTTATTCCATGGATGATTCAAACTAACTAGTGCAATTTACAAAAAAATTATGATCATTTCAATTTTTGGTGTAATATACTTTGATTCAAATATTTTAATAATATATTTTTATCTATATATTATATTTTATTAATGTATTGTATTTTATTTTTATATCTTTTTCAGCGTTGTTTAATTATTTTCTATTTGGAGTTTTTGGTTTGAATTAGAGGAAATATTTTTTGGTAAGTTTTTGTTATTTATAATATGTTTTTGAATGCATCAATTAATAGGGTGTAAATTTGATGGGCACTCCCACTTGTCAAGTAAATTCTTGATCATGGTTTCCTTTTAAAAGTGTGCTTCACATGGCTTTTGATTTTTATTTTTACCCATCATTTAAATACAATGTATTATTTGTTTTTGTTAGTAAGATCAATAGTACGAACTTAACTTTCATGGAATACTTTAGAATATTGATAGTAGTATACAAAATTCAATAGTTGAGATTTATCTCAAAAGTAGTTATGCTCTTTTAACAATTTTAATTAAATTCATTAATTAAATAAAATGTCATATGAAGCGAGTTGTGATTTTTGGGACATGTTGTATTGATAAGTCATGTTGATGAGGCCAGCCCACGTGGTCCCACGCTAACCCAACCTATGTGGACCTTCACTGATATTTTGATTCGGATATGGTGTGATTGCAATTTATTTGGTAGGTGATTATTAATCAACCCGCGGTACTTACCTTGTCTATGCCCACGACACCTGTCCTCCTCGAAGTTACCAAACCCTAATTTCACTTACTCCCTTTTCACTGCCGCTTCGCGCCTATTCGGTCATTTTCACCCCGTCACTTTGCCCTCTGTGTTTTACTCTGATGTTCGGCTCTGCCTCTGGTTCTTCTTCGACGCTCGGCACTGTATCATCAGGTAATATATTGTTTCTTGCTATATTTCGTTATCCTCTGCTCGAGTTGGTGCTAACATTCCGCAGCCCCTTTGTGGTCAGGGTTTCACTTTGTTTCTGCGAGCTTATGGGTTCGGTTCACTTCAGGTATGGCTATTCTCCTCAGCCATACACGGGTTTCGTTTTCTGTTAATTCCTTTACAGCTTCACGATGTTGTTTCTGGTGTGAGGGTTTTTATTTGGTTATAAACCCTAACTTCACTCTTCTGTGGTGGTTGCAAGTGACCGGTCCCGTGACTTCGCAAGGATTTCGATCGCTATCTCCCGAGTAGCTCTGTTCTTATCTCAGTTTCTTCCGTGGTTCTCCGTCTTTGCTGTATTTTACTTGCGTCTGTGGTATGTATGTGATATAGTTGTCGAGTCTATTATTTGTGTTGTTCCAACCCGTAGCCATAGCTTGGAGGTTTTCTGTAAGTTCTTTTATTTGGTGGCTCGGTCCAACGAATCCTCGTTGCAGAGTCCTTTCATGTAATTTGAATTCTATAGACCTGCAATGTAATATACAGTGGTATGTAATATGTATTTAAGTTTGGTGCTGGTGCTTACCCGGTTTCGAGTGTGGACTGTTGTATCCTGCGATATTGTTTGTTTCTTCTCGCCTTATGCTCACTCTCGGTCTCGGCTGGTCATTAGACTTTTGGGGTCGTGAAACTCTGTTACTGTATCTGCCTGCAATGAATTGAATGTACAGTAATATATATGTGTGTATTCTATTACAGAGGACATAAATCTTGCAATCGTATATTTAATTGTGCACTGAATTTATTTTTTTTTGATGAAGGAAATTGAATGTATTTCTCTTATTTTCTTTCAAATGCTTCGCTGCTGAACCCTTCTGGGTTATTTCGTCTGTCCTTTTATACAATAGTTTCAAGCAGTTAGATAACTGCTGGTAGTTATTCCATTACAGTTTGCTCGGCAGTTACTATAAACTTACTTTACTTGACTATTTGCTTGTTTACTTGTCTCCTTTGTTCCATAAGGGTTTTCTGTTTACATTGCTTATTGATATTAATCTAACTTTTAACAACTCTAATTAAGACCTGTTACTACAGTTAAAATAAAATAAATAGAAATTAAGCTAACAGAATCTAATGCTGTAGTTGACCATGGAAGAAATAAAATAAAAACGTAAGAACTCTGACAGACTTGCTGTCCATTTGTCGAACTATTCATCTTTCCCAATCTTCTTCAGAAACTTTGTCCGCCCTCTCTCGGTCTTCGTCCTGTCGACCAGATGCTCCTGCATCAGGCTGCCGGGGTAAAAGAGAGATCTCATGGCTCCGTTCCATGAGTTCCTCCACCGAGTAGCCCACCTTCCGAATCTGTGTCTCGTCGAGCCAGGAGCTGTCCTCCATTGGATGGTCCTTCCACTTTACGAGATAACGCAGATACTCCTTCCTGCGCGTCTTCTTGGCTACATGTGTGCTGATGATTCCTTCGATTTCATGGGTCTTGACCGACGGTAACTGTTTCTTCCAAAGACTGCTCTCGAACTGGGTGTCCCGTTGTGGCTGTACCATTCTTTCATCTTCCGCCTGGGCATGATATGGGTACAGGTCTGCCACGTTGAATATGGGTCATATACCTATATCAGGTGGCAGCTGAATTTCATATGCATTCGCTGAAAATTTGCGCAGAATTTTGCATGGGCCGATCTTTTTGAACTTCAGTTTGTTATACGTACCCTTAGGAAACCGTTCCCAGCACAAATGCGCAAGGACTTCGTCTCCAATCTCAAAATGTACCTCACGCCGCCTTATGTCTGCGTGCTGCTTATATTTCTGCGTGCTATCCTGTAATCTCAATTTGACTTTCTCATGCAGTTCGCTCATTGCTTCGGAAAAATCTTCCCCGTCTGCACTTCTCCTTTCAAGCTGTCCCAAATCTCGTAACTCATGTACTCCTCACGGATGCATACCATACAAGATTTGGAATGGGCTAAGACCGGTGCTTCGATTAGGCGAATCGTTATAAGCGAATTCTGCCTGGGCAAGAGCTTGATCCCACAATCGCGAGTTTTCTTCTGTCAAGTTTCGTAACAAGTTGCCCAAACTCCTGTTCACTACCTCTGTCTGTCCATTAGTCTGCGGGTGATACGCTGAACTGAAATTTAACTGTGTGCCTAGCTTTTTCCACAGGGTGCGCCAAAAATGCCCTGTAAATTTCACATCCCTGTCTGAAACTATAGTTTTAGGTAAGCCATGTAATCGAACTACTCCTGTGAAGAAGAGATGTGCCACGTTTGTGGCGTCGCTAGTCTTCTGGCACGGAATGAAATGAGCCATCTTTGAAAACCTATCTACCACCACCATCACTGAATCATATCCCCGCTGTGTTCTAGGCAATCTTAGGACAAAGTCAATGCTAACTGAATCCCACGGCCTGCTTGGAACTGGTAGGGGTATGTATAATCCAGTATTCTGGCTGTGTCCTTTCGCCAGTTGGCAGATTTTACACCTGGTTACATACCTCTGTACGTCCCGACTCATTTTCGGCCAGTAATAAAAATGTCTTAGCTGTTCCAACGTTTTATCAATGCCAAAATGTCCTGCTAAACCGCCACTGTGTTTCTCTTTTACTAAATTTTCCCTCATCGAACAATCCGAAATACATAGCTGTCCACCTCGAAATAGTAATCCTTCCTGTAAATTAAAATCTAGCCATGGGCTTGTATTCCTTAAGACAGGATTTTGGCATGCCTCAAAGGCTTCCTTGAAATCCACGTCCATCTGGTACAAATCCTTCAAATACTCAAATCCCATCACCTGTATGACACTTTCCTGTAAGAGCAAGGCTCTTCTGCTTAAAGCATCCGCCACTTTTTTGGCTTGCCCACTTATGTGCTTCAACACAAAAGTAAAACTTTGCAGGTACTCCACCCACTTTGCGTGCTTATGGTTCAGTTTGTGTTGCTGTGTTATGTACTGTAACGCAGAATTATCAGAGAACAAAACGAACTCATTACCTAGTAAATAGTGCCTCCAATGCTTCAAGGCTTGAACCACTGCATAGAATTCTTTGTCGTATGACGAATACTTCTGTCGACTTTCATTTAGTTTCTCACTAAAGAACGCCACTGGTCTATCCTCTTGACTGAGTATAGCGCCAATAGCTGTCCCGCTTGCATCACACCGAACTTGAAAAGGTTTGCTAAAATCGGGCAGCCTCAAGATTGGCCTCTCCGTTATTTTCCGCTTCAGAAGTTGGAAACTGTCTTCTGCCGCCTTAGTCCAGCAAAAAGGTTGGCTGGCCTTTTTGATGGTCTCTAGCATGGGCGCGCAGATTTCACTAAAATTCTTAATGAACTTCCTATAAAAACTTGCTAAATCGTGAAAGCTACGTACCTCGAATAAATTCTTCGGTGACGGCCAACTTATGATCGCTGTAATCTTCTCTGGGTCCATTTTTAACTCATTCTCTGCCACTACAAATCCCAGATAAATTAACTCCTTTTGTAAGAAAGTGCATTTCTTCAAATTTATCAGCAGTTTGTTCTGCTGCAGCTTCTTGAATACTCTTCGAATATGTTGAAGGTGCTCTCTTTTCGTCCTGCTAAAAATTAAAATATCGTCCAGATAGACTATCACGAATTTTCCAATAAATTCCTTTAACATTTCGTTCATTAGTCTCATAAAAGTACTCGGAGCGTTACTCAACCCAAATGGCATAACCAGCCATTCGTACAGTCCTTCGTTGGTCTTGAAGGCTGTCTTCCATTCGTCTCCTTCTCTAATTCTGATCTGATGATACCCACTTTTCAGATCTATTTTTGTAAAATATGCTGCCCCACTAAGACAGTCCATCATGTCATCCATCCTAGGCAAGGGAAACCTGTATCGAATGGTGATCTTGTTTATAGCCCGCGAATCTGTGCACATTCGCCATTCTCCACCCTTCTTGGGCGCAAGGACTGTAGGTACTGCACAGGGGCTTAAACTCTCTCTGATCAGTCCCTTATCTAACAACTCCTGCACTTGTTTGCGTACTTCTTCATTGTCCTTTGGACTCATTCTGTACGCTGCCTTGTTCGGTAAGCTTGCTCCTGGTATAAAATCAATGTGGTGGCTGATGCTCCTTTTAGGAGGCAACTTATCAGGTAACTCATCAGCCGCAATGTCTTGAAATTCTTCTAACAGCTCTTGTATTTCTTTGGGCAATTCCGATTTCTCTAAGTTCAGTAATACTGGCTTCATCCTCCTCACAACTGCAAAATTAATTTCATTTTCCTCAACCTGCTTTATGAACTGTTTTCCTCCCATTAATAGCGCCTTTGTTCCACTTGATTCTGCTGAATCTTCCTCTTTGATGGGTACAAGTGTGTGTTTGACCCCATCCTTCGTAAACTTATAACAATTAGTTTTCCCATCGTGTGTCACCTTCCTGTCATACTGCCATGGTCTCCCGAGCAGTATGTGGCACATGTCCATTGGCATAATATCGCAGACCACTGTATCGTGGTACTTGCCAATGCGAAACTCTACCTCGCATTGCTCATCAACCAAGAGCTGGTGGCCTTTCTGCAGCCACGACACCTTGTAAGGTGTGGGGTGCTTCAGCCGCTTCAACCCCAGTTTTTCCACCATCTCAGTGGCAACCAAGTTATCCGTACTCCTGCTGTCTATTATCACCTTGCAGCATTTTCCATGCGATTTACAGACTGTCCGGAACAGTGACTTCCGCTGTGTTGGTTCAACCACTTCCTTGGTTGGCTTTAACAGCACTTTATTCAAAATCAACGCTTCTCCCGTTTCTGCCATGTCTTCCACTTCCCGTGGTTGTGCTTCAGCTTCTTCAGGCTGAATCATATATGTTCCCCTCTGACCTGTCTGCTCAACTTCTGGACATTCAAAGGATCGATGCCCCCATTTTTGACACCTGTAGCACTGGAAACTAGTCCCTCTTCCGCGGCCATTCCCTCATCCTCGTTGATATGACCGACCTCCTCTGGTGCTGTCTCCTTTGTCTGCTATCCCTGAAGGTTTTGAGCTGCTGCCTTCTTCGTTGTTCGCAGCACTCTTTCCTCTACCGTAGGACTGTCCTCGTCCTCTACCATTCCCTCTCCCTCTCCTGTTATTTTGCTTCCGATTAATTTTCTCCTCAGCCTTCAGAGCACTCTGAAAGGCTTCTTCAATATTTCGGGGAGAAAGAATGCTAATTTCATCCAGGATTTCCATCCTCAAGCCATTGACATATCTCGCTGTTTTTTCTGGAGTTTCATCCGTATAACCAGCACGTAGATTTACCCGGTAGAACTCTTCCGTATACTCTTTGACAGTCATACCTTTCTGTCTCAAATTCTGTACTCGCCGATATAGTTCAACCTGGTAATCTTTCGGCAGAAATCTGCCCTTCAATTTTGCTACCATCCTTGACCATTTCCGTATGGGTAATTTGTTCAGTCTTTTTCTGTCTGCTTGGACATTATCCCACCACAAGAGGGCATGTCCCTTCAACTTAGTAGCAGCGAACTTGACTCTCTTATCCTCCTTAACTTCCTCATTTTCGAAATACTTATCTAGTTCACTTATCCAATCCAATAGGATATCAGCAGACAGACTGCCATCGTAATTTGAAATCTCTGTTTTGGGTTTGCTGCTGGCCAATAAAATTGAACGCAGCAGTCTCAATTCTGGAGCTTCTTCATCAGACCCATCTGTAGCAGCTACCGCTTCTTCCTCACTGTCATCTCCCAGTTCCGGGTCTCTTCATCTACCCGCTTCCACTGCTTCCAAGCGAGCTGTAAGAACACTAATCTGTTCCCTCAATCCTTCATCTGCTCCTCTACGTGCACCTCTTCCACGTCCTCGTCTTGGCACTTGCCCTTCTGCCATCTTCCTCTATATATAAAAAAAACTAGGCTCTGATACCAATTGATGAGGCCAGCCCACGTGGTCCCACGCTAGCCCAACCTATGTGGACCTTCACTGATATTTTGATTCGGATATGGTGTGATTGCAATTTATTTGGTAGGTGATTATTAATCAACCCGCGGTACTTACCTTGTCTATGCCCACGACACCTGTCCTCCTCGAAGTTACCAAACTCTAATTTCACTTACTCCCTTTTCACTGCCGATTCGCGCCTATTCGGTCATTTTCACCCCGTCACTTTGCCCTCTGTGTTTTACTCTGATGTTCGGCTCCGCCTCTGGTTCTTCTCCAGCGCTCAGCACTGTATCATCAGGTAATATATTGTTTCTTGCTATATTTCGTTATCCTCTGCTCGAGTTGGTGCTAACATTCCGCAGCCCCTCTGTGGTCAGGGTTTCACTTCGTTTCTGCGAGCTTATGGGTTCGGTTCACTTCAGGTATGGCTATTCTCCTCAGCCATACACGGGTTTTGTTTTCTGTTAATTCCTTTACAGCTTCACGATGTTGTTTCTGATGCGAGGGTTTTGATTTTGTTATAAACCCTAACTTCACTCTTCTGTGGTGGTTGCAGGTGACCGGTCCCGTGACTTTGCAAGGATTTCGATCGCTATCTCCCGGGTAGCTCTGTTCTTATCTCAGTTTCTTCCGTGGTTCTCCGTCTTTGCTGTATTTTACTTGCGTCTGTGGTTTGTATGTGAGATAGTTGTCGAGTCTATTATTTGTGTTGTTCCAACCCGTAGCCATAGCTTGGAGGGTTTCTGTAAGTTCTTTTATTTGGTGGCTCGGTCCAACGAATCCTCGTTGCACAGTCCTTTCATGTAATTTGAATTCTATAGACCTGCAATGTAATATACAGTGGTATGTAATATGTATTTAAGTTTGGTGCTGGTGCTTACCCGGTTTCGACTGTGGACTGTTGTATCCTGCGATATTTTTTGTTTCTTCTCGCCTTATGCTCACTCTCGGTCTCGGCTGGTCATTAGACTTTTGCGGTCGTGAAACTCTGTTACTGTATCTGCCTGTAATGAATTGAATGTACAGTAATATATATGTCTGTATTCTATTACAGAGGACATAAATCTTGCAATCGTATATTTAATTGTGCACTGAATTTATTTTTTTTTTATGAAGGAAATTGAATGTATTTCTCTTATTTTCTTTCAAATGCTTCGCTGCTGAACCCTTCTGGGTTATTTCGTCTGTCCTTTTATACAATAGTTTCAAGCAGTTAGATAATTGCTGGTAGTTATTCCATTACAGTTTGCTCGGCAGTTACTATAAACTTACTTTACTTGACTATTTGCTTGTTTACTTGTCTCCTTTGTTCCATAAGGGTTTGCTGTTTACATTGCTTATTGATATTAATCTAACTTTTAACAACTCTAATTAAGACCTGTTACTACAGTTAAAATAAAATAAATAGAAATTAAGCTAACAGAATCTAATGTTGTAGTTGACCATGGAAGAAATAAAATAAAAACGTAAGAACTCTGACAGACTTGCTGTCCATTTGTCGAACTGTTCATCTTTCCCAATCTTCTTCAGAAACTTTGTCCGCCCTCTCTCGGTCTTCGCCCTGTCGACCAGATGCTCCTGCATCACATGTTATTTCCCAATGGGATTGTAACAGAGTCTATTTATAGATTGAGATTCTCCAATGTAATGTGTTGTATTGATAAGGCATGTTATTGCCCAATGGGATTGTAACACAGTCTATTTATAGATTGAGATTCTCCAATGTAAAGTCCAGGTAAATCTCGATGATTAAGAATCTTATTCCATGGTTTTTTAAATATATGTATGCTTAACTTATATATGAATTATTTTTATAAATAATAATATTATTTAAAATAATGATAATTTGTTTAGTTTTTATTATTTTTTACTTCTAGCCACATCAGATGCATATGAAGTAATTGTTCTAATTCTTATTATGGGTTGTTGCAAATATGCTTTTACCTCTCTCTCTCTCTCTCCCTTGCATGATCTTTCTCTCACCTTCTCTCCCCACTGTCTCCCAACTCATCTCTATCTCATGATCCTTCCCCTTTAATTTATCTCCCCATCTGCTCCCTCTCCTTCTCTCGTTATCCCCCCACCTCTACCTCTCTATCCTCCCTCCCTCACTCTATCATTTCCTCTCAATCCTTCCATCCCTCTCTTCCCAATCTCTTCTACATGTTCTCGATATCTTTATCTCCACACCCTATCTCTCAATCTCCCCTTCTTATTCTCTCTCTCTCTATCTCCCATGCCGTATCCCTCAAACCATCCCTATTTTCCACATATCTCAATCTCCCTCTGTCTCAAGCCCTCCCTTTTTTCCCATGACTCCCTCTCTCTCTCTCCCCCTCTTCTCGATGTCCATATTTGTCTCACACACTATCATGCTCTTCCCTCATCTCTCTCTCTCTAATGCTCACTTCCTTTCTCTCCAATATCATGCTCCATATGTCTCTCCCACACATTCTCTCCCTCCCTCCCTTGCGCTCTCTCTCAAACCCTCCAAATTATCCCCACTCTTATTCTACGACCCATTACATTCTAACCCTGCCTCTCTCTCTCTCTCTCTCTCTCTCTCTCTCTCTCCCCATCATTGCTTCCCTTTCTCCCTCTCTCGCCCTCCCTATCTCTCTGTCCCTATCTCCCTGCCTACCTCTCTTTCTCTCTCTCCCTCTCCTCTTTGCTTTCTCTCCCCTCTAACTCTCACTGTTGTCCCTCCCTCCCTCTCTCGCTCTTAGGCCCCCGTACCCTCTCTCTCTCCCACGCGCCCTTCCTCCCTCTCTCTCTCGCTCTCAGCCCCTGTTACCCTCTCTCTCTCTCTCTCTTTCTCTTTCTCACTCTCTCTCCCCCACCGCTAGCTCCCTCTCCCTATCCTTATCTCTCTTTCCCTCCTACTCTCTATCTCTCTCCCCTTCTCCCTCTCACCCTCCCTCTCTCTTCCCCTCTCACTCTCTGCCCCCCTTCCCCTCTCCCTCTCTCTTTCTTTCTCTCCCCCCATCACTCTCTCCCTTACACCTTCCCTCTCCCTCCCTCTCTCTCTCTCTCGCTCTATCTCTCCCTCTACACTTATCTCTATCTCTCTCTCCCCCTCTTGCCTTCCTCCTCCTCCATCTCTCCCTCCCTCTCCTACTTTCTCCCTACCCTCCTCCTTCCTCTTCCCACCCTCTCTTCCTCTCTCCCTCCCTCTCCCTCGTTCTCTCACTCTCTCTCCCCATCCCTCCCTATTTTCCACACTCGCTCTATTTCTCTCCCTCCTACCCTTCCTCCTTCCACCCACTACTCTCTCTCTATCTCATACCCTCTCTTCCTCTCTCTCTCTCCCTCCCTCTCCCTCTCTCTATCACTCTCTCTCACCCTCCCTCCCTCCTTTCAACACTCTCTCTATATCTCTCCCTGACACCCTTCCTCCTCCCTCCCTCTAATATCTCTCTCCCTCTGCCTCTCTCTTCAGCCACCCCCTCTCCATCCCTTCCTTGTTTTCTCTCTCCCCCTATCTCTATGTCTCTCCCTACTCCTCCCTCTCTCCCACGCACCATTCTTCCCTCTCCCCCTCTCTCTATCCCTATTTCCTCCCTCTATCTCCCTATCTATCTCTTTTTATCCATCCCTCCTTTATATGTTTCTCTACACCGTCACTCCCTCTCTTCTCTTCTTCCCACTCTCCCCCTGCTCTCCTCCTCCCTCCTTACCACCTCCCCTTACATGTTAAAAAAATTTGTATCAATAAAGCAAACACAACACACATACAAGAGAATCAATATAAATATAAACATATATTAAAAATTACAATTCATCATTATTCAAATATATATGTATATATATAAACATTTAATTCATTGTCAACTAAAATCAATTTATTTAAATGGATAGCAAAACACTTACAATATCACACATATTAAATTAGAATAACCCTAAATTATAATTAGAAAAAAAACATATTCCAAAAACAAACTAAAAAAACTTTAATTTTTTTACGATAGAATAAAATAATTACTAACATTGAAAAATTATATATATATATATATATATATAGATATATATATATATATATATATATATATATATATATATATATATATATATATATATATATATATATATATATATATATATATATATATTTGAAACAAAATTGAGAATATACGCAAAAATATATAATATAACACGTTAAAAAATAAATTAAGGTAACAACTGAAACTAAATTAATAAGAAAGTGTGAAATCTATCCGGCCGATCGTTAAAGGTTAAACAACTACAATAATCGCAAACCATATATTTTGCATTGACATTAGCATAACTTATTGCAAGCATTATCCACGTAAACAACCAGCAGCAATAAACTAGGAATCAGAAAAGGCTAAACATTACGCCCTAGAGAGATTGTAAATATACATATTGCGAGAACTGTAAAGGAGGGCGGTTATTGGCCCGAGCCGAATTAACGAAAGAGAAGGGAGAAGGCCAGAGACATTTGATTTTGCAATTACACAAAATGAGAGGAGGATTAATAATGAAAGAGATGTGGTCGATAAATGATACCAGGTTTGGCACCGGAAATGGAGAGGTAGTCTTTCAAACTCACTCCTAGATTTGAGTTTATTTTATTTTGGAAACACCTGAAACAGATCGGTATGAAAACAAAAGTTAAAAGAACTTGGAAGCACGAGACAGAAGCATACATACTCGGAAGCCCGAGACAGAAGCATGATTGGTTTCGGCAGCAACTCAATTTCATCTAGCAGAGGTGGTTCGAGAGCGGAGCAGAGGTCCAAGTCCATTTCCCCAGCAGAAGTGGTTCGAGACCAGAGCAGAGGTCCAATTCCATTTCCCGTGAAGGCCACCCTGCTCTATGCCAGACTCAGACAGAGGACCAACGCTCCTCCTCTGTCACATATAGACTCGGGACAACGCCGACTCAATCTCCAACACCACACAAAACATTGGTTTGACAACCGTCCATGTGAAAGTGGATATACAATTAAAAATTTGTTCCCAAATCACTAAGATTGTTTTTCTATCCCTCAACTATTTTGATAAAGTGCTTTTCTTTCTTTCTCTAATTTTTTTTTGCTTTTCTCTAAGTAAAATTAAAAAATTGTTTTTCTGGCTTTTCTCTCCATCAGCTATCTTTTTAAATTGCTTTTCTTGATCTTCTAATCATTATAAATTATTTTTCTAACCGTTTTTGCTTTTCTCTCCGGCAGTTATCCTTAAAAATTGATTTTCTTGCTTTTTTAACGTATCAATTTTTGGTGTGTGCGGAGCTTGGAGGGTTCGAAGTTGGAGTTGAGGCGGTTTAACTTGGGTGAAAAGAATGACATTTGAGCTTCATCATGTTTCCGGGGTGGATGATGTTTTTCCCGCTATGTGTTTGAATTTCAGCTCATTTAAGAGTTGCCTCATAGACATTCGTTGCATATTTAATATAGGTAATAAAATTTTGTGCACTAAACTAAATATAATAAACATAGATAAGGCATTGTACACTGAAATAAATACAGTAAATACTAGTAAAGCATTTTATGCCTGAAAAGGCTATAAAAAAAGAGATGAATAACTACACTAAGAATATTGCAAGCAATAAACTCCATGTGGAGATGCGTTCAACATATGTAATTTGTTACAAACAAAATGAGAGAGGAGGATTAATAATGAAGGAGTGGTGGTCGATAAAATTATACTAGGTTCAACCTATATAACATAGCATGCACTGAAAATGGTGAGGAAACCTTACAAACTCACTCCTACATTTGATTTGATACTTTGTTAGATGTCGATGGGCTGCTTAATGGATATTTTTCACAGAAATGATATTTATTGCATTTTAAGCTACTCTTAATTTAATTTCATATTCTCTCTGTTAAATATCTAGCTCACATTTTTAAATTTTAAATCTGTTCTATCTTAGCTTTTAAAATTTCATAGCTTTTTAAAATTCTTTTTGTTTGTGTGGTCTACCCTAGTATGTTAGGGGTTATTTGAAATCCCATTTTCAACCCTCCTACCACATTCACAACAACATACCAAAAAAATGGAAATAAACATCAACGCCAATGCAAGGAATAAATAATTTGAAATGATTTATTGTTGGTAAAATCCTCAAGGAATTATTGTAAGTCCTTTCTTTAGGTATGTATGCATCTATGTTGTCATGTTAACTCACCTCTTTCTGCATTTCCAATTTTTTTGTTGCTCTTTTGTTCCACACGTTACTAAAATAAAATGAAATCAAATCTCCGGTACATTTTGTATATGTCAAGCATGGTATAATTTTATCAATATCATCTCTTCTATTATTAAACCTTCTCTGTCGCTTTATATATATATATATGTCGACAATAATTATGAGTATAGTCACTTTGGTATCGTGGAGGCTTTCTTTTGAGAGGGGGACTCTTAAGCAAAGAGTGTTCTCCTCATCAACATTCACACATCAACATTCACACATGTACGTGGATGACGACAATGGAGAACAAGCAACAACCAATTTGAGAACCAAAACTCCACTCCTTCGTGAACGATCCATTGTGTATTAATAATTTTTTTATTATTATTAATGATGTCTTTATAATGACCAGAATGTAATGTGAATGTTATGATGATTGAATTTCAGAATATGACTATTGATGCATGTACCTCAAATTTATGTGTTTTCAGTATTGGTGGAATTCCATAATGGTTGTGGCTAACAAATGACTAGTTGATTAGAATGTTTATTTACTTATTATTATAGTATTGTATCTTAAATAGAAATTCCCCCTATACCTAGTAACCTAATTTATAGTCTGATTAGTAAAATGAAAATGGCATCAGAGCAAGTGTCCCCACACATGGTATCATAGTCATAGATCTACGACCCATGGACCCATAAAAGTTAATTTTCATCAATGATGTGATGCTCTCATTAAGCTATTGTTATAATACATATATTGAGTTAATATTTAGTATCTAATTTAAATAATATACAATATTGTTGTAAATCACAATCAATCATCAAAAACTATCCCAAGTGAAAACCCTATAATAAAAGTCAAACAATTAACCTAGTTTATTTACATCATGGAATATTCTCAAAATTTATGAATCCAAACCTTTTTTATTTACATTATGAAATATTCTCAAAATTTATTAATCCAAATAAACTTCAACCAGGGGAAAACAAATCATGGACATAAAGATAGCATACAAAATTTTTCATATCATTTGTGATTGTGCAATTTTTCACCCAACATCAATTTGCACTACATTTTTTGCCTATACCCTTTTCCTTCTTACAAATCCTATCTATGCCTTGGCTTTCACTCCCACTCGTGATTGATTCATAGTGGAGAAGTGAGAATTATTTATGCATCTGCTAATCTTCGTCTATATATATATAGCATAAAGAAAATGTTTATTTCAGTTATTGAAATATTATATGTCTATTAATAAATTTAAATATGAAATTTTGATAGGGTTATTTCTCTAGCTAACCGCATTATTGTAATTTTTCAGTAGATCATACTTCCAATGCTACTTTATCTTAAGCTTCAGATATAAAATATTGTTTACCCCCTTTCACTATGTTATTGGCTAAGACATCCTTAACCCTTCCTTCCTCTAATAAAGAGGAGGTTTTATGTGTTTTAAGTTATACTTTTTCTCATATTCAGGTGAGTCACTTTTCTTAGCACGGTTAGTAGGCCTTGGTAATGAAATAGGGACTGCATTCACCCCTAGGGAACTCTGAAGGAGAGATTCCTATGAGAAAATTATAGAGGAAATTTAGGGGCATAAGTTGAAGGTTCATTGCATCATGAGTCTCCTTACATGGAGCATCATCATCAAGACCTTCTAGCAAGAGTTTCTAGGGAGATGCCTATGTATTCACCATCATTACTTTATATCCAATCACCGAAATAGGTAAAGGATCTAATTCTTCCAATCACATACCTTTATCTTGAGTTGACTTCAAAATATTAGTCACCTCCTTCTGATTGGCATTCTAGTTAACTTCAAATTCTTCAATAATATCGTTAGGTTCTAGTCCCTCCAGATACTTTCTAAAGCTTTTATGATTGCAGTGTTCAAGTCAAATTTTTCAGTACCAACCTCCATAGGAGAAATTCTCTATTTTCAGCGAAGGTCCCTTGAAAATGTTGGAAGTAGGTGATTTTTTACCCTAACTTTTAATTGAAAGGGAATGAGCAATATTTAGCTATATGAATTAGTTAATGGCATATTAACATATTAAGGGAAGAACATGGCAATCAAGCTCAAAAATAACCTTAGGTAAGTCCTTCTAAATCACCATTCCCAATACTAATCAATCTCCAAAATAAATTCCAATCATAATTTGAGTGACCGTTGTATTCTTAGTCTTAATAAAATTCATGTTTGCCTCCAAATAATGACCTAAAGAGTTTCGTATCTTTGTAAATACTCTGGAAAACCAATAATTGATATGTAAGCTAGGTATATTTCACCATTGATGAATGTCATCGATTGTTTCAAATTGTGAATGAAAGGAGAGCGGGCAACTTTTTAAATTGAGAAGCACCTATTTCCATAATGAAAAAGAAGACGATTCATTTTCTACATTCTCCCATTGAAAAAAAGGTGGAGGCCAACCATCTTCTTGCAAGAAAAAATATCTATTGGAACATAGCCTAATAATGTTCCCAAACATTACAACATAAGGACTTGATGTTGGATTCATTAAAAATTCATTTGAAGATGCATCCTCCTATTGTATGTTATATTATGTTAACAACCATATTGTGCTTAATATCACTGTATGGACTAACCTTGTATAAGTACCTTTTATTTTTATACATTTTCTTCTCTTCTTCTTAATATTTGGGCATCATAAGTCCTCAACAATGTGTTCAATCATAGGAATATGTTGATATATTTCATCAGTTAAGTCCTTTGATCCATACTTCATCACATATGGTGGGGACACATAGGAAGATAAGTCAAATGCTGAGCCCGAAATATTAACAAGGGCTTCTACCTGGAATCCAATTCCCTTAACTGAATCATTTCTCAACCCTTCTCATGAATCTTAGCCTTTTGCTTGGAATCCCCTAGGCTTACAAGGATGGATTGAGCTTTGCTTCGATCCAAAACAACATCCTTTAATGTAGACAATGTTTTCACAATAACATTAGTAAGTGATCTCTCCTTATACTACACATTCAATGGAGGATATGGATGAAAATATAGACAAACATTTCTGACATAATATTATGTTTTCATTATGACAAACAACCTTCAAAATTTGGTCTAACTTGAATTTTAGAGCCTACTGTGGATCTTGTGATCATTCATTCCCTAATCAATTTATGGTTAGTTGATAAGTGTCAAAGTCACTTGCTGAAACATGCTTATTCTACAACAAGATCGTTAGTGCACCCTTTTGTGCAAGCTTGAACAGGAAAGCTACAAGTCCATCAAGGTAGTGTCTACGCACTATTCCACCTGTGTCGAAAGTCAGTGCACACTTTCATCAACAGTCCCTCACTTTTTGTTGTGATTTTCATCAATGACGTGATGCTATCATTAAACTATTGTTATAATACATATATTGAACTAATATTTAATATATAATTTAAATAAGATACATTATTGTTGTAAATCACAATCAATCATAAAAAATATCACATGTGAAATCCCCATAAAAAAAAGTTCAAGAAATTAATTTATTAATCCAAACTTCTTTTATTTACATTATGAAATATTCTCAAAATTTATTAATCCAAAAAAATTTCAACCAGGAAAAAAAAAATTATCGTCATAAACATACCATACCCAAATTTCAATGTGATTGGTGATTGTGCAACTTTGCACCTAGCATCAATTTGCAATTGAAAACAATATTGGGACTACATTTTTGGCCTTCACCATTTTCCTTCTTACAAACCCTATCTTTTCCTTGGATTTGGCTTCCACTCGAGATTGATTCAAAGAGGAGAAGTGAGAATTATTTATGCATCTTCTAATCTTCATCTATATAACTCTTTTCTATGTATTCATGGGCATACTCTAGTTTATTGTAGCTATGGTTTTGTGGTGCATAAACTGTTTTACTCACAATCACTACGTTTATCAACATAAAGTGCGTTACTCAATCACGAAGTTTAATTACCTCGATAGGTATCCTCTACTTTGAAATGGCTTCTAAAATTTCTATCTTTTATAATAATAAAATATATATTTTGTTTCATTTTCATAATATGAGAATATTTTTAAAAATATACACAATTTTTGTGAGTTGTATTTGGGAATTTTACTCTATCTTCCGATTACAAAGGTTTAGTATTACATAAATTAAATAGCACATTATTATTTTAATCACTCGTAACAACTTTTATTGCCCATTTAATTTATATAACTATGCTAATTATTATGAAAATGCTATTTTATCATCCACCAAGCTCCAAATTGTCACGGTTGATTGTGCTACTTTCTCTTTGTATTCACCCTTAATTTGATGTTTATAACCCTTGCATTATTCACTTTTACATTCCTGCTAAGGAATAGTTTTTATAATACTCTTATTCCTAATTTTTTTTTCAAATACATAAATGATGATGGATCCCATTTGGGATTTGAAACGTTGGTACAAAAATGTTAAAACTTTGGATTCTCCGGTCAATGATTCGAAAGATTCAAGCCACAGATCTCTGAAATACATAACATTATGTCGTTTGATTGTGCAACATTTTCTTATCTTCACCGTTAATTAAATGTTCATAATCCATTATGCAAATTTATATTCATGCTAACGAATAATGTTTATGTTACTCTTATTCCTAGTTTTTTTTTGTTCAAATAAATAGCATTTTGTTGTTCTCAACCCTGATTTATTTCCACAATGCCTGAAATATCTAATTTATCTCTGCAAAATAATGTACTTTCTAGTAACATTTATAATTGGTTGAATTGATGTTTAAATTTTATTTTAATAACCATTAATTATTTGTTTCCTTTTATTCCAAAAATATTTGTTTTCAAATTATGAGATATCATTATTTATTTGTCATCACATTTTGCTTGCAGCATCTATTTGGTTAGTTTTTATTTTACAAAACTAATTTTTTTGGTTAATTTTTATTTAAAAAAATATATTTATATTTTCAAAGCAAGTTAACCTAAGTGAAGAGATATATCACTTTTTTATTCAACATTAGTTTTTTCTCAGTTTATTTATCCATTAACAATTATAACATTTATAATTTATAGCAATTTATTATTTAAAATATTCTATTTTATTCTATTTCAATTTTTTTATCTATCATTTAAAATATATATATTTTATATGAAAAAAATAAATGAGTGGTAAATTTTTAATATATTTTATCTATAAATTTTGTTATATTATTATTATTATTATTATTATTATTATTATTATTAATTAATTTATTTATTTTTCTTCTTCAGAACGTAATATCTATAAATAAATCATAATATTAAAATGTTATTCCATGGGCTTACTGAGTGCAATTAACAAAACTTCATGATAATTTCAGTTTTCTGTGGAATATACTTGGATTGATATATTTTATTAATATATTTTTATCTATATATTATATTTATTAATATATTTTCATCTATATATAATATTTTATTAATATATTTTTATTAATGTATTTTGTTTTATTTTTGTATCTTTTCCAACATTGTTTAATTACTTTGTCTTTGGGGTTTTTGGTTTGAATTTGAGGAAGTAGTTTTTGGCAAGTTTTTGTTATTTATAATATGTTTTTGAATGCATCAATTACTATGGGATAAATTTGATGGGCACTCCCACCTGTCAAGTAAATTCTTGATCATGGATTTCCTTTTACAAGTGTCCATCACATGCCTTTTGATTTTTATTTTTACCCATCATTTAAATATCATGTATTATTTGTTTTTGTTAGTAAGCTCAATAGTGGGGACTTAAATTCCATGGAATATTCTAGAATATTGATAGTAGTATACACAAATCAATGGTTGAGATTTTGTCAAAAGTAGTTATGCTCTTTTAACCATTTTAATTAAACTGATTAATTAAAAGAAAAATGTCATATGAGGTGAGTTGAGATTTTTGGGACATGTGGTATTGATAAGGCATGGTATTGTCCAATGAGATTGTAACAAAACCTATTTATAGATTAAGATTCTTCAATGTAAAGTAGAGGTAAATCTCCATGGTTAAGAATCGTATTCCATGTTTTTTAAAATGTATGTATGTTTAAATTATATATTAACTATTTTTATAAATAATAATAATATTTAAAATAATGATAATTTGTTTAGTTTTTATTAATTTTTACTTCTAGAAACATGAAATGCATATGGAGTAATTGTTTTGATTCTTATTATGGATTGTTGCAAATATGCTTTTGCCATCCATCTCTCTCTCTCTCTCTCTCTCTCTCTCTCCTGCATGATCTCTCTCTCACCTTATCTCCCCACTCTCTCCCAACTCATCTCTATCTCACGATCCTTCCCCTTCAATTTATCTCACCATCTACTCCCTCTCCTTTTCTCTTTATCCCCCCACCTCTACCTCTCTCTCCTCCCTCCCTCACTCTATCCTTTTCTCCGAATAATTCCATTGCTCTTCCCCCTCCCTTATACATGTTCTCGATATCTTTCTGTCGAGACCCTTCCTCTCAGTATCCCCCTCTTACTCTCTCTCTATCACCCATGCCTTACGTCTCAAACTGTCCCCATTTTCCCCATATCTCTCTCTCCCTCTCCCTCAAGCCCTCTCTATTTTCCCATCACTCCCTCTCTCTCTCCCTCTCCCTCTCTGCCACTTCTCCATGTTCATCTTTGTCTCACATGCTATCATGTTCATCTTTGTCTCTCTCACCACTGTAGTTTCCCTCCCTCTCGCGATCGTCATCCAAATCTCGCTCCCTCCCTCTCTCGCTCTCAATCCCACTGACCCTCTCTCTCACTCTCATGTGCCCTCCTGCCCTCTTTCTCTCCCTCTCAACCCCCCTTACCCTCTCTCTCTCACGCACCCTCCCTATCTCTCTCTTTTTGTCTCACACACTCTCTCTTCCCCACCTTTAGCTCCCTCTCCCTATCCTTATCTCTCTTTCCCTCGTACTCTCTATCTCTCTCCTCCCAACCTTATGTTGACTTTGTCTCTCCCCTTCCCACTCTCACCCTCCGTCTCTCTTCCCCTCTCACTCTGTATTCCCCTTCCCCTCCCTCTCTCTTTCTCTCTCTTCCCCTCCCCCCTCCACATATCTCTCCCTTACACTTCCCTTTTCCCTCTCTCCCTCTTTTTTTCTCTCTCCCCCACTCCCTCCCATTCCTTTTCCCTCCCTCTCTCTCCCTCTTTCTCCCACTCCCCCGCCCCCTCCCTTCCTCCTCCATCTCTCCCTCCCTCTCCTTCTTTCTCCCTTCCTTCCTCTCTCCCTTTCCCAGCCTCTCTACCACTCTCCCTTTATCTCCCTCTTCCTCTCACTTTCTCTCCCTCCTGCCCTTCCTCTCACTACTCTCTATATATCCTACACTCTCTTCCTCTCTCTCTCTCCCCCTCCCTCTCCCTCTTTCTATCACTCTCTCTTTCCCTCCCTCCTTATTTTTTGTACTTTCCCACCCTCCTCTGCCTCTCTCTCTCCCTCCTGCCCTTCCTCCCACTAATCTCTCTATATATCCCCTCCCTCTCCCTCTCCCTTCCCCTCCCCTCCCCTCCCTCTCCCTCTCCCTCTTTTTATCACTCTCTCCCCCTCCCTCCATATTTTCCATACTCTCTCTCTCTCCCTCCCTCCTCCGCCTCTCTCCCTCCCTCCTTCACCTCTCTCCCGCCTCCACCTATCACTCCTGCCTCCACCTCTCACTCTAGCCACTGCCTCTCCCTCCCTTCCTCCTTTTCTCTCTCCCCCTATATCTATGACTCTCCCTCCTCCTTCCCATCTCCCACCCACAATTTTTCCCTCTCCCACTCTCTCCATCCCTACTCCCTCCCTCTATATCCCTATCTATCTCTTTCTATCCATAACTCTTTTATATGTCTCTCTACACCCTCACTCCCTCTCTCCTCTCCGTCCCACTCTCCCCCCACTCTCCTTCTCGCTCCTTACCCCCTCCTCTTACATGTTAATTATATGTAAAAAAAATGTATCAATAAAGCAAACACACATACCAAAGAAACAATAAAAATATACACATATATTAAAAACTACAATTCATCATATTATATATATATATATAAACATTTATTTAATTGGCAATTAAAAATAATTTATTTAAATTAATGGTAAAACACTTACAATATCAGACACATATTACATTAGAATAACAATAAATTATAATTTAAAAAAGAAAAACCAAATTCCAAACACAAGCTAAAAAAATCTTTAATTTTTTATAATAGAATAAATTAATTACTAACGGTGAAAATTTATATATATATATTTGAAAATGAAGGTTCACAAACAATGTTGAGAATCTATGAAAAATAAATAATCATACCAAAACAATTTAAACATGTTAAAAAATAAATTAAGCAAAGGATGAATGTAACAAAAATGATGTCAAATAGATAAATCGATCTTTGTTTTATATTTTAAAACATTAATTATTTTAGAACATTGCTATATCTAACAGCTACTCAAACCAAATTAATAAGAGAGTGTGAGATCTATCCAGCCAAGCGTGAAAGGTTAAACCACTACAACAATCCCAAACCATATACTCTGCATTGAGACTAGCGTAACTTATTGCAAGCATTATCAACGTAAACGAGGGTTTACACATAAACAATTGTTTGTAGCAGCAATAAAGTAAGAATCATAAAAGGCTTAACGTTACGCCTTAGAGAGATTGTAAATATACATATTGCGAGAACTATAGAGAGTTTCGTGCTATTAAGAAACTGTAGAGGAGTGCGGTTAGTAGCAGCACCATGGAGAATTGAAAGGAGGACTCTCTAAATCAACCCCGAGCCGAATCGATGGAAGAAGGTGAGAGATTTGATTTTCCGGTTACACAAAAATTGACAGGAGGATTAATAATGAAAGAGATGTGGTCGATCAAATGATACCAGGTTAGACCTATATAACGTAGCATGGACCAGAAATGGAGAGGCAGTGTTTCAAATTCATACATACTCGAAGCACGAGACAGAAGCATAAATACGAGACAGAAGCATGATTGGTTTCGGCAGCAACTCAATTTCATCCCGCAGAGGTGTTTCGAGAGCGGAGCAGAGGTACAATTCCATTTCCCCAGCAGAGGTGGTTCGAAGGCAGAGCAGAGGTCCAATTCCATTTCTCCTGAAGGCCACCATCCTCCTCTAGGCCAGACTCAGACATACGACCAACCCTCCTCCCTCTATCACATATGGACTGGGGACCAACGCGGACTCCATGGGTGGACGGATTCCAACACAACACAAAACACTGGATTGACAACAATGTCAAAATGGAGATACGATACCAAGAGTTGTTTCCACAAATCACTTTTATTGCTTTTTATAAATTGTCTTTTTTTTCAATTTTCAAACTTTTCTTGCTTTTCTCTCTATCACATATTATTAAAAATTCCTTTTCTTACTTTTCTCTCCATCAGCTATCTTTAAAAACTGCTTTTCTTGATTTTCTAACCGTTATAATTTTTTTTTTTCTTTCTTTTTCTAAACGTTTTTGCTTTTCTCACCGGCAACTATCCTTAAAAATTGTTTTTCTTGCTTTTCTTACGTTTCTAAGGTGAAGTTGAGGCTGTTTAACTTGGGTGAGAAAAGGACATTTGAGATTCATCACGTTTCCGCCATGGCTGATGTTTTTCCTGCGACGTGTTTAGCTTTGAATTTCAACTCATTTGACTGTTACCTCATAGACATTCGCTGCATGTTTAACATTACGAAGGTTTTCTGCTAATACTGTTACATTCCAAATTACTGTTACACTCTAAATTCTTTCATTACTAGTAGGCAATTAAGAAATCATCAACGAAATTGTTCTCACTCTAAGTTATATTTCTCTTGAAATTGGGGTTACTTTTGTGCATGATTTGGTCCAAAATATATTTGATTATATGCCTTTTCTAAAATGCAAATGGTTTGTTAATTTTAAATTATCACGTACTGCATGTACATATTTTTGTATATAATACAATTGTTACTAAACATGAGGTTTAAGTTTAAATAGTGTTTACTTTCTTATTCACGGAAAATCAAACTTGAAATGGTCATCATACCTAGTTTAGGTTAGGTTAGGGTTGCGTCATTACAATAAATTTACAATCTATTTATTAGGTATTGTTTTTGAATCTTACACTTACACTTACAATATGTTTAGTAGGTATATTTTCATTTTATTTATAATATTATCAGAGATATACTTTTATTTTATTTTAGTTAATGGTTTTTAACTATGAAATTTATTTTTTTCCTGCCAGAAGGATTTGGTTGGGGATTTGAGTGTTATTTAGCAATCTAAGACAAAAAGCCAAGAGGCCTATGGAATTGAGGGTTGAATTACCAATTTGTAATTTTCATTTACTACCATCATGCTACCTCATTTTTCCACCATAAGCCTCAGAGAATTATTTGTAGGAAGCTCTTAGTAATGAACGTATCATCAACCCATAAACTATTTCCACAATTTCCCCATCTCTACCTTCATATGTTGTGGAGCTTCTCCAAATAAGCATCTTCATATGTTGAAGAGATTTTCCAAATAAGCATTTTTCACAAGAACTTGATTCTGAAATTTTAGAAATTAATATCCTACTTATCCATTCTCTCATAATGATACTTACATTTGTGATAACATTTCATAATGCGTAGTATGTTCACTTTTTAAAATTAAATTTTGAGTTGTTCTCTTATAATATTGTTTAAGGTATTATAATTCATGGTGAAATCATCACTCAATTTAATTTTGAGTATTTAGGAATTAATTTAATTATGATCTTCATCCATTCACAATCCTACAATTTTAACAGGAAATAAAATATATAGATTTGCATGGGTATAATGAAATCTTCCAAACAACTCTATTTAGCCTCTCCTTAAAATCAAGGTTCAAATACTTTATAAAATGGTACCACAATTGTAATAAACATTTTTTCTAAAGATTTTTTTCTTATTATAAAATTATTTTAATTTTACAAAATTTTATTAATTACAATTATTTGTAATAAATTTTCTATATTTTAACATTTAAATAATTAAACAATTTATCTTAGTTGGTGTTGTATCTTTCAAAATTCATTTTCTGAATACTCCACCTATTAGCATCGTTACCATCAATCCTTTCAAATGTTGTGGAGCTTCTTGAGAAAAGCATTCTTCATGTGAAAGCCTAGTTTTTAGAGTTTGAAAATTAACATGGTTAGTATCAATTCTCTTACAATGATACTTACATTTGTAATAATGTTGGACAATGGGTAATATGGTAAAAAAATTTAGTTGTTTTCTCTTGCAATATTGTTTAAGATATTATAATTCAAGCAAAGGTCATTACTCATAAAAAATTATTTAATTTAATGTGTTTAGACATTAATTTAATTGCGATGATTTTGATACAAGTAAAATTGGTTGAAAAATATACTCAAAAAAATGCTTTAAAATATTAAATTACCACTTTAAATTAAATACTACACAAATATATATGAGAATAGGTTTCACATCTTTAATCAATAAAATGGATATAAACCATCTTTTAATATATAACTATACATATTTGAAAGAAAAATTTATAAAATTCGTTAATCATAATATCTCTAATAAAAACAAATAATTAAACCAGCTTAACACATCTTAATTTTCGATCTACCAAGGGCCGAGAAGGATCAAATATTTTTCAGTCTAAAAGAGGCTTGTACCTCAAAGAGATTTGATCCTTTTGGGTGCTTGGTAGATCCAAAGTTAAGATGGATCTAAATGCTTGATAGATCCAAAAATAAAATGAATCTAGATTCACTAATTTATAAATAAAAATACATATTAAATTAGAATAACCGTTAAATTATAGTTTAAAAAAAGAAAAACATATTCCAAAAATATATTAAAAGAATTTTATTTTTTTAGAATAGAGTAAAATAACTAGTAAGAGTAAAAAAAAATCATAATAAATAATAATTATTTGAAAATAAAGATTCAAAAGCAAAGTTGAGACTCTATGCAAAAATAAATAATCTAACCAAGACAACTTGAGCACAATCTAATAAAGAATAAAATGAATGATAAATGCAACAAAATTTATGTGAAGTAGATGTATCTCCTCACATTTTAAAATACTAATTAATTTAAACTAGGCCACCATGATGACTAACTGCTACTGAAACCAAATTAATAAAAAAGTGTAAGATCTATCAAACCAATCAAGAAAGGTTAAACTACTACAATAATACAAAACAACAAATTTTGAAGATATAAATGTATACCAAACATTGAAATGAGCATTAAATTATTGCAAGAATTATCCACATAAACGATGGTTTGTTGTAGTAGCAATAAATTAGGAATCATAAAAGCCTAAACATAATGCCCTAGATAGATTGTAAATATACATATGGAAAGAACTATGAATAGAGAATGAAAATAGAGAGCTACATGTCAGTAGGAAATTGTAGGAAGGGTAGTGATTAGCAGCACCATGGAGAACTGAAAGGAGGACAATAAACTATAGAAAACATGAGTAAGGCATTGTACACTAAACTAAAAAAACCTAGTAAATTTTTGTGCACTAAACTAAAAATAATAAACCTAGGTAAGGCATTGTACACTAAAATAAATACAGTAAACCCTAGTAAAGCATTTTATGCCTGAAAAGAAAGTAAAGAAAGAGATGAAGGACTACACTAAGAATATTTCTAGCAATAAACTCCATGAGCAGATGCATTCAACATATGTTTTTTGTACTCCTAAATAAACTCTAAGCTGAATCGACAGAGTTAGGACATGTACATGGAAGGAGAAGGGAGAAGGTTAGAGACATTTAATTTTGCAGTTACACACAAAATGAGAGAGGAGTATTAATAATGAAGGAGATGTTGTCAATAAAATGATGCAATGTTCAACTTATATAACACAAGATGCACCGAAAATGGTGAGGAAACCTTTCAATCTCACTCCTACATTTGGTTTGATACTTTGTTAAATGTCAATGGGCTGCTTAATGGATATTTTTCTGAGTAATTGTATGTATTGCATTTTAAGCATCACTTAATTTCATATTGTCTCTATTAAAGATTTAGCTCACCATTTTTAAATTTTAAATCTTCTCTACTCTGATCTATCTTAGCTTTTAAAATTTCATATTTTTTTAAAATTCATATTTTTTTTTTGTGCGGTCTACCCTAGTATGTTAGAAGTTATTTGAAATCCCATTTTGGACCTCCCTACCACATTCACAACAACATAACATAAATGGAAAAAAAACATCAATGCGAATGCAAGGAATGAAGAATTTGACATGAATTATTGTTGGTCAAAACCTCAACAAATTAATGTAAATCATTTCTTTAGATATGCATGCACCTCTCTTGTCATGTTAACTCACCTCTCACTGCATTTCCAATTTTTTTGTTCCCCATGTTACTAAAATAAAATGAAATGAAATCTAAGAATGAGTTTCTTAAATTATCAAAGGGACCTTCTCCATTTCCAATACATGTTGTATATGTCAAGCATGGTATTGTTTTATCAATCCCATCTCCTCTATTATTAAACCTTATCTGTCATTTTATATATATGTTGACAGTGATTATGACTACAGTCAATTTGGTATAGGTGAGGCTTTCATTTGAAAGTGGGACTCTTGAGAAAAGAGTGCTCTCCTCCAGAGGCTATAAATTATCCAATATCTTATAGCCCCATTGTATTCGAGGTTCCAACAGAAGGAAGGGTACCCAAGGAGTAGGCTAGGAGGTAAACTGATGAGTCATTAACATTTGGTTAGAACACATCAACATTCACACATGAAAGTGGACGATGACAAGGGAGCACAAGAAACAACCGATCCAAGAACTAAAACTCCACTCCTTGGTGAACACTACAATGTGTATTAATAATTTTTTTTATATGATTAATGATGTATTTATAATGACCAGAATGTAATGTGAATTTCATCATGATTGAATTTCAGAATATGACTATTGATGTATGTACCTCAAATATATGTGTTTTCAATATTGATGAAATTTCATAATGGTCATGGCCATCAAATGCCTAGTTGATAGAATGTTTATTTACTTATTATTATAGTATTCTAAGTTAAATATGAATTTTTCCCTATACCTAGTAACTTGATCTCTACTCTGACTAGTGAAAAAAATTAGCATCAGAGGTAGTGTCCCCACGCTTGGTATTAGAGTCGTAGATCTAGCACCTATGGACCCATAAAAATTAATTTTCATCAGTGACGTGATGCTCTAATTAAACTATTATTATAATACATATATTGAACTAATATTTGATAGCTAATTTAAATAATATACAATATCATTGTAAATAACAATCAATCATATGAAACTATCACAATTATAATCCCTATAACAAAGGTCAACAATTAACCTCTTTTATTTACATCATGAAATATTCGCAAAATTTATCAATCCAAACCTCTTTTATTTACATTATGAAATATCCTCAAAATTTATTAATCCAAATAAATTTCAACAAGGGAAAAACAAATGATCGGCATAAAGATACCATACACAAATTCCAATATCATTTATGATTGTGCAACTTTGCACCCAACATCAATTTACACCACATTTTTTGCCTTCACCCTTTTCCTTCTTACAAATCCTATATGTGCCTTAGATTTGGCTTCCACTGAAGATCGATTCAAAGTGGATAAGTGAGAATGATTTATACATATGCTAATCTTCATATATATATAAAACATTAAGAAAATGTTTATTTCAATTATTGAAATATTATATGTTTGTTAATAAATTTAAATATGAAAATTTGATAGGTTGATTGCTCTAATTAAGTAGATCATACTTCCAATGCTAATTTCTCTTGAGCTCGAGATATAAAAGACTGTTTGCCCCATTTCATTGGTTTATTGGCTAAGACATCCTTAACCCTCCCTTCCTCTAATAAAGAGGAGTTTTTATGTGTTTCAAGTTATACTTTTGCTCATATTCAGGTGAGTCATTTTGGTTAGCAGGGTCAATATGCCTTGGAAATGAAATAGGGACTCCATTCACCCCTAGGGAACTTTGAAGGAGAGACTCCTATGACAAACTTATGGAGGAAACATAAGGGCATAAGTTGAAGGTTCATTGCATCGTGAGTCTCCTTCCATGGAGCATCATCATCAAGACCATCTAACAAGAGCTTCTAAGGATATGCCTATGTATTCACCATCATTCCTTTATATCCAATCACCAAAACAAGTAAAGGAGATAATTCTTTCAAGCACATACATTTATCTTGAGTTGACTTCAAAATATTAGTCAAATCCCTGAGATTGGCATTCTATTTATCTTCAAATTCTTGAATAATATCTTTATATTCTAGTACCTCCAGAGACTTTCTAAATCTTTTATCATTGCGGTACTCAAGTCAAATTTTTCAATACCAACCTCCATACGAGAGATTCTCTGTCAGGGAAGGACCCTTTAAAATGTTGGAAGTAGGTGATTTTTTACCCTAACTTTTAATTGAAAGGAAATGAGCAATCTTTAGCTATATGAATTATTTAATAGCATATAAACATATTAAGTGGACACCATGAAAATCAAGCTCAAAAATAACCATAGGTGGTTCATTCTAAATCACCATTCCCAATACTAATCCATCTCCAATATCAATTCCAACCATAATCTGAGTGACTGTCATAATGTTAGTCTTAATAAAATTCATTTTTGCCTCTAAATAATGACCTAAAGAGTTTCCTATCTCTGTAAAGACTCTAGCAAACCAATATTTGATATGTAAGCTAGGTAGATTTCACCATCAATGAATGCCATCAATTGTTTCAAATTGTGCATTGAAGGAGACAGGCCAACTTTTTAAACTGAGAAGCATCTATTTCCATAATGAAAAAGAAGACAATGCCTTTTCTACATTCCCCCATTGAATGGAAAGTGAAGGCCAACCATCATCTTGCAAGAAGAAAGGTCTTTTGAAACATAGCCTAGCAATGTTCCCAAACCTTACCGCTTAAGGACTTAATGTTGGCTTCATTAAAGATTCATCATGCTATTGTATGTTATATAATGTTAATAACCATATTGTGCTTAGTATAACTGCAACGACCAACCTTGTATAAGTACATTTTAGTTTTATGCATTCTCTTGTATTCTTAATATTTGGGCCTCATAAGTCCTCAACAATGTGTCCAATTACAAGAATATGTTGATATATTTCATGACAAAAGTCTTTCGATCCACACTTCATCACATATGGAGGGGTCACATAGGGAGATAAGTCAAATGCTGAGCCCTAAATATTTATGAGGGCTTATACTTGGAATCCAATTCCCTTAACTGAATCATTTCTCAACCCTTCTCTGGAATCTTAGACTTTTGCTTGGAATCCCTTAGGCTTACAAGGATGGATTGAGTGTTTCTTTGATCCAAAACAACCTCCTTTAATGTAGACAATGTTTTCACAATAACATTACTAGGTGATCTCTCCTTATACTACCCATTCGATGGAGGATATGGATGAAAATATAGACAAACATTTCCCACAAAGCCTTATTTTTTCATTACGATAAACACCCTCCAAAATTTGGTCTAACTTGAATTTTGGAGCCTACGGTGGATCTTGTGATCATTCGTTCCATAATCACTTTATGGTTGGTTGATAAGTGTTAAACTCACTTTCTCACACATTCTTATTCTAAAACAAGTTTTTGAGTGCACTCTTTTATGCAAGCTTGAACAGGGAAAGCACAAGTCAATCAAGGTAGTGGTTATGCAATTTTCCACCTGTGTCAAAAGTTAGTGCACACATTCATCAACCGTCCCTCACTTTTTCTTATGATTTTCATGAGTTACGTGATGCTCTCATTAAAATATTGTTATAATACATATGTTGAACTAATATTTGAGATCTAATTTAAATAATATGCATTATTGTTCTAAATCACTATCAATATTATCAGAAGTGAAATCCCTATAAAAAAGGTCAAACAATTAATTTATTAATCCAAACCTATTTTATTTACATTATGAAATATTCTAAAAAATTATTAATCCAAATAAATTTCAAACACGTAAAAACAAATGATCGGCATAAAGATACCATACACAAATTTCAATATCATTGGTGATTGTGCAACTTTACACCAAGCATCAATTTGCAATTGCAAACAATATCGGCACCACATTTTTGGCCTTCACCCTTTTCCTTCTTACAAATCCTATCTTCGTGTTGGCTTTGGCTTCCACTCAAGGTCGATTTGAAGTTGAGAAGTGAGAATTATTTATGCATCTTCTAATCTTCTATGTATTCATGGGCTCACTCTAGTTTATTGTGTCTATGGTTTTGTGGTGCATAAAGTGTTTTACTCAATCACTAAGTTTAATTACGTCCATAGGTATCCTCTATTTTGAAATGGTTTCTAAAATTTCTATATTTTATAATAATAAAATGTATATTTGATTTAAATTTCATAATTTGAGAATATTTTTAAAAATATACACAATTTTTGTGAGTTGTATTTGGGATTTTTACACTGTTTTCCTATTAACAAGGTTCAATATTCCATAAATTAAATAGCACATTATTATTTTAATCACTCGTAATAATTTTTACCACCCATTTAATTTATATAGCTATGCTAATTATTATGAGTAATCCTATTTTATCATCCACCAACCTCCCAATTATCATGCTCCTCTACAATTTCTTGATTGTGCTACATTATCTTTGTCTTCACCCTTAATTTGATCTTCATAACCCTTGCATAATTCACTTTTACATTCCTGGTAAGGAATAATATTACTAATACTCTTATTCCTAATTTTTTTGTTCAAATACATAGAATTATGTTGTTTGATTATGCTACATTCTCTTTATCTTTACCATTAATTTGATGTTCATAACCCATTATGCACGTATATATTCCTGCTAAGGAATAATGTTGATATTACTATTATTCCTAGTTTTTTTGTTCAAATAAATAGCATTTTGTTGATGTCAACCTTGGTTTATTTCCACAATGCTTGAAATACCTAATTTATCTCTATGAAATAATGTAGTTTGCAATAACATTTATAATTGGTTGAATTGATGTTTAAATTTTATTTTAATAACCATTAATTATTTTTCATCTTTTATTCCAAAAATATTTGTTTCCAAATTATGAGACATCACTTATTTATTTGACTTCACATTTTGTTTGCAACATCTATTTGGTTAACTTTTATTTAAAAAGGTATATTTATATTTTGCAAGTTAACTGAAGTGAAGAGATATATCACCTTTTTATTCAACATTAGTTTTTTTCTTAGTTTATTTATCCCTTAATGATTATAAGATTTATAATATATAAAAATTTATTATTTAATATATTATATTATATTTTATTTCAAATTTTTAATTTATCACTTAAAATATAAATATTTTATATGAAAAAAATAAATGAGTATTAAATTTTTAATATATTTTATCTATAAATTTTGTTATATTAATTTTGTTTTCCCAATATAATATTTATAAATAAATCATAATATTAAAATCTTATTCCATGGGCAATTCTGACTTACTTGGGCAATTTACAAAAAAATTATGATCATTTCAATTTTCAGTGTAATATTTATAAATAAATCAGAATATTAAAATCTTATCTATGTATTCATGGGCTTACTCTAGTTTATTGTATCTAGGGTTTTGTGGTGCATAAAGTGTTTTACTCGCAATCATTAAGTTTGTCAACCTAAAGTGTTTTACTCAATCACTATGTCTATCTATTTCGAAATGGTCTTTAAAATAATAAAATGTGTATTTCATTTAAATTTCATAATTTGATAATATTTTTAAAAATATACACAATTTTTTTGAGTTGTATTTGGCACTTTTACTCTATTTTCCCATTACAAAGGTTCATTATTACATAAATTGAATAGCACATTATTATTTAAAATATTTATTTTATTTTATTTCAACTTTTTAATTTATGATTTAAAATATAAATATTTTATATGAAAAAAATAAATGAGTGGTAAATTTTTAATATACTTTATCTGTAAATTTTTGTTATATTTAACTTTCTTCTATACCCAGAATATAATATTTATAAATAAATCATAATATTAAAATCTTATTCCATGGACGATTCAGACTAACTAGTGCAATTTACAAAAAAATTATGATCATTTCAATTTTTGGTGTAATATACTTTGATTCATATATTTTAATAATATATTTTTATCTATATATTATATTTTATTAATGTATTTTATTTTATTTTTATATCTTTTTCAGCATTGTTTAATTATTTTCTGTTTGGAGTTTTTGGTTTGAATTAGAGGAAATATTTTGCTAAGTTTTTGTTATTTATAATATGTTTTTGAATTGATCAATTACTAGGGTGTAAATTTGATGGGCACTCCCACCTGTCAAGTAAATTCTTGATCATGGGTTTCCTTTTAAAAGTGTGCTTCACATGGCTTTTGATTTTGATTTTTACTTATCATTTAAATATCATGTATTATTTGTTTTTGTTAGTAAGATCAATAATACGGACTTAACTTCCATGGAATATTTTAGAATATTGATAGTAGTATACAAAATTCAATGGTTGAGATTTATCTCAAAAGTAGTTATGCATTTTTAAAAATTTTAATTAAATTCATTAATTAAAGAAAATGTCATATGAAGTGAGTTGTGATTTTTGGGACGTGTTGTATTGATAAGGCATGTTATTGCCCAATGGGATTGTAACGAAGTCTATTTATATATTGAGATTCTCCAATGTAAAGTCCAGGTAAATCTCCATGATTAAGAATCTTATTCCATGTTTTTTTAAATATATGTATGCTTAACTTATATATGAATTATTTTTATAAATAATAATATTATTTAAAATAATGATAATTTGTTTAGTTTTTATTATTTTTTACTTCTAGCCACATGAGATACATATGAAGTAATTGTTCTAATTCTTATTATGGGTTGTTGCAAATATGATTTTACCCCTCTCTCTCTCTCTCTCTCTCTCTCATGATCTCTCTCTCACCTTCTCTCCCTAGTGTCTCCCAACTCATATCTATCTCATGATCCTTCCCCTTTAATTTATCTCCCCATCTGATCCCTCTCCTTCTCTCGTTATCCCCCCACCTCTTCCTCTCTGTCCTCCCTCCCTCACTCTATCATTTTCTCTCAATCCTTCCATCCCTCTCTCCCCACTCTCTTCTACATGTTCTCGATATCTTTGTCTCCACACCCTATCTCTCAATCTCTCCTTCTTATTCTCTCTCTCTCTATCTCCTAGGCCCTATCTCTCAAACCATCCATATTTTCCACATATCTCGATCTCCCTCTCTCTCAAGCCCTCCCTATTTTCCCATGAATCCCTCTATCTCTCCCCCTCTTCTCGATGTCCATATTTGTCTCACACACTATCATTCTCTTCCCTTTCTTTCTCTCCACTATCATGCTCCCTCTGTCTCTCCCCCACATTCTCTCCCTCCCTCCCTTGCACTCTCCCTGAAACCCTCCAAATTATCCCCCCTCTCATTCTACCCGCCCTCACATTCTAACCCTGCCTCCCTCTCTCTCTCTCCCTCTCTCTCTCTCCCCCATCATTACTTCCCTTGCTCCCTCTCTCGCCCTCCCTATCTCTTTGTCCCTGTCTCCCTGCCTCCCTCTCTTTCTCTCTCTCCCTCTCCTCTTTGCTTTCTCTACCCTCTAACTATCACCACTGTCCCTCCCTCCCTCTCTTGCTCTCAACCCCCCTTACCCTCTATATATCCCACGCGCCCTCCCTCCCTCTCTCTCTCACTCTTAGCCCCTGTTACCCTCTCTCTCTCTCTCTCTCTCTCTCTCTCTCTTTCTCGCTCTCTCTCCCCCACCTTCAGCTCCCTCTCCCTATCCTTATCTCTCTTTCCTTCCTACTCTCTATCTCTCTCCCCAAAACCTTATATTTACTTTCTCTAACCCCTTCTCCCTCTCACCATCCCTCTCTCTTCCCCTCTCACTCTCTGCCTCCCTTCCCCTCTCCCTCTCTCTTTCTTTCTCTCCCCCCATCACTCTCTCCCTTACACTTTACCTCTCCCTCCCTCTCTCTCTCTCGCTCTCTCTCTCTCTACACTTAACTGTATCTCTCTCTCCCCCCACTTAACTTTCTCTCTCTCTCCCCCTCCTGCCTTCCTCCTCCTCCATCTCTCCCTACCTCTCCTCCTTTCTCCCTACCCTCCTCCTTCCCCTTCCCACCCTCTCTTCCACTCTCCCTCCCTCTCCCTCGTTCTCTCAATCTCTCTCCCCATCCCTCCCTATTGTCCACACTCGCTCTCTTTCTCTCCCTCCTACCCTTCCTCCTTCCTCCCACTACTCTCTCTATATCTCCTACCCTCTCTTCCTCTCTCTCTCCCTCCATCTCCCTCTATCTATCACTCTCTCTCACCCTCCTTCCCTCCTTTCAACACTCTCTCTATCTCTCTCCCTCACATCCTTCCTCCTCCCTCCCTCTACTATATCTCTCCCTCTGCCTCTCTCTCCAGCCACCCCCTCTCCATCCCTTCCTCGTTTTCTCTCTCCTCCTATCTCTATGTCTCTCCCTACTCCTCCCTCTCTCCCACGCACCATTCTTCCCTCTCCCTCTCTCGCCATCCCTATTTCCTCCCTCTATCTCCCTATCTATCTCTTTCTATCCATCCCTCCTTTATATGTTTCTCTACACCCTCACTCCCTCTACTCTCCCCTTCCCACTCTCCCCCTACTCTCCTTCTCTCTCCTTACCCCCTCCCCTTACATGTTAAAAAAAATTGTATCAATAAAGCAAACCAGATACAAGAGAAACAATATAAATATAGACATATATTAAAAACTACAATTCATCATTCTTCAAATATATATATATATAAACATTTAATTCATTGTCAATTAAAATCAATTTATTTAAATTGATAGAAAAACATTTACAATATCACATACATATTAAATTAGAATAATCGTAAATTATGTTTAAGAAAAAAACAGATTCCAAAAACAAACTAAAAAAAAATTTAATTTTTTTACGATAGAATAAAATAATTACTAACATTGAAAAATTATATATATATATATATATAATATTTATTTGAAAATCAAGATTCAGAAACAAAATTGAGAATCTACACAAAAATAAATAATATAACCAAAACAATTTAAACACGTTAAAAAATAAATTAAGCTAACAAAAATTATGTCAAATAAGTACATCGCCTCTTATTTTAAAACATGGCAATCTCCTCTTAAAACTACTGAAACTAAATTAATAAGAAAGTGTGAAATCTATCCAGCCCATCGTGAAAGGTTAAACAGCTACAATAATCGCAAACCATATATTTTGCATTGAGATTAGCATAACTTATTGCAAGCATTATCCACTAAACAACCAGCAGCAATAAACTACGAATTAGAAAAGGCTAAACATTACGCCCTAGAGAGATTGTTATTGGCCCGTGCCGAATTGATGGAAAGAGAAGGGAGAAGGCCAGAGACATTTGATTTTGCAATTACACAAAATGATAGGAGGATTTATAATGAAAGAGATGTGGTCGATAAATGATACCAGGTTTGGCAGCGAAAATGGAGAGGCAGTCTTTCAAACTCACTCTTAGATTTGAGTTTATTTTATTTTTGGAAACACCTGAAAAAGATCGTTATGAAAACAAAAGTTAAAAAAAATTGGAAGCACGAGACAGAAGCATACATACTTGGAACCCCGAGACAGAAACATGATTGGTTTCGGCAGCAACTCAATTTCATCTCGCAGAGGTGGTTCGAGAGCGGAGGAGAGGTCCAAGTCCATTTCCCCAGCAGAAGTGGTTCGAGACCAGAGCAGAGGTCCAATTCCATTTCCCCTGAAGGCCACCTTCCTCTATGCCAGACTCAGACAGAGGACCAACCCTCATCCTCTGTCAAATATGGACTCCGTACAACTTGTACGCGGACTCAATCTCGGATGTGTGGAGCGCTTCCAACACAACACAAAACAAAGGTTTGACAACCGTCCATGTCAAAGTGGAGATACAATATAAAAAGTTGTTCCCAAATCACTTTGACTGTTTTTCTATCCATCAACTATTTTGATAAAGTGCTTTTCTTTCTTTCTCTAACTTTTTTTGCTTTTCTCTCTATTAAGTGTAATTAAAAAATTCTTTTCCCGGCTTTTCTCTCCAGCGGCTATCTTTATAAATTGTTTTTGTTGATCTTCTAACCGTTATAAATTATTTTTCTAACTGTTTTTGCTTTTCTCTTCGTCAGCTATCCTTAAAAATTGATTTTCTTGCTTTTTCAACGTATCAATTTTTGGTGTGTGCCGAGCTTGGAGGGTTCGAAGGTGGAGTTGAGGCGGTTTAACTTGGGTGAAAAAAATGACAATTGAGCTTCATCATGTTTCCGCCGTGGATGATGCTTTTCCCGTGACGTGTTTGAATTTCTACTCATTTAAGAGTTTCCTCATAGACATTCGTTGCATACTTAATATAGACAATAAAGTGTTGTGCACTAAACTAAATATAATAAATGTAGATAAGGCATTGTACACTGAAATAAATACAGTAAACACCAGTAAAGCATTTTATGCCTCAAAAGGCTGTAAAGAAAGAGATGAATAACTACACTAAGAATATTGCAAGAAATAAACTCTATGCAGAGATGCATTCAACATATGTTATTTGCTACAAACAAAATGAGAGAGGAGGATTAATAATGAAAAATTGGTGCTTGATAAAATTATACTAGGTTCAACTTATATAATATAGCATGCATTGAGAATGGTGAGGAAACCTTCCAAACTCACTGCTACATTTGATTTGATACTTTGTTAGATGTCAATGGGCTGCTTAATGGATATTTTTCTCAGTAACGGTATTTATTGCATTTTAAGCTACTCTTAATTTCATATTCTCTCTCTTAAATATTTAGCTCACATTTTTAAATTTTAAATCTACTCTATCTTAGCTTTTAAAATTGCATAGCTTTTTAAAATTCTTTTTGTTTGTGTAGTCTACCCTAGTATGTTAAGAGTTATTTGAAATCCCATTTTCAACCCTCCTACCACATTCACAACAACATACTAAAAATGGAAAAAAACATCAATGCCAATGCAAGGAATGAATAATTTGAAATGATTTATTGTTGGTAAAAACGTCAAGGAATTATTGTAAATCTTTTCTTTAGGTATGTATGCATCTATGTTGTCATGTTAACTCACCTCTTGTGGCATTTCCAATTTTTTTGTTCCTCTTTTGTTCCACATGTTACTAAAATAAAATGAAATCAAATCGAAGAATGAGTTTCTTAGATTATCTAAGGGACTTTCTCCATTTCCAATACATTTTGTATATGTCAAGCATGGTATAATTTTATCAATACCATCTCTTCTATTATTAAACCTTCTTTGTTTCTTTATATATATGTTGACAATAATTTTGACTATAGTCACCTTGTTATCGTCGGGGCTTTCTTTTGAGAGGGGGACTCTTGAGCAAAGAGTGTTCTCCTCCACTGTATATAACTTCTCCACTATTTTATAGCCCCATTGCCTCTCTGCGGTCCACCAGGAAGGAAGGGTACCCAAAGAGTAGGCTAGGAAGTAAGCTGATGATGTGAGAATAATGCAGAAATAGATTTAGTTATGAGTGGTTGAACTGAATTAGTTGTAGGTGGTTGAACAGAATTAGTTATGAGTGGTTAGGTGTTATTCCTATATAAGTGTGATGTAATTGAACAAATAGATTAATGAAGTTTGTGAGTTTTCTGTTTTAATTTGGTATCAGAGCTCAGGGTTTGAGCTGGGGTGAGAGCGCAGGTGAGAAAGGCCGAGTGGTGTATCTGCTGTTGAAGAGTGAACTTGTTTGTGCCACCTGCGAAGCTGTGGAACCGAGTGTTTTGTCTGTTGCTGCTGGAGATGCCGAGAGCCCTGAGACCCGCTAGGGTGCTGCTGAGTGCCGCTGTTTGAGTGTTGCACAAGTGTGAGGCTAGCTTTGGAGCCTCTGAGTTGGAGTTGTGCATATGTGGAGCTGAGGGTTTCAGCTTAGTTGCAGTATTGTAAAGCTGTGACGCTGTGTTGAGAAGAGGGCGTTGTGCGTTGGAGTTTTGGTGAGGTTGCGTGACCTATAGAGGGTCGAATAAGTTTTGTTAATGTATGCACATTGAGGAGGAGATTTGTGTCCTCGACAACTACTGCCGGTTGGTGGTGCCCAGTGTTTGGAAGGTGTTGAGTGATGTGTTCCAAGCCAAGAAGGAGTGAAAGAAGCGTTAATGTGTGAAAGTGATCAAATCTGTTGTTGAAGGCTCAGTGCTGCCATTGCCGCCTGCTGTAACATAAGGGAAAGACGCGAAAATTGCCAGATACGCTGAAACAACTGTGAATTTGCCTATATGTTATTTTGCAGAATCCCGTCCTGCTGTTAGATGAACTGTTGTGTCTGCGGTGTTGTCTTTGTGCTGCGCTCTGCCGTGAACAGTGAGGCGTCCAGAATCGTCCATTGAGAAGCGAGACAGTGAGGCGTCCAGAACCGTCCGTCGAGAAGGCGTCCAGAACCATCCGTCGAGAAGCCATTGCTGACCCTGTCCAGAACTCGGGCATTGGTGCTGATAAGTGCTGAAGTGTGGCCGTGCCGTGGTGGAGAAGCGAGATCTCCGTGAGAAGTTGCGTCGAGGTTTGCTGGTGTGCTGTCGAACGCCCTGTCCAGAACCGCCCTGTCCAGAATAGAACCGTCGAGACCAGAACTCGGGTATTAGAACTGTCAAGAAGCAAGACGGAGACGGTGCTGTCAAGAAGCTGTTGTGAACCGTTTGTAGTTGCTGGTGTGAGAACCGGAGTGTCCAGAAGAAGACGGAGACTCCCTGCGCGTGTTTCTTTGTTGCTGCCAGAACTTTGCTGGTGTGTTTTGCAAGCTTCCACCGTTTCTACTACCGTGGTCATATTCTTTTTCAGTCGGCCCGGTTTTCTTTGTTTTGTTGCAAAAATCGTGTAAGTGGGTCTTGTTCAAGAGAGTGCTGTTAGTGAGCACCGTTTGTGACAGCGGGTCTGATTGGAGGAGCCCGGAGGGCCAAGGAGAGCAGAGAGAGGCAGTAGAAAAGGCGTTTTGTTTGAAGTGTGATAAAGCTAACTGATATGTCTATTATTTTAGATTTTTTTGACAATGATCTTTTTAATGATCATTTTCTCATGAACCCATTTGGGATTAGCAGTGTTGTTGAGTCCATTGACAAAGAGTTTCATGTTGTTGAAGATCATGTCCCTGAAGAAATCACTCATGTTGTTGAGGATCACGCTGTTGAAGAAATCACTGAGATTAAAACTTGCCCGGTTGTTAGAAGTTTTATTGGATCTACTTTCAAGATGACTGCTACTTTGGAGGATACTACCATGGATGTTCTTCGAAGGCCGCTCATGTTCAAAGATGACTGCATTTTGGTGACTCCTTCGTTGGTTCCTCATGGAAAGTGGGGAGAACATGAATTAAATTACCTCGTTCGAGATCTTGCATTGCCTCTCAATCCAAAAGAGGTTGTTGACGTTAAGTATGTAAGCAAGGAGCAAAGGAATTTCATAAGGAAACCCAAAAAGGTGAAGATGAAACTGCACCAGCAATGGAAAAGGAACAAGCATGGACCTTTTAATAAGAAGACAAAAATGAAATGTTTTGTTGTAAGCCTAGCTGAGACTTAGACCAGCAGGCAAGTTAAAGTTTAAGTCGTCATGATTAAGAATATAGTTTCTTGTATATCGTGCTATAGTATATATTTGTTATATAGTTGGAATTAAGGGGGAGTGTTGGAAGGTATTAATTCCAACTACCCTCTGTTAATGCAGTAGCTAGATCAATCTAGAGAATACAGCAGATCTTCAAAGCACAAGTTCTAGAAGTCAGTTAGGTATTGTAGAAAATCCATTTCTCCATTAAGGGAGGATGTGAGAATAATGCAGAAATAGATTTAGTTATGAGTGGTTGAACTGAATTAATTGTAGGTGGTTGAACAGAATTAGTTATGAGTGGTTAGGTGTTATTCCTATATAAGTGTGATGTAACAAATAGATTAATGAAGTTTGTGAGTTTTCTGTTTTAATTGATGAATCATTAACATTTGGTCAGAACACGTCAACATTCACACATGTACGTGGATGACGGCAATGGAGCGCAAGCAACAACCAATCTGAGAACCAAAACTCCACTCCTTGGTGAACGATCCATTGTGTATTAATAATTTTTGTTATATTATTAATGATGTCTTTATAATGACCAAAATATAATGTGAATGTCATGACGATTGAATTTCAAAATATGACTATTGATGCATGTACCTCAAATTTATGTGTATTCAATATTGATGAAATTCCATAATGGTCGTGGCTAACAAATGGCTAGTTGATTAGAATGTTTATTTACTTATTATTATAGTATTGTATCTTAAATAGAAATTTCTCCCTATAACTAGTAACGTAATTTCTACTCCGATTAGTAAAAAGAAAATGGCATCAGAGCAAGTGTCCCCACACATGGTATCATAGTCATAGATCTAGGACCCATGGACCCATAAAAGTTAATTTTCGTCAATGATGTGATGCTCTCATTAAGCTATTATTATAATACATATATTGAGTTAGTATTTAGTATCTAATTTAAATAATATACAATATTGTTGTAAATCACAATCAATCATCAGAAACTATCCCAAGTGAAAACCCTATAATAAAGGTCAAACAATTAACCTATTTTATTTACATCATGAATATTCTCAAAATTTATGAATCCAAACCTTTTTTATTTACATTATGAAATATTCTCAAAATTTATTAATCCAAATAAACTTCAACTAGTGAAAAACAAATCATGGACATAAAGATACCATACAAAAATTTCAATATCATTTGTGATTGTGCAATTTTTCAACCAACATCAATTTGCACTACATTTTTTGCCTTCACCCTTTTCCTTCTTACAAATCCTATCTGTGGCTTGGCTTTCACTCCCACTCGAGATCGATTCAAAGCGAAGAAGTGAGAATTATTTATGCATCTGCTAATCTTCATCTATATATATATATATATATATATATATATATATATATATATAGCATAAAGAAAATGTTTATTTCAGTTATTCAAATATTGTATGTTTATTAATAAATTTAAATATGAAATTTTGATAGGGTTATTGCTGTAGATAACCACATTATTGGAATTTTTCAGTAGATCATACTTCCAATGCTACTTTCTCTTAAGCTTGAGATATAAAAGATTTTTTACCCCCTTTCACTAGGTTATTATCTAAGGCATCCTTAACCCTTCCTTCCTCTAATAAAGAGGAGGTTTTATGTGTTTTAAGTTATACTTTTTCTCATATTCAAGTGACTCACTTTTCTTAGCATGGTCAGTATGCCTTGGAGATGAAATAGGGACTGCATTCAACCCTAGGGAACTCTGAAGTAGAGATTCCTATGAGAAAATTATAGAGGAAATTTAGGGGCATAAGTTGAAAGTTCATTGCATCATGAGTCTCCTTACATGGAGCATCATCATCAAGACCTTCTAACAAGAGTTTCTAGGGAGATGCCTATGTATTCACCATCATTACTTTATATCCAATCACCAAAACAAGTAAAGGATCTAATTCTTCCAATCACATACCTTTATCTTGAGTTGACTTCAAAATCTTAGTCACCTCCTTGTGATTGGCATTCTAGTTAACTTTAAATTCTTCAATAATATCTTTAGTTTCTAGTCCCTCTAGAGATTTTCTAAAGCTTTTATGATTGCAGTGTTCAAGTCAAATTTTTCAATACCAACCTACATAGGAGAAATGCTCTTTTTTCAGTGAAGGTCCCTTTAAAATGTTGGAAGTAGGTGATTTTTTACCCTAACTTTTTATTGAAAATAAATGAGCAATATTTAGCTATATGAATTAGTTAATGCCATATTAACATATTAAGGGAAGAACATGGCAATCAAGCTCAGAAATAACCATAGGCAAGTCCTTCTAAATCACTATTCCCAATACCAATCCATCTCCAAAATAAATTCCAATCATAATTTGAGTGACCGTCGTATTCTTAGTCTTAATAAAATTCATGTTTGCCTCCAAATAATGACCTAAAGAGTTTTGTATATTTGTAAAGACTCTGGAAAACCAATAATTGATATGTAAGCTAGGTATATTTCACCATCGATGAATGTCATCAATTTTTTCAAATTGTGAATGAAAGAAGAGAGGGAAACTTTTTAAATTGAGAATCACCTATTTCCATAATGAAAAAGAAGATGATTCATTTTCTACATTCTCCCATTGAAAAAAAGGTGGAGGCCAACCATCTTCTTGCAACCAAAAAACTCTATTGGAACATAGCCTAATAACATTCGCAAACATTACCACATTAGGACTTAATGTTGGATTCATTAAAAATTCATTTGAAGATGCATCATCCTATTGTATGTTATATTATGTTAACAACCATCTTGTGCTTAATATCACTGTATGGACTAACCTTGTGTAAGTACCATTGATTTTTATGCATTTTCTTTTCTTCCTCTTCATATTTGGGCATCATAAGCCCTCAACAATGTGTTCAATCATAGGAATATGTTGATATATTTCATCAGCTAAGCCCTTTGATCCATACCTCATCACATATGCAGGGGACACATAGGAAGATAAGTCAAATTCTGAGCCATAAATATTAACAAGGGCTTCTACCTGCAATCCAATTCCCTTAATTGAATCATTTCTCAGCCCTTCTCATGAATCTTAGCCTTTTGCATGGAATCCGCTAGGCTTACAAGGATGGATTGAGTTTTGCTTTGATAAAAAACAACATCCTTTAATGTAGACAATGTTTTCACAATAACATTACTAGGTGATCTATCCTTATACTACCCATTCAATGGAGGATATGGATGAAAATATAGAAAAAAATTTCCAACATAAAATTATTTTTTCCTTATGACAAACACCCTCCAAAATTTGGTCTAACTTGAATTTTGGAGCCTACTGTGGATCTTGTGATCATTCGTTCCCTAATCGATTTATTGTTAGTTTATAAGTGTCAAAGTCACTTGCTGAAACATGCTTATTCTACAACAAGTTCGTTAGTGCACCCTTTTGTGCAAGCTTGAACAGGAAAAGTACAAGTCCATCAAGGTAGTGTCTATGCACTGTTCCACCTGTGTCGAAAGTCAGTTCACACTTTCATCAATAGTCCCTCACTTTTTGTTGTGATTTTCATCAATGATGTGATGTTCTCATTAAACTATTGTTATAATACATATATTGAACTAATATTTAATATATAATTTAAATTATATACATTATTGTTGTAAATCACAATCAATCATCAGAAACTATCACAAGTGAGATCCCGATAAAAAAAGTTCAAGCAATCAATTTATTAATCCAAACCTCTTTTATTTATGTTATGAAATATTCTCAAAATTTATTAATCCAAATAAATTTCAACCAGGAAAAAACAAATTATCGTCATAAACATACCATACCCAAATTTCAATGTGATTGGTGATTATGCAACTTTGCACCTAGCATCAATTTGCAATTGAAAATAATATCGGCACTACATTTTTGGCCTTCACCATTTTCCTTCCTACAAATCCTATCTTTACCTTGGATTTGGCTTCCATTCGAGATCGATTCAAAGAGGAGAAGTGAGAATTATTTATGCATCTTCTAATCTTCATTTAGATATAACTCTTTTCTATGTATTCATGGGCATACTCTAGTTTATTGTATCTATGGTTTTGTGGTGCATAAACTGTTTTACTCACAATCACTATGTTTATCAACCTAAAGTGTGTTACTTAGTCACTAAGTTTAATTACCTTCATAGGTATCCTCTACTTTGAAATGGTTTCTAAAATTTCTGTCTTTTATAATAATAAAATATATATTTTATTTAAATTTCATAATATGAGAATATTTTTAAAAATATACACACTTTTTGTGAGTTGTATTTTGGAATTTTACTCTATCTTTCGATTACAAAGGTTTAGTATTACATAAATTAAATAGCACATTATTATTTTAATCACTCATAACAACTTTTATTGCCCATTTAATTTACATAACTATGCTAATTATTATGAAAATGCTATTTTATCATCTACCAAGCTCAAAATTGTCACGGTTGATTGTGCTACTTTCACTTTGTCTTCACCCTTAATTTGATGTTTATAACCCTTGCATTATTAACTTTTACATTCCTGCTAAGGAATAGTTTTTATAATACTCTTATTCCTAATTTTTTTGTTCAAATACATAACAATATGTTGTTTGATTGTGATAAATTTTCTTTATCTTCATCGTTAATTAAATGTTCATAATCCATTATGTATGTTTATATTCCTGCTAATGAATAATGTTTATATTACTCTTATTCCTAGTTTTTTTTTTTGTTCAAATAAATAGCATTTTGTTTTTCTCAACCCTGATTTATTTCCACAATGCTTTAAATACCTAATTTATCTTTGCGAAATAATGTATTTTGCAGTAAAATTTATAATTGTTTGAATTGATGTTTAAATTTTATTTTAATAACCATTAATTATTTGTTTCCTTTTATTGGAAAAATATTTGTTTTCAAATTATGAGATATCATTTATTTATTTGACATCACATTTTGTTTGCACCATCTATTTGGTTAGTTTTTATTTTACAAAAATAATTTTTTTGGTTAATTTTTATTTAAAAAAAATATATTTATATTTTCAAAGCAGGTTAACCAAAGTGAAGAGATATATCACTTTTTTATTCAACATTAGTTTTTTTCTTAGTTTATTTATCCATTAAAAATTATAACATTTATAATGTATAGAAATTTATTATTTAAAATATTCTATTTTATTTTATTTCAAATTTTTTATTTATCATTTAAAATATAAATATTTTATATGAAAAAAATAGATGAGTGGTAAATTTTTCATATATTTTATCTATAAATTTTGTTATATTATTATTATTATTATTAATTAATTAATTTATTTTTCTTCTTCAGAACGTAATATCTATAAATAAATCATAATATTAAAATGTTATTCCATGGGCTCACTAAGTGCAATTAACGAAAATTTCATGATAATTTCAATTTTTTGTGGAATATACTTGGATTGATATATTTTATCAATATATTTTTATCTATATATCATATTTATTAATATATTTTCATCTATATATTATATTTTATTAATATATTTTTATTAATGTATTTTATTTTATTTTTATATCTTTTTCAGCATTATTTAATTACTTTGTCTTTGGGGTTTTTAGTTTGAATTTGAGGAAGTAATTTTTGCCAAGTTTTTGTTATTTAAAATATGTTTTTGAATGCATCAACTACTATGGGATAAATTTGATGGGCACTCCCACCTGTCAAGTAAATTCTTGATCATGGGTTTCCTTTTAAAAGTGTCCTTCACATGCCTTTTGATTTTAATTTTTACCCATCATTTAAATATCATGTATTATTTGTTTTTGTTAGTAAGCTCAATAGTGGGGCCTTAAATTCCATGGAATATTCTAGAATATTGATAGTAGTATACACAAATCAATGGTTGAGATTTTGTCAAAAGTAGTTGTAATCTTTTAACCATTTTAATTAAATTGATTAATTAAAATAAAAATGTCATATGAAGTGAGTTGAGATTTTTGGGACATGTGGTATTGATACGGCATGGTATTGTCCAATGAGATTGTAACAAAGCCTATTTATAGATTAAGATTCTTCAATGTAAAGTAGAGGTAAATCTCCATGGTTAGGAATAGTATTCCATGTTTTTTTTAAATATATGTATGTTTAACTTATATATTAATTATTTTTAAAAATAATAATAATATTTAAAATAATGATAATTTGTTTAGTTTTTATTAATTTTTACTTCTAGCAACATGAGATGCATATGGAGTAATTGTTTTGATTTTTATTATGGATTGTTGCAAATATGATTTTACCATCCATCTCTCTTTCTCTCTCTCTCTCTCTCTCTCTCTCTCTCTCTCTCTCCTGCATGATCTCTCTCACCTTATCTCCCCACTCTCTCCCAACTCATCTCTATCTCAGGATCCTTCCCCTTCAATTTATCTCACCATCTACTCCCTCTCCTTCTCTCTTTATCCCCCCACCTCTAACTCTCTCTCCTCCCTCCCTCACTTTATCCTTTTCTCTCAATAATTTATCACACTTCCCCCTCTCTTATACATGTTCTCGACATCTTTCTGTCGAGACCCTTCCTCTCAGTCTCCCCCTCTTATTCTCTCTCTATCACCGATGCCTTACGTCTCAAACTGTCCCCATTTTCCCCATATCTCTCTCTCCCTCTCCCTCAAGCTCTCATTATTTTCCCATCACTCCCTCTCTCTCTCCCTCTCCCTCTCCGCCACTTCTCCATGTTCATCTTTGTCTCACACATTATCATGCTCTTCCCTCATCTCTCTCTCCCATCCCTCTCTATCGTCTCTCTCTCCACTGTTGTTTCCCTCCCTCTGACTGTCGCCATCCCAATCTTTCCTCCCTCCCTCTCTCGCTCTCAATCCCACTGACCCTCTCTCTCTCTCATGTGCCCTCCCTCCCTCTTTCTCTCTCTCTCAACCCCCCTTACCCTCTCTCTCTCACGCACCCTCCCTATCTCTCTCTTTTTGTCTCATGCACTCTCTCTTCCCCACCTTTAGCTCCCTCTCCCTATCCTTATCTCTCTTTCCCTCCTACTCTCTATCTCTCTCCCCCCAAACTTATCCTCACTTTATCTCTCCCCTTCCCACTCTCACCCTCCCTCTCTCTTCCCCCCTCACTCTCTATTCCCCTTCCCCTCCCTCTCTCTTTCTCTCTCTTCCCCGCCACATATCTCCCCCTTACACTTCCCCTTCCCCTCTCTCCTTCTCTCTCTCTCTCTCCCCCACTCCCTCCCTCTCTCACCCTCTTTCTCCCACTCCCCCTCCCTTCCTCCTCCTCCATCTCTCCCTCCCTCTCCTTCTATCTCCCTTCCTTGCTCTCTCCCTTTCCCACCCTCTCTACCACTCTCCCTTTTTCTCCCTCTTTCTCTCACTCTCTCTCCCACCTGCCATTCCTTCCACTACTCTCTCTATATATCCTACCCTCTCTTCCTCTCTCTCTGCCCCCGTCCCTCTCCCTCTTTCTATCACTCTCTCCCCCCTCCCTCCTTATTTTCCACTCTCTCTATCTCCTCCGCCTCTCTGTCTCCATCCTCCCTACCTCATCCGCCTTTCTCCCTCCCTCCTTCACCTCTCCCCCGCCTCCACCTCTCTCTCCAGCCGCTGCCTCTCCCTCCCTTCGTGTTTTTCTCTCTCCCCCTATATCTGTGTCTCTCCCTCCTCCTTCCCCTCTCGCACCCACAATTCTTCCCTCTCCCACTCTCTCCATCCCTACTCCCTCCCTCTATATCCCTATCTATCTCTTTCTATCCATCCCTCTTTTATATGTCTCTCTACACACCCACTCCCTCTCTCCTCTCCTTCCCACTCCCCCCCACTCTTCTTCTCTCTCCTTACCCCCTCCCCTTACATGTTAATTACATGTAAAAAAATGTATCAATAAAGAAAACACACATACCAAAGAAACAATATAAATATACACATATATTAAAAACTACAATTCATCATATTATATATATATATATATATATATATATATATATATATATATATATATATATATATATATATATATATATATCTATATATATATATATATATATATATATATATATATATATATATAAACATTTATTTAATTGTCAATTAAAAACAATTTATTTAAATTAATGATAAAACACTTACAATATCATACACATATTACATTAGAATAACAATAAATTATAATTTAAAAAAGAGAAAACATATTCCAAAAACAAGCTAAAAAAGTCTTTAATATTTTTATGATATAATAAAATAATTACTAACAGTGAAAATTTATATATATATATATATATTTGAAAATCAAGGTTCACAAACAACGTTGCGAATCTATGCAAAAATAAATAATCTTACCAAAACAATTTAAACATGTTAAAAAATAAATTAAGCAAAGGATGAATGTAACAAAAATGATGTCAAATAGATACATCGATCTTTGTTTTGTATTTTAAAGCATTACTTATTTTAGAACATTGTGATCTCTAACAGCTACTCAAACCAAATTAGTAAGAAAGTGTGAGATCTATCGAGCCAAGAGTGAAAGGTTAAACAACTACAATAATCCCAAACCATATATTTTGCATTGAGATTAGCATAACTTATTGCAAGCATTATCAACGTAAACGAGTGTTTAGACATAAACAATTGTTTGTAGCAGCAATAAAGTAATAACCATAAAAGGCTAAACATTATGCCTTAGAGAGATTGTAAATATACATATTGTGAGAACTATAGAGAGTTTCGTGCTATTAAGAAACTGTAGAGGAGGCTGGTTAGTAGCAGCACCATGGAGAATTGAAAGGAGGACTCTATAAATCAACCCTGAGCCGAATCAATGGAAGAAGGCGAGTGCAGTTAGTAGCAGCACCATGGAGAATCAAAAGGAGGACTCTCTAAATCAACCCCGAGCCGAATCGATGGAAGAAGGCAAGAGACATTTGATTTTTGGGTTACACAAAAATTGAGAGGAGGATTAATAATGAAAGAGTTGTGGTCGATAAAATGATAATAGGTTAGACCTATATAACGTAGCATGCACCAGAAATGGAGAGGCAGTCTTTCAAAGTCACTGCTCGATTTAGGTCTATTTAATTTTTGGAAACACCTGAAACAGATCGTTATGAAAACAAAAATTAAAAAAAGACAGAAGCATACATACTCGAAGCACGAGACAAAAGCATGATTGGTTTCAACAGCAACTCAATTTCATCCCGCAGAGGTGGTTCGAGAGCAGAGTAGAGGTCCAATTCCATTTCTACAGTAGAGGTGGTTCGAGGGCAGAGCAGAGGTCCAATTCCATTTCTCCTGAAGGCCACCCTCCTCCTTCAGGCCAGACTCAAACATACGACCAACCCTCCTCCTCTATCACATATGGACTCGGGACCAACGCGGACTCCATGTGTGGGGGGATTCCAACACAACACAAATCAATGGTTTGACAACTATGTCCAAATGGAGATATGATACCAAGAGTTGTTTCCACAAATCGTTTTTATTGCTTTTTATAAATTTCTTATTTTCTAATTTTAAAATTTTCTTGCTTTTCTCTCTATCACATATTAATAAATATTCCTTTTCTTGCTTTTCTCTCCATCAACTATCATTAAAAATTGCTTTTCTTGATTTTCTAACCGTTATAAATTGTTTTTCTTTTTTTCTTTTTCTAACAAAGTTTTGCTTTTCTCACCAGCAACTATCCTTAAAAATTGTTTTTCTTGCTTTTCTGACGTTTCGAAGGTGGAGTTGAGGCTGTTTAACTTGGGTGAGAAACGGACATTTGAGATTCCCCTCGATGATGTTTTTCCGACGACGTGTTTAGCTTTGAATTTCAACTCACTTGACTGTTGCCTCATAGACATTCGCTGCATGTTTAACATTACGAAGGTTTTTTGCTAATACCATTACATTCCAAATTACTACTACATTCTAAATTGTTTCATTACTAGTAGGCGATTAAGAAATCATCAACGAAATTGTTCTCACTCTAAGTTATATTTCTCTTGAAATTGGGGTTAGTTTTGTGCATGATTTGGTCCAAAATTGATTTTCTTAGATGCCTTTTCTAAAATGCAAATGGCTTGTTAATTTTAAATTATGCCGTACTGCATGTTTATATTTTTGTATATAATACAACTGTTACTAAACATGAGGTTTAAGTTTAAATAGTGTTTACTTCCTTATTCACGGAAAATCAAACTCGAAATAGTCATCCTACCTAGTTTAGGTTAGGTTAGGGTTGTGTCATTACAATCTATTTATTAGGTATTGTTTTTGAATCTTACACTTACACTTACAATATGTTTAATAGCTATATTTTCATTTTATTTACAATATTATGGGAGTTATAATTTTATTTTATTTTAATTAATGGTTTTTAACTATGAAATTTATTTTTTTCCTGCCAGAAAGATTTGGTTGGGGATTTGAGTGTTATTTAGCAATCTAGGACAAAAAGCCAAGAGGCATATGGAATTGAGGGTTTAATTACCAATTTGTAATTTTCATTTACTACCATCATGCTACCTCATCTTTCCACCATAAGCCTCAGAGAATTATTTGTGGGAAGCTCTTAGTAATGAACGTATCATCAACCCATAAACTATTTCCACCATTTCCCCATCTCCACCTTCATATGTTGTGAAGCTTCTCCAAATAAGCATTTTTCACAAGAACTTGATTCTCAAATTTTAGAGCTTTTTTCCTAATTATCCATTCTCTCATAATGATACTTACATTTGTGATAACATTTCATAATGCCTAGTATGTTCACTTTTTAAAATTAAATTTTGAGTTGTTCTCTTATAATATTGCTTAAGGTATTACAATTCATGGTGAGATCATCACTCAATTTAATTTTGAGTATTTAAGAATAAATTTAATTATGATCTTCATCCATTCAGAATCCTACAATTTTAACAGGAAATAAAATATATAGATATGCATGGGTATAATGATATCTTCCAAACAACTCTATTTAGCCTCTCCTTAAAATAAAGGTTCAAATACTTTATAAAATGGTACCACAATTGTAATAAACATTTTTTTAAATATTTTTTTTCTTATTATAAAATAATCTTAATTTTACAAAATTTTATTAATTACAATTATTTGTCATAAATTTTCTATATTTTAACATTTAAATAATTAAACAATTTATCTTAGTTGGTGTTGTATCTTTCAAAATTCATTTTGTAAATACTCCACCTATTAGCATCGTTACCATCAATCCTTTCAAATGTTGTGGAGCTTCTTGAGAAAAGCATTCTTCATGTGAAAGCCTAGTTTTTAGAGTTTGAAAATTAACATGGTTAGTATCAATTCTCTTACAATGATACTTACATTTGTAATAACCTTGGACAATGGGTAATATGGTGAACTTTTTTAGTTGTTTTCTCTTGGAATATTGTTAAAGATATTATAGTTCAAGCAAAGGTCATTACTCATTAAAAAATTATTTAATTTAATGTGTTTAGACATTAATTTAATTGCGATGATTTTGATACAAGTAAAATTAGTTGAAGAATATACTCAAAAAATGCTTTAAAATATTAAATTACCACTTTAAATTCAATACTACAAAAATATATATGTGAATAGGTTTGACATTTTAAATCAATAAAATTTATATAAACCATCTTTTAATATGTAACTATACATATTTTAAAGAAAAATTTATAAAATTCGTTAATCATAATATCTCTATTAAAAACAAATAATTAAACTAGCTTAGACACATCTTAACTTTGGATCTACCAAGGGACGAGAGGGATCAAATATTTTTCACTCTAAATGAGGCTTGTACCTCAAAGAGATTTGATCCTTTAGGGTGCTTGGTAGATCCAAAGTTAAGATGCATCTAAATGCTTGGTAGATCCAAAACTAAAATGAATCTAGGATACTATAATTTATAAATAAAAATACATATTAAATTAGAATAATGGTTAAATTATAGTTAAAAAAAAGAAAAACATATTCCAAAAATATATCAAAAGAATTTTATTTTTTTAGAATAGAGTAAAATAACCAGTAGGACTAAAAAAAAATCATAATAAACAATAATTATTTGAAAATAAAGATTCAAAAGCAAAGTTGAGACTCTATGCAAAAATAAATAATCTAACCAAGACAACTTAAGCCCAATCTAATAAAGAAAAAATGAATGATAAATGCAACAAAATTTATGTGAAGTAGGTGTATCTCCTCATATTTTAAAATATTAATTAATTGAAACTTGGCCAGCCTGATGACTAACTGCCATTGAAACCAAATTAATAAAAAAGTGTAAGATCTATCAAACCAATCATGAAAGCTTAAACTACTACAATAATACGAAACAACATATTTTGAAGATATAAATGTATACCAAACATTGAAATGAGCATTAACTTATTGCAAGAATTATCCACATAAATGATGGTTTGTTGTTGTAGCAATAAATTAGGAATCATAAAAGGCTAAACATTATGCCCTAGATAGATTGTAAATATACATATGGAAAGAACCATGAATAGAGAATGAACATGGAGAGCTACATGATAGAAGGAAATTGTAGGGAGGGTAGTGATTAGCAGCACCATGGAGAACTGAAAGGAGGACTCTTAACAATAAACTATAGAAAACATGAGTAAGACATTGTACACTAAACTAAAAAAACCTAGTAAATTTTTGTGCACTAAACTAAATATAATAAACCTAGGTAAGGCATTATACACTAAAATTAATACAGTAAACCCTAGTAAAGCATTTTATGCCTGAAAAGAAAGTAAAGAAAGAGATCAATGCCTACACTAAGAATATTTCTAGCAATAAACTCCATGTGTAGATGCATTCAACATATGTTTTTTGTACTCCTAAATAAACCCCAAGATGAATCCAAGGAGTTAGGACATGTACATGGAAGGAGAAGGGAGAAGGTAGGAGACATTTACTTTTGCAGTTACACACAAAATGAGAGAGGAGTATTAATAATGAAGGAGATGTTGTCGATAAAATGATGCCAGGTTCAACTTATATAACACAACATGCACCGAAAATGGTGAGGAAACCTTTCAATCTCACTCCTACATTTGATTTGATACTTTGTTAGATGTCAATGGGCTACTTAATGGATATTCTTCTTAGTAATTGTATGTATTGCATTTTAAGCATCACTTAATTTCATATTGTCTCTATCAAAGATTTAGCTCACCATTTTTAAATTTTAAATCTTCTCTACTCTGATCTATCTTAGCTTTTAAAATTTCATATTTTTTAAAATTCATATTTTTTTGTGCGGTCTACCCTAGTATGTTAGAATTTATTTGAAATCCCATTTTGGACCTCCCTACCACATTCACAACAACATAACATAAATGGAAAAAACATCAACGCGAATGCAAGGAATGAAGAATTTGATATCAATTATTGTTGGTCAAAACCTCAACAAATTAATGTAAATCATTTCTTTAGATATGCATGCACCTCTCTTGTCATGTTAACTCACCTCTCACTGCATTTCCAATTTTTTTCTTCCCCATGTTACTAAAATAAAATGAAATGAAATCTAAGAATGAGTTTCTTAAATTATCAAAGGGACCTTCTCCATTTCCAATACGTGTTGTATATGTCAAGCATGGTATTGTTTTATCAAACCCATCTCCTCTATTATTAAACCTTATCTATAATTTTATATATATGTTGACAGTGATTATGACTACAGTCAATTTGGTATAGGTGAGGCTTTCATTTGAGAAGCGGACTCTTGAGAAAAGAGTGCTCTCCTCCACAGGCTATAAATTATCTAATATCTTATAGCCCCATTGCATCTCGAGGTTCCACGAGGAGGAAGGGTACCCAGGAGTAGGGTGGGAGGTGAACTAATGAGTCATTAACATTTGGTTAGAACACATCAACATTCACACATGAAAGTGGATGATGACAAGGGAGCATAAGCAACAACCAATCCAAGAACTGGAACTGCACTCCTTGGTGAACGCTACATTGTCTATTAATATTTTTTTTATACGATTAATGATGTATTTATAATGACCAGAATGTAATGTGAATGTCATGATGATTGAATTTTAGAATATGACTATTGATGTATGTACCTCAAATATATGTGTTTTCAATATTGATGAAATTTCATAATGGTCATGGCCATCAAATGACTAGTTGATAGAATGTTTATTTACTTATTATTATAGTATTCTAAGTTAAATATGAATTTTTCCCTATACCTAGTAACTTGATTTCTACTCTGACTAGTAAAGAAAATTAGCATCATAGGGTGTGTCCCCACGCTTGGTATTAGAGTCGTAGATCTAGGACCCATGGACCCATAAAAATTAATTTTCATCAGTGACATGATTCTCTGATTGAACTATTATTATAATACATATATTGAACTAATATTTGATAGCTAATTTAAATAATAAACAATATAGTTGTGAATAACAATCAATCATAAGAAGCTATCACAATTATAATCCCTATAAGAAAGGTCAACAATTAACCTCTTTTATTTACATCATGAAATATTCGCAAAATTTATCAATCCAAACCTCTTTTATTTACATTATGAAATATTCTCAAAATTTATTAATCCAAATAAATTTCAACAAGGGAAAAAAAAATGATCGGCATAAAGATACCATACAAAAATTCCAATATCATTTGTGATTGTCCAACTTTGCACCCAACATCAATTTACACCACATTTTTTGCCTTCACCCTTTTCCTTCTTACAAATCCTAGATGTGCCTTAGCTTTGCCCTCAACTGAAGATCGATTCAAAGTGGATAAGTGAGAATTAGTTATGCATATGCTAATCTTCATCTATATAGACATCATTAAGAAAGGGTTTATTTCAATTAATGAAATATTATATGTTTGTTAATAAATCTAAATATGAAAATTTGATAGGTTCATTGCTCTAATTAACCTCATTATTGGATTTTTTTATTAGATCATACTTCCAATGCTACTTTCTCTTGAGCTCGAGATATAAAAGATTGTTTGCCCCATTTCATTGGGTTATTGGATAAGACATCCTTAACCCTCCCTTCCTCTAATAAAGAGGAGTCTTTATGTGTTTCAAGTTATAATTTTGCTCATATTCAGGCGATTCATTTTGGTTAGCAGGGTCAATATGCCTTGGAAATGAAATAGGGACTCCATTCACCCCCTAGGGAACTCTGAAGGAGAGACTCCTATGAAAAACTTATGGAGGAAACATAAGGGCATAAGTTCAAGGTTCATTGCATTGTGAGTCTCCTTCCATGGAGCATCATCATCAAGACCATCTAACAAGAGCTTCTAAGGATATGCCTACGTATTCACCATCATTCCTTTATATCCAATCACCGAAATAAGTAAAGGAGATAATTCTTTCAAGCACATACATTTATCTTGAGTTGACTTCAAAATATTAGTCAAATCCCTGAGATTGGCATTCTATTTATCTTCAAATTCTTGAGTAATATCTTTAGATTCTAGTACCTCCAAATACTTTCTAAATATTTTGTCATTGTTGTATTCAAGTCAAATATTTCAATACCAACCTCCATACGAGAGATTCTCTTTGTCAGGGAAGGACCCTTTAAAATGTTGGAAGTAGGTGATTTTTTACCCTATATTTTTATTGAAAGGGAATGAGCAATCTTTAGCTATATGAATTATTTAATAGCATATAAACATATTAAGTGGATCCATGAAAATCAAGCTTGAAAATAACCATAGGTGGGTCATTCTAAATCACCATTCTGAATACTAATCCATCTCCAATATCAATTCCAACCATAATCTGAGTGACTATCATAATGTTAGTCTTAATAAAATTCATGTTTGCCTGTAAATAATGACCTAAAGAGTTTCCTATCTCTGTAAAGACTTTGGAAAGCCAATATTTGATATGTAAGCTAGGTAGATTTCACCATTGATGAATGCCATCAATTGTTTCAAATTGTGCATTGAAGGAGACAGACCAACTTTTTAAACTGAGAAGCATCTATTTCCATAATGAAAAAGAAGACAATGCCTTTTCTACATTCCCCCATTGAATGGAAAGTGAAGGCCAACCATCGTATTGCAAGCAAAAAGGTCTTTTGGAACATAGCCTAGTAATGTTCCCAAACCTTACCAGATAAGTACTTAATGTTGGCTTCATTAAAGATTCATCATACTATTGTATCTTATATAATGTTAATAACCATATTGAGCTTAGTATAACTGCAAGGGCTAACCTTGTATAAGTACATTTTAGTTTTATGCATTTTCTTGTCTTCTTAATATTTGGGCCTCATAAGTCCTCAACAATGTGTCCAATTGCAAGAATATGTTGATATATTTCATGACAAAAGTCTTTCGATCCACACTTTATCACATATGGAGGGGTCACATAGGGAGATAAGTCAAATGCTGAGCCCTAAATATTTATGAGGGCTTATAGCTGGAATCCAATTCCCTTAACTGAATCATTTCTCAACCCTTCTCAGGAATCTTACACTTTTGCTTGGAATCCCCTAGGCTTACAAGGATGGATTGAGTGTTTCTTTGATCCAAAACAACCTCCTTTAATGTAGAAAATGTTTTCACAATAACATTACTAGGTGATCTCTCCTTATACTACCCATTCGATGGAGGATATGGATGAAAATATAGACAAACATTTCCCACATAGCCTTATTTTTTCATTACGATAAACACCCTCTAAAATTTCGTCTAACTTGAATTTTGGAGCCTACTATGGATCTTGTGATCATTCATTCCATAATCACTTTATGGTTGGTTGATAAGTGTTAAACTCACTTTCTCACACATTCTTATTCTAAAACAAGTTTTTGAGTGCACTCTTTTATGCAACCTTGAACAGGGAAAGCACAAGTCCATCAAGGTAGTGCTTATGCAATGTTCCACCTGTGTCAAAAGTTAGTGCACACTTTCATCAACCATCCCTCATTTTTTCTTACGATTTTCATGAGTGGCGTGATGCTCTCATTAAAATATTGTTATAATACATATATTGAACTAATATTTGAGATCTAATTTAAATAATATGCATTATTGTTCTAAATCACTATCAATACTATTAGAAGTGAAATCCCTATAAAAAAAGTCAAACAATTAATTTATTAATCCAAACCTATTTTATTTACATTATGAAATATTCTCAAAATTTATTAATCCAAATAAATTTCAACCAAGGAAAAACAAATGATCGGCATAAAGATACCATACACAAATTTCAATATCATTGGTGATTGTGCAGTTTTGCACCAAGCATCAATTTGCAATTGCAAACAATATCGGCACCACATTTTTGGCCTTAACCCTTTTCCTTCTTACAAATCCTATCTTCGTGTTGGCTTTGGCTTCCACTCAAGGTCAATTCGAGGTTGAGAAGTGAGAATTATTTATGCATCTTCTAATCTTCTATGTATTCATGGAATCACTCTAGTTTATTGTGTCTATGGTTTTGTGGTGCATAAAGTGTTTTACTCACAATCACTACATTTATCAACCTAAAGTGTTTTACTCAATCACTAAGTTTAATTACGTCCATAGTTATCCTCTATTTTGAAATGGTTTCTAAAATTTCTATCTTTTATAATAATAAAATGTATATTTGACTTAAATTTCATAATTTGAGAATATTTTTAAAAATATACACAATTTTTGTGAGTTGTATTTGGGACTTTTACACTGTTTTCCTATTAACAAGGTTCAATATTCCATAAATTAAATAGCACATTATTATTTTAATCACTGGTAATAATTTTTACCACCCATTTAATTTATATAGCTATGTTAATTATTATGAGTAATCCTATTTTATCATCCACCAACCTCCCAATTATCATGCTCCTCTACAATTTCTTGATTGTGCTACATTATCTTTGTCTTCACCCTTAATTTGATGTTCATAACCCTTGCATAATTCACTTTTACATTCCTACTAAGGAATAATGTTACTAATACTCTTATTCCTAATTTTTTTGTTCAAATACATAGCATTATGTTGTTTGATTATGCTACATTCTCTTTATCTTTACCATTAATTTGATGTTCATAGCCGATTATGCACGTATATATTCTTGCTAAGGAATAATGTTTATATTACTATTATTCCTAGTTTTTTTGTTCAAATAAATAGCATTTTGTTGTTGTCAACCTTGGTTTATTTCCACAATGCTTGAAATACCTGATTTATCTCTACCAAATAATGTAGTTTGTAATAACATTTATAATTGGTTGAATTGATGATTAAATTTTATTTTAATAACCATTAATTATTTTTCATCTTTTATTCCAAAAATATTTGTTTCCAAATTATGAGACATCACTTATTTATTTGACATCACATTTTGTTTGCAACATGCATTTGGTAAACTTTTATTTTAAAAAATATATTTATATTTTGCGAGTTAACTGAAGTGAAGAGATAGATCACTTTTTTGTTCAACATTAATTTTTTTCTTAGTTTATTTATCCCTTGATGATTATAAGATTTATAATATATACAAATTTATTATTTAAAATATTGTATTTTATTTTATTTCAACTTTTTAATTTATCGTTTGAAATATAAATATTTTATTTGAAAAAAATGAGTAGTAAATTTTTAATATATTTTATCTATGAATTTTGTTATATTAACTTTGTTTTCCCAATATAATAGTTATAAATAAATCATAATATTAAAATCTTATTCCATGGGCAATTCAGACTTACTAGTGCAATTTACAAGAAAATTATGATCATTTCAATTTTCAGTGTAACATTTATAAATAAATTAGAATTTTAAAATCTTATCTATGTATTCATGGGCTTACTCTAGTTTATTGTATCTAGGGTTTTGTGGTGCATAAAGTGTTTTACTTGCAATCATTAAGTTTATCAACCTAAAGTGTTCTAATCAATCACTAAATCTATCTATTTTGAAATAGTCTTTAAAATAATAAAATGTGTATTTCATTTAAATTTCATAATTGGATGATATTTTTAAAAATATAAACAATCTTTGTGAGTTGTATTTGGAATTTTTACTCTATTTTCCCATTACAAAGGTTCATTATTACATAAATTGAATAACACATTATTATTTAAAATATTTATTTGATTTTATTTCAACTTTTTAATTTATGATTTAAAATATGAATATTTTATATGAAAAAAATGAATGAGGGGTAAAAAAATGAATGAGTGGTAAATTTTTAATATACTTTATCTGTAAATTTTCTTATATTTAACTGTGATGTCCCTAAATAACTCGATGAAAACTAGACAGTAAGTAGTAATTCTTGTAAAAAGATTACGAATTAGTTTAAAAACTAATTCCTGGTATTCATGAAACTAATTATGGAGAACCGATTCTCGGTATGGTAAAACGACAGTGAAATAATGTTCCTCCATTCTAACCCGAACATCTGAATATCTTTTCAATCATTCAGTTGGCATACGCGAGCGCTTCTCTGCAATCAAACTGAATGCTAAATTTTCTCCCCGTACGATGGAGAGGATTGAGCTGACGGTTAGGCTTCTGGAAAGATGGTTGAGGTAACCACCTTCCCTGAAGCTCCACGTCTGATGGGTATTCCGGTGAGGAGGCTAGGTGTAAGGGCTCTCTCCAACGGTGGGATGGCTTCGGAGAGAAATGGCTAGGGATAGTTAGCAGTTAGGATCAGAACTGATTCTTGGATTCGGAACGGCGACGAAGTCGATTTTCTTGATCGTTGACAGATTTGAACACAAAAAGGTTCTCTGTTAATCATGCCTGTTTAGCATCTATGAGATGTTCGTCATGGTAAGGTCCGCAAGAAGTAATTGGTTTTCTCGTACATCAGTAGGACTTACAGACTTAACGCTATGCTATTCTGGAGAGTCGAAAGATTGCAGCGATACATTGTCAAGAGAGCACTTGGGGTTGGTTCTCCTGTACCCATTGGGACATATGGCTCTAGACGGACAATCACCAGCTCTACCCAGATCAATTTGATGGGAAATTCCATATAAGCGACCCTTACGGATGACGACCACGTTGCAGAGAGTTGGGTTTATCAACAAACTGGGCGGAAAATAGTAGGGCTTGACATGGAATGGCAGACCTGTTTTAAAAAAAGAGGATCGCAGGACAAGACTGCCTTGCTCCAGCTCTGTACTGACAATGGCTGCTTGATTGTGCAAATGTTGTTTCTGGATTTTATGCCAGAGGCTCTTGTTGGGTTTTTGAAGGATCCGAAGATTAAATTAGTAGGTGCGGGTGTTCGAGCTGACGTTGCTAAGCTCCAGCGTGATCATGGTTTGGAATGTGGAGACCCAGTGGAGCTGGGTCGCTTGGCAGCCGAAAAGTTCGGGAGGCAGAAGCTCAAGCAGGCCGGGCTCAAGGGTTTGGCCATTGAGGTTCTGGGGTTAAATCTTCCCAAGTCCAAAACAGTTTCTATGAGCAATTGGGCCTCAAGGAAGCTTCAAGAGAAGCAGATCGAGTATGCTTGCATTAATGCCTTTGTTTCTTTTTCAATCGGTAAGAAACTCTTGGAGCCTGAAAACTGATTTTGCCTTGTAAGGGTTTTGTTTCTTCGAGTTATTTTTGCCAGATGGTTCCCTTAAGTGACCCTAGGCAGGCCAGGGCAAAACAGGGTTTGAGAATTTGGACGGTAAAGCATCCGGTGAGAGATTATCATTATGGTTATCATATTTAAAGTTTGAAATTATTTGCTTATGCTTGTTTACTTGAGCAAAGGTCTTCTCCGGCTACGGTTAAATCTGAAGCTGATTCCCTGCCCTTTTAATCTGATCTATGGCTACTCCTGTAAGGAGGTGCTTCGGAAAAGTAACAGAAGCTTAGCCCGAAAACACATACATGTAGTTGTTTATGTATTTATGTTGTTATAGATCTGGTTGCAAGACCATGTATTTATGTTCTGATATATATGCTAGTTAGCTAGTATGTTATGCGTGCTCATGCATATGAGTAGATGTTAAAAGATCTCTTTAGATGTTGATTATTGTTGGAATAATATTGTAACTAATCTTGTTGCCAAGATTGTTGATGACTGCATTGACAGGAAACGATGGCAGATGGTGCCAAGGAAAGTGATGTTTAACATTATGGCAGGAAAAAGGATTATTCGTCCATGCAGATGAAGTCAAGCTGCAGTATTGTCCAATGCTAGAACAATTATGCCACAAGGAATGTTGCATGTGGCGGTATGTAAATAAAAGATTACATGTAAATTGTATTAGCTTTAGCTAGTTATGTGACAGCTTAATGATAATTCATTGTAAAGATTTTAATAACAATGGTTAAGGGATGGAATCCCTTATGAGCCATTGAGTGAGGGGTGAAAACCCTCACGAGCATTTAATAATAAGATTGAACGTTTGCTGGTTTTCACCCTACGGGGTTTCCAGGGTATATCCGTGTTCAAATGGTGTGATTGATGTGATTGCCTTTTGTGTCAGTTGGATGACGTTGAATCCTTGATGTTGATGGTTCTTTATTTGATGGCATGATCATAATGTCCAAGTATGAGATTAGTTAATATGGTTCCGGAAATCATGAAATAGATGCAAGGATTCATGCGATAGTTTATATTATTACACTACCACAGTGGTGGTTAATGGTTATGTAATTTACTATCTTTGATGGCAATTTAGTTGATGCACTAATGAATATTGTATTTAATGGTTAATGATGAATTGTGGAGTTGTGAATTGGTTAATTACTTGTGGTAATTGTATGAAAAATTCTAACTCCCTACTTTTACATGCGAGGTTACCGGGGTATATGACAAGTGGTATCAGAGCTAAATGTTGCAGTACTGGCGCCTTTGGGAATTGGTAAGCGGAAAGGATTGGGAATTGGTAAGTGGAAAGGATATTGAGGTACACCATCAGTAGGCATTAACTCAGGTATGAGTTTAATCATTCGCATATTCATTTATGTCGTACACTACTTTTGGCATGATAGGTGTGATTCATGTTTATAACTTCTTTGAGAAGTAAGTAATAAGTTGTTGCATAACTACGTTCATCACGTTGGATTCCTGAAGAGGATAAAAGACAATGAAACTTTTGTCGCACTTACAAACAAAATTGAACACTCATTACACTTAAGAACGATATTGAACACTCATTGACGAAAGTGACAAACAACTACCAACTTTTGATTTGCACATATGGCAATAACCATAATGCATTCATTGAACTAGATTGAAATTACAATGAACGAAACTTAATGAGCCAATGCATGAATATAAAATTAGGGGGAACATCCTTGAATAGGATGAAAAATTGTTTTAAAAAGGACATTAGAAGAACCCCTTTAGATATTGAAAAACATGCAATGAGTCAAGCAGCGAGACTTGAGTGTCATAACTCACTTTTGATTTAGCCTGGTCATGGATGCATGAAGATGATTGGTAGTTGAGATTGGTTAGTGTTGTATGACTAACCCATAGAACTTATATGCATTAATTGAATTGGACTAAGATTGCTACAATTCGTAAACAAGTGAAGTTGATTGATGTCACATGCATGGAAAGTGTGTGTGAAGATTCTTACTCTCTCTGTGTTATAGTTCTAGTTGTTTATGAGAAGAGTTCTTAATTTTATTCACCATGAGAATGCATGATGAATGGTATATGCTTATGTCCTAATAGTTTTAATGATGATTACCTTCTAATTAACTGAAATCCATTAGCATGGTATGTGCTTATGTTAATCATTACTTGTTGGGAGATAAAAACCATTGGAGCCTCGACTTAATGATGGTTGAATTTATCTCTACTATGGGAATGATGGATTTCTTATGCATGTTGCATTCCAGTGTGAACTTAATTGGAGAGGCATGTTCAGTGGGTAACATTTCTAGGACCCATTCCTGGTATAATTACATATGATAATTATTCATAAATAGACTACCTGTGTTAATACAGTTGTCAGTAAACTCTAACTACCTTCCCCAACTATAGATGCTTCCAAAGGAAAAGGAAGCAAGGAGAAGGAAGAAGACCGTGCTGTAGGGACAAACGGAGATAGGAAAAAGAAATCGCTAAGTCTGGTGATGACCAGATAGAGCAAGCTTTGAGTGTCAGAATCTTGCAGAAGACTCTAAGTCTGGGGACGACTAGATAAGCACTCGATGTGCATGTGAGTATTCCCTTGACCATGCTTAAGCAGTTGGAAATGATAACTATAGTGTATTGATGTTAATGATTTTCGTAATGTCTCCTTGAAGTCATTATTCTGAAAAGGGTCGCATAGTAGTGTTATGATAGTTGTTGCATCTAGCATCAAGTGGTAACTCGGGTGCATGTGTGACACTTAGGAGATTATGCTTCTAATTGCATAAGTAGAGCAATTGCTTCCGGTAAGGGTGGTTTAACTTGTTAGTTATGCATGTGGACCCAAGGATAAGATAAGTATCTTGCTCACTTCCTTGAAGAACACGTATGAATGTTTTATATGATTTCTTAGTAGGGAAAGTATTTGAATGCATGCAGTAAAAGAATGGTTCTTTTATAGATTTTCTTGGTAAAGAAAATGCATTAATGCATGCAGTTCAAGATTGATTATTTTGTATGTTTTCTTGGTAAAGAAAATAGGTAGCTCCTATTAGAAAGACTCCACGTGAGTCTTGTGAGAGAAATGTTTGTCTCTTGTTGTTTTTCTTGGAATAAAATCCTTGCTAAATATGGCCAAAGTATCTTCTTGAGAAAAGAGGATGAGGCATATAAATGTCCTGAGGACATAGCATGGCAGGTGGCCAAGTTTCCTTGGATTAAAATATGTATCTTTATTTGATAAAAGCTTCTTGGAAATATATATATATATGCTAATTGCATTATGATTCTAGTTAGTTTCTGATTCTAGTGAAATGATTATGCATTACATGCATGATAGAGATAGCTAGAGATGTGCTTCTAGGCACATAAATATTCGTCTCTAACCTTTTTGAGGGAAGAGTATATTACATATATACATAAATATAGTCTCATCCTAAGATTATGCATGCTTCATGTATGAAGATGCAGGATTTTATGAGAATTTTCTTGAAAAAATAGAGGTTCTTTTCTTAAAGACACATTAGAATAGTGTTCATACAAGAACCAAAATCCTTACTTGTTTCATGAAAAGAACTATGTGCATTAAGGTAAGGTAATTGTGTTAGGAGAACACATGTTGCATATTGGTAGCTATTGTGACTTTGGAATTGTGAGTCGGTGTGTACTTAGAGAAAGTGGTCATGTTAGCTTCCTTGAAAATAATAATCTCTTGGAGAAATTGTCTTGTTGGATGAGTTGTGTTGATTACTTGATTTTGATGCATAAAGGTTAAGTAAACCTTGTTTTTGCATCTTGATTTTTATGCCTAAAGATAGATATCTTTAATAATTTCTTGAAAGGGAATCTTGAGAAACCCTCACATCGGAAGATAGAAGAATGATGTTAAAATGACTTCCTTAAGAAAGAGGTATGTAGTTTGTTGTATGAGATGATGGTAGCATGCTAGTGAAAGGCTTATATGATAAGCAATGGTATGCACAAAGATTAGTCATTATGATATAGAGTTATGATCTTTGTATGTTAGAGAGATTATGTTTAATTACATTAACAATGCATGACACAAGCTAGCCATAGTAAACGTAAGATAATACTCCATTAATGATGATTTGAATTGGAACAATAGACTATGGCAAAATTGGGAATGCTGAGAGTATTAACTCAACTGTTGTTGACATTTATACATTAATGAGTATTTGCATATGCTTTTATACATGACAATATTGTATGCATGAACATTCTTGGAAATGGAATTCGTGTTAACGGATGCATATTTATAACTAACGTTGCTGATGGGATTAAGTAGTGGTAGCTTAACGGCAACAAGAAGACTCATCACATAAATTGCTGCAATGTGAAATGCAATTATAAATGAGAAAGAATGATGTTATATGATATGCATGAATTATGTTATTTGGAAAATTGCATGCATACAACGTGTATGATGGATATGTTTCCCATCAATCTTGATGATGTGGACCCATGTTGGGGGTTAAGTGTAAATGCATGGTATACATGCATGTTTGTTGTGCTAATGATAATGTTCATATGGTTCATTGTGTAAATTACTTTGAGAAAGAGTAATAAAAGAGAAATTTAACATGCCAGACAATTGCGGATAGTTGGGTTGATGACAGTTACCTGCCCGGAGGGGTTGATGGTACTTGTCTGCCCGGATTGTGAAAGGCTGGAATGCCTTGGGTTGATGGTACTTGTCTGCCCGGATTGTGAAAGGCTTGAATGCCTTGGGTTGATGACAGTTACCTGCCCGGAGGGGTTGATGGTACTTGTCTGCCCGGATTGTGAAAGGCTGGAATGCCTTGGGTTGATGGCAGCGACCTGCCCGGAGGGGTTGATGGTACTTGTCTGCCCAGATTTACTCTTCCTGGAATTCTTGAGCTGGTTGGCCAGTGGAATCCCATGTTAGACCTGGTAAGGTCTCTATCAAAGAAACTGTCTGGATGTGAAAATGACTCGATCTGGTTGTGGAAACCAGTTCCCATGGGTTGGGAATTCTTTAGCCTATTATGGTGCTCATAGCTAAAGAAATGAAGGAATCAGCTATATGATATGTTGGAAATAAATCCTATATATAGTTGTGTGAAATGTGTTATGCACTTTTAACAGGAAATGAGTTTAATGTTCAATAAGGAGTTATTGGAAATTTTAATTCCTGTATCATTTTATTAATCATGTGAAAGTCTTAGTAGGGGCTAAGGCCATTTCCAAATGATGCAGTGAATGACAGTTTTGATGATTAGAGAGCGGGGTGCTCTTTTGGTACATCTAGAAGCACTTGCGAATGTCTTTAGTGAGAATTCGTTCAGTGTGCACGTGAGCAGTGATTCATCATTTGATGATTAGTGTTAGTGCTCTTTAAATACTTGTAAAAGCACTGTGATTTAGAAATCATCTAGCATTGCACAATTGATTGATAGTCAAACGTATTTCATTTGACTCAAAATATAGTGACTAATGTGATTGAATTTATTAGTCATATATTACAGGAATTACTTACCGTGGAGGAATGAAGAGTTTTCCAACCACTATTAAAATGCCTACATGAAAGAATTCATGATTTTCAAGAATATATGGTAAGTAATGGTAAGATGACACAGAGAATTGGTTATTATGAATGAATAAGGGCCAAGTGGTGGCGATTAGAAGTTGCATATTTTTGCAATTACGAATGCTTATGACTATCGATGCTTATAACTAATGGTATTTCTTATGACTATATCATTACTATTTTGTTTGTTGTCATTTCTTGGAATGACAACTTTGATTTTAAAGAGGAAGGATCACATTTTGTGTGGATTAGATGATTATACAATGAGTAAAATCTCAAGTTCTCAATGAAAGATGAACACCGAGGACGGTGTTCCTGTTAAGGGGGGGAGTATGTAATGTCCCTAAATAACTCGGTGAAAACTAGACAGTAAGTAGTAATTCTTGTAAAAAGATTACGAATTAGTTTAAAAACTAATTCCTGGTATTCATGAAACTAATTATGGAGAACCGATTCTCGGTATGGTAAAACGGCAGTGGAATAATGTTCCTCCATTCTAACCCGAACATCTGAATATCTTTTCAATCATTCAGTTGGCATACGCGAGCGCTTCTCTGCAATCAAACTGAATGCTAAATTTTCTCCCCGTACGATGGAGAGGATTGAGCTGACGGTTAGGCTTCTGGAAAGATGGTTGAGGTAACCACCTTCCCCTCAAGCTCCACGTCTGATGGGTATTCCGGTGAGGAGGCTAGGTGTAAGGGCGCTCTCCAACGGCGGGATGGCTTTAGAGAGAAATGGATGGGGATAGTTATCAGTTAGGATCAGAACTGATTCTTGGATTCGGAACAGCGACGAAGTAGATTTTCTTGATCGTTGACAGATTTGAACAAAAAAAGGTTCTCTGTTAATCATGCCTGTTTAGCATCTATGAGATGTTCGTCATGGTAAGGTCTGCAAGAAGTAATTGGTTTTCTCGTACATCAGTAGGACTTACAGACTTAACGCTATGCTATTCTGGAGAGTCGAAAGATTGCAACGATACATTGTCAAGAGAGCACTTGGGGTTGGTTCTCCTGTACCCATTGGGACATATGGCTCTAGACGGACAATCACCAGCTCTACCCAGATCAATTTGACAGGAAATTCCATATAAGCGACCCTTATGGATGACGACCACGTTGCAGAGAGTTGGGTTTATCAACAAACTGGGCGGAAAATAGTAGGGCTTGACATGGAATGGCGGCCCTATTTTAAAAAAAGAGGATCGCAGGACAAGACTGCCTTGCTCCAGCTCTGTACTGACAATGGCTGCTTGATTGTGCAAATGTTGTTTCTAGATTTTATGCCAGAGGCTCTTATTGGGTTTTTGAAGGATCCGAAGATTAAATTAGTGGGTGCGGGTGTTCGAGCTGACGTTGCTAAGCTCCAGCGTGATCATGGTTTGGAATGTGGAGACCCAGTGGAGCTGGGTCGCTTGGCAGCCGAAAATTTCGGGAGGCAGAAGCTCAAGCAGGCTGGGCTCAAGGGTTTGGCCATTGAGGTTCTGGGGTTAAATCTTCCCAAGTCCAAAACAGTTTCTATGAGCAATTGGGCCTCAAGGAAGCTTCAAGAGAAGCAGATCGAGTATGCTTGCATTGATGCCTTTGTTTCTTTTTCAATTGGTAAGAAACTCTTGGAGCCTGAAAACTGATTTTGCCTTGTAAGGGTTTTGTTTCTTCAAGTTATTTTTGCCAGATGGTTCCCTTAAGTGACCCTAGGCAGGGCAGGGCAAAACAGGGTTTGAGAATTTGGACGGTAAAGCATGCGGTGAGAGATTATCATTATGGTTATCATATTTAAAGTTTGAAATTATTTGCTTATGCTTGTTTACTTGAGCAAAGGTCTTCTCCGGCTACGGTTAAATCTGAAGCTGATTCCCTGCCCTTTTAATCTGATCTATGGCTACTCCTGTAAGGAGGTGCTTCCGAAAAGTAACAGAAGCTTAGCTCGAAAACACATACATGTAGTTGTTTATGTATTTATGTTGTTATAGATCTGGTTGCAAGACCATGTATTTATGTTCTGATATATATGCTAGTTAGCTAGTATGTTATGCGTGCTCATGCATATGAGTAGATGTTAAAAGATCTCTTTAGATGTTGATTATTGTTGGAATAATATTGTAACTAATCTTGTTGCCAAGATTGTTGATGACTGCATTGACAGGAAACGATGGCAGATGGTGCCAAGGAAAGTGATGTTTAACATTATGGCAGGAAAAAGGATTATTCGTCCATGCAGATGAAGTCAAGCTGCAGTATTGTCCAATGCTAGAACAATTATGCCACAAGGAATGTTGCATGTGGCGGTATGTAAATAAAAGATTACATGTAAATTGTATTATCTTTAGCTAGTTATGTGACAGCTTAATGATAATTCATTGTAAAGATTTTAATAACAATGGTTAAGGGATGGAATCCCTTATGAGCCATTGAGTGAGGGGTGAAAACCCTCACGAGCGTTTAATAATAAGATTGAACGTTTGCTGGTTTTCACCCTACGGGGTTTCCAGGGTATATCCGTGTTCAAATGGTGTGATTGATGTGATTGCCTTTTGTGTCAGTTGGATGACGTTGAATCCTTGATGTTGATGGTTCTTTATTTGATGGCATGATCATAATGTCCAAGTATGAGATTAGTTAATATGGTTCCGGAAATCATGAAATAGATGCAAGGATTCATGCGATAGTTTATATTATTACACTACCACAGTGGTGGTTAATGGTTATGTAATTTACTGTCTTTGATGGCAATTTAGTTGATGCACTAATGAATATTGTATTTAATGGTTAATGATGAATTGTGGAGTTGTGAATAGGTTAATTACTTGTGGTAATTGTATGAAAAATTCTAACTCCCTACTTTTACATGCGAGGTTACCGGGGTATATGACATTAACTTTCTTTTATATCCAGAATATAATATTTATAAATAAATCATAATATTAAAATCTTATTCCATGGACAATTCAGACTAACTAGTGCAATTTACAAAAAAATATGATCATTTCAATTTTTGGTGTAACATACTTTGATTCATATATTTTAATAATATATTTTTTTCTATATATTATATTTTATTAATGTATTTTTTTTTATTTTTATATCTTTTTCAGCATTGTTTAATTATTTTCTATTTGGAGTTTTTGGTTTGAATTAGAGGAAATATTTTTTTGCTAAGTTTTTGTTATTTATAATATGCTTTTGAATGGATCAATTACTAGGGTGTAAATTTGATGGGCACTCCCACCTGTCAAGTAAATTCTTGATCATGGTTTCCTTTTAAAAGTGTGCTTCACATGGCTTTTGATTTTTATTTTTACCCATCATTTAAATATCATATATTATTTGTTTTTGTTAGTAATATCAATAGTACAGACTTGAATATTGATAGTAGTATAAAAAATTCAATGGTTGAGATTTATCTCAAAAGTAGTTATGCTCTTTTAACAATTTTAATTAAATTCATTAATTAAAGAAAATGTCATATGAAGTGAGTTGTGATTTTTGGGACGTGTTGTATTGATAAGGCATGTTATTGCCCAATGGGATTGTAACAAAGTCTATTTATAGATTGAGATTCTCCAATGTAAAGTCCAGGTAAATCTCCATTATTAAGAATCTTATTCCATGTTTTTTTAAATATATGTATACTTAACTTATACTTGAATTATTTTTATAAATAATAATATTATTTAAAATAATGATAATTTGTTTTGCTTTTATTATTTTTTACTTCTAGCCACATGAGATGCATATGAAGTAATTGTTCTAATTCTTATTATGGGTTGTCGTAAATATGCTTTTACCTCTCTCTCTCTCTCTCTCTCTCTCTTGCATGATCTCTCTCTCACCTTCTCTCCCCACTGTCTCCCCACTCATCTCTATCTCATGATCCTTCCCCTTTAATTTATCTCCCGATCTGCTCCCTCTCCTTCTCTCGTTATCCCCCCACCTCTACCTCTCTGTCCCCCATCCCCCATTCTATCATTTTCTCCTAATCCTTCCATCCCTCTCTCCCCACTCTCTTCTACATGTTCTCGATATCTTTATCTCCACACCCTATCCCTCAATCTCCCCTTCTTATTCTCTCTCTCTCTATCTCCCATGCCCTATCTCTCAAACCATCCCTATTTTCCACATATCTCAATCTCCCTCTCTCTCAAGCCCTCCCTATTTTCCCATGACTCCCTCTCTCTCTCCCCCTCTTCTCTATGTCCATATTTGTCTCACAAACTATCATGCTCTTCCCTCATCTCTCTCTCTTTGATTCTCCCTTACTTTCTCTCCACTATCATGCTCCCTCTGTCTCTCCCCCACATTCTCTCCCTCCCTCCCTTGCGCTCTCTCTCAAACCCTCCAAATTATCCCCCCTCTCATTCTACCCACCCTCACATTCTAACCCTGCCTCTCTCTCTCTCACTCCCTCTCTCTCTCTCCCCATCATTGTTTCCCTTGCTCCCTCTCTCGCCGTCCCTATCTCTCTATCCCTATCTCCCTGCCTCCCTGCCTCCCTCTCTTTCTCTCTGTCCCTCTCCTCTTTGCTTTCTCTCCCCTCTAACTCTCACCGTTGTCCCTCCCTCCCTCGCTCGCTCTTAGCCCCCCTTACCCTCTCTCTCTTTCTCTCTTCTCTTTCTCTCTCCCCCACCTTTAGCTCCCTCTCCCTATCCTTATCTCTCTTTCCATCCTACTCTTTATCTCTCTTCCCCCAACCTTATATTGACTTTCTCTCTCCCCTTCTCCCTCTCACCCTCCCTCTCTCTTCCCCTCTCACTCTTTGCCCACCTTCCCCTCTCCCTCTCTCTTTCTTTCTCTCCCCCCCATCACTCTCTCCCTTACACTTTCCCTCTCCCTCCCTCTCTCTCTCTCACTCTCTCTCTCTCTCTACACTTAACTCTATCTCTCTCCCCCCACTTAAATTTCTCTCTCTCTCCCCCTCCTGCCTTCCTCATCCTCCATCTCTCCCTCCCTCTCCTCTTTTCTCCCTACCCTCCTCCTTCCGCGTCCCACCCTCTCTTCCTCTCTCCCTCCCTCTCCCTCGTTCTCTCACTCTCTCTCCCCATCCCTCCCTATTTTCCACACTCACTCTATTTCTCTCCCTCCTACACTTCCTCCTTCCTCCCACTACACTCTCTATCTCCTACCCTCTCTTTCTCTCTCTCTGCCTCTCTCTATCACTCTCTCTCACCCTCTCTCCCTCCTTTCAACACTCTCTCTATCTCTCTACCTGACACCCTTCCTCCTCCCTCCCTCTACTATCTCTCTCCCTCCACCTCTCTCTCCAGCCACCCCCTCTCCATCCCTTCCTTGATTTCTCTCTCCCCCTATCTCTATGTCTCTCCCTACTCCTCCCTCTCTCCCACGCACCATTCTAACCTCTCCCTCTCTCTCCATCCCTATTTCCTCCCTCTGTCTCCCTATCTATCTCTTTTTATCCATCCCTCCTTTTTATGTTTCTCTACACCCTCACTTCCTCTCTTCTCTCCTTCCCACTCTCTCCTTGCTCTTCTCCTCTCTCCTTACCCCCTCCCCTTACATGTTAAAGTTTTAAACAAATTTGTATCAATAAAGCAAACACATCATAGATACAAGAGAATCAATATAAATATAAACATATATTAAAAACTACAATTCATCATTATTCAAATATATATATATATAAACATTTAATTCATTGTCAATTAAAATCAGTTTATTTAAATAGATAGCAAAACACTTACAATATCACATACATATTAAATTAGAATAACCCTAAATTATAATTAAAAAAAAAACATATTCCAAAAACAAACTAAAAAAAGCTTTAATTTTTTAATGATAGAATAAAATAATTACTAACATTGAAAGATTATAATTATAATTATAAATATAATTAATATTTATTTGAAAATCAAGATTCAGAAACAAAATTGAGAATCTACGCAAAAATAAATAATATAACCAAAACAATTTAAACACGTTAAAAAATAAATTAAGCTAACAAAAATTATGTCAATTAAATACATGTCTCTTAACACGTTAAAAAATAAATTAAGCTAACAAAAATTATGTCAATTAAATACATGTCTCTTAACACGTTAAAAAATAAATTAAGCTAACAAAAATTATGTCAATTAAATACATGTCTCTTATTTTAAAACATAGCAATCTCCTCTTAAAACTACTGAAACTAAATTAATAAGAAAGTGTGAAATCTATCCAGCCCATCGTGAAAGGTTAAACAACTACAATAATCGCAAACCATATATTTTGCATTGAAATTAGCATAACTTATTGCACGCATTATCCACGTAAACAACCCGCAGCAATAAACTAGGAATCAGAAAAGGCTAAAAATTACGCCCTAGAGAGATTGTAAATATACATATTGCGAGAACTGTAGAGGAGGGCGGTTATTGGCCCGAGCCGAATTGATGGAAAGAGAAGGGAGAAGGCCAGAGACATTTGATTTTGCTATTACACAAAATGAGAGGAGGATTAATAATGAAAGAGATGTCGTCGATAAATGATATCAGTTTTGGCACCGAAAATGGAGAGACAGTCTTTCAAACTAACTCCTAGATTTGAGTTTATTTTATTTTGGAAACATCGGAAACAGATCGGTATGAAAACAAAAGTTAAAAAAACTTGGAAGCACGAGACAGAAGCATACATACTTGGAAGCCCGAGACAAAAGCATGATTGGTTTCGGCAGCAACTCAATTTCATCTAGCAGAGGTGGTTCGAGAGCGGAGCAGAGGTCCAAGTCCATTTCCCCAGCAGAAGTGGTTCGAGACCCGAGCAGAGGTCCAATTCCATTTCCCCTGAAGGCCACCCTCCTCTATGCCAGACTCAGACAGAGGACCAACCCTCCTCCTCTGTCACATATGGACTCGGGACAAGGCGGACTCAATCTCAGATGTGTGGAGCGCTTCAAACACAACACAAAACAATGGTTTGACAACCGTCCGTGTCAAAGTGGAGATACAATATAAAAATTTGTTCCCAAATCACTTTGATTGTTTTTCTATCCATCAACTATTTTGATAAAGTGCTTTTCTTTCTTTCTCTAACTTTTCTTGCTTTTCTCTCTCTATTTAGCTTCTCTCTCCATCAGATATCTTTATAAATTGCTTTTCTTGATTTTCTAACCGTTATAAATTATTTTTCTATCTGTTTTTGCTTTTCTCTCCGGCAGCTATCTTTAAAAATTGATTTTCTTGCTTTTTTTAACGTATCAATTTTTGGTGTGTGAGGAGCTTGGAGGGTTCGAAGCTGGAGTTGAGACGGTTTAACTTGGGTGAAAAAAATGACATTTGAGCTTCATTATGTTCCCGCCGTGGAAGATGATTTCCCCCCGACGTGTTTGAATTTCAGCTCATTTAAGAGTTGCCTCATAAACATTCGTTGCATATTTAATATAGATAATAAAGTGTTGTGCACTAAACTAAATATAATAAAAGTAGATAAGGCATTGTACACTCAAATAAATACAGTAAACATTAGTAAAGCATTTTATGCCTGAAAAGGCTGTAAAGAAAGAGATGAATAACTACACTAAGAATATTGCAATCAATAAACTCCATGATGAGACGCGTTCAACATATCTTATTTGTTACAAACAAAATGAGAGAGGGGGATTAATAATCAAGGAGTGGTGGTCGATAAAATTATACTAGGTTCAACTTATATAACATAGCATGCAGTGAAAATGGTGAGGAAACCTTTCAAACACACTCTTACATTTGATTTGATACTTTGTTAGATGTCAATGGGCTGCTTAATGGATATTTCTCTCAGCAGCGGTATTTATTGCATTTTAAGCTACTCTTAATTTCATATTCTCTCTCTTAAATATTTAGCTCACATTTTTATATTTTAAATTTGATCTATCTTAGCTTTTAAAATTTCATAGCTTTTTAAAATTCCTTTTGTTTGTGTGGTCTACCCTAGTATGTTAGGAGATTTGAAATCCCATTTTCAACCCTCCTACCACATTCACAACAACATACCAAAAATGGAAAAAAAACATCAATGCCAATGCAAGGAATGAATAATTTGAAATGATTTATTGTTGGTAAAAGCGTCAAGCAATTATTGTAAATCCTTTCTGTAGGTATGTATGCATCTATGTTGTCATGTTAACTCACATCTTGCTGCATTTCCAATTTTTTTGTTCCTCTTTTGTTCCACATGTTACTAAAATAAAATGAAATGAAATCTAAGAATGAGTTTCTTAGATTATCTAAGGGACTTTCTCCATTTCCAATACATTTTGTATATGTGAAGCATGGTATAATTTTATCAATGCCATATCTTCTATTATTAAAACACCGTGTCACTTTATATATATGTTGACAATAATTATGACTATAGTCACTTTGGTATCGTGGAGGCTTTCTTTTGAGAGGGGGACTCTTGAGCAAAGAGTGTTCTCCTCCATTGGATATAACTTCTCCAGTATTTTATAGCCCCATTGCATCTCCGCGGTCCACCAAGAGGAAGGGTACCCAAAGAGTAGGCTAGGAGGTAAGCTGATGAATCATTAACATTTGGTTAGAACACATTGACATTCACACAAGTACGTGGATGACGATAATGGAGCGCAAGCAACAACCAATCTGAGAACCAAAAATCCACTCCTTGGTGAATGATCCATTGTGTATTAATAATTTTTGTTATATTATTAATGATGTCTTTATAATGACCAGAATGTAATGTGAATGTCATGATGATTGAATTTCATAATATGACTATTGATGCATGTACCTCAAATTTATGTGTTTTCAATATTTATGAAATTCCATAATGGTCGTGGCTAAAAAATGACTAGTTTATTAGAATGTTTATTTACTTATTATTATAGTATTGTATCTTGAATAGAAATTTCCCCCTATACTTAGTAACCTAATTTCTACTATGACTAGTAAAAAGAAAATGGCATCAGAGCAAGTGTCCCCACACATGGTATCATAGTCATAGATCTAGGACCAATGTACCCATAAAAGTTAATTTTCATCAATGATGTGATGCTCTCATTAAGCTATTGTTATAATACATATATTGAGTTAATATTTAGTATCTAATTTAAATAATATACAATATTGTTGTAAATCACAATCAATCATCAGAAACTATCCCAAGTGAAAAACCTATAATAAAGGTCAAACAATTAACGTATTTTATTTACATCATGAAATATTCTCAAAATTTATGAATCCAAACCTTCTTTATTTACATTATGAAATATTCTCAAAATTTATTAATCGAAATAAAATTCAACCAGGGAAAAACAAATCATGGACATAAAGATACCATACAAAAATTTCAATATCATTTGTGATTGTGCAATTTTTCACCCAACATCAATTTGCACTACATTTTTTGCCTTCACTCTTTTCATTCTTACAAATCCTATCTGTGGCATGGCTTTCACTCCCACTCGAGATCGATTCAAAGTAGAGAAGTGAGAAAGTGAGAATTATTTATGCATCTGCTAATCTTCGTCTATATATTTATAGCATAAAGAAAAAGTTTATTTCAATTATTGAAATATTATATATTTATTAATAAATTTAAATATGAAATTTTGATAGGGTTATTGCTCTAGCTAACTGCATTATTGGAATTTTTTCAGTAGATCATACTTCCAATGCTACTTTCTCTTAAGCTTGAGATATAAAAGATTGTTTAACCCCCATTCACTAGGTTATTGGCTAATACATCCTTAACCCTTCCTTCCTCTAGTAAAGAGGAGGTTTTATGTGTTTTAAGTTATACTTTTTCTCATATTCAGGTGAGTCACTTTTCTTAGCAGGGTCAGTATGCCTTGGAAATGAAATAGGGACTGCATTCACCACTAGGGAACTCTGAAGGAGAGATTCCTATGAGAAAATTATAGAGGAAATTTAGGGGCATAAGTTGAAGGTTAATTGCATCACGAGTCTCCTTACATGGAGCATCATCATCAAGGCCTACTAACAAGAGTTTCTAGGGAGATGCCTACGTATTCACCATCATTACTTTATATCCAATCACCAAAACAAGTAAAGGATCTAATTCTTCCAATCACATACCTTTATCTTGAGTTGACTTCAAAATATTAGTCACCTCCTTGTGATTGGCATTCTAGTTAACTCCAAATTCTTCAATAATATCTTTAGGTACTAGTCCCTCCAAAGACTTTCTAAAGCTTTTATGATTGCGGTATTCAAGTCAAATTTTTCAATACCAACCTCCACAGGAGAAATGATATTTTTCAGTGAAGGTCCCTTTAAAATGTTGGAAGTACGTGATTTTTTACCCTAACTTTTTACTGAAAGGAAATGAGCAATATTTAGCTATATGAATTAGTTAATGGCATATTAACATATTAAAGGAAGACCATGGCAATCAAGCTCAAAAATAACCATAGGTAAGTCCTTCTAAATCACCATTCCCAATACTAATTCATCTCCAAAATAAATTCCAATCATAATTTGAGTGACCATCATATTCTTAGTCTTAATAAAATTCATGTTTGCCTCCAAATAATGACCTAAAGAGTTTCGTATCTTTGGAAAGACTCTGGAAAACCAATAATTGATATGTAAGCTAGGTATATTTCACCATCAATGAATGTCATCAATTGTTTGAAATTGTGAATGAAAGGAGAGAGGGAAACTTTTTAAATTGAGAAGCACCTATTTCCTTAAAGAAAAAGAAGACGATTCATTTTCTACATTCTCCTATTGAAAAAAAGGTGGAGGCCAACCATCTTCTTGCAAGAAAAAATCTCTATTGGAACATAGCCTAATAACATTCCCAAACATTACCACATAAGGAATTAATGTTGTATTCATTAAAAATTCATTTGAAGATGCATCCTCCTATTGTATGTTATATTATGTTAACAACCATATTGTGCTTAATATCACTGTATGGACTAACCTTGTATGAGTAACTTTTATTTTTATGCATTTTCTTCTCTTCTTCATAATATTTGGGCATCATAAGTCCTCAAAAATGTGTTCAATCATAGGAATATGTTGATATATTTCATTAGCTAAGTCCTTTGATCAATACTTCATCACATATGAAGGGGACACATAGGAAGATAAGTCAAATGTTGAGCCCAAAATATTAACAAGGGCTTCTATCTGGAATCCAATTCCCTTAACTGAATCCTTTCTCAACCCTTCTCATGAATCTTAGCATTTTGCTTGGAATCCCCTAGGCTTACAAGGATGGATTGAGTTTTACTTTGATCCAAAGCAACATCCTTTAATGTAGACAATGTTTTCACAATAACATTACTAGGTGATCTCTCCTTATACTACCCATTCAATGGAGGATATGGATGAAAATATAGACAAACATTTCCGACATAACATTATGTGTTCCTTATCACAAACACCCTCCAAAATTTGGTCTAACTTGAATTTTAGAGCCTAATGTGGATCTTGTGATCATTCATTCCCTAATCGATTTATGGTTAGTTGATAAGTGTCAAAGTCACTTGCTGAAACATGCTTATTCTACAACAAGTTCGTTAGTGCACCCTTTTGTGCAAGCTTGAACAGGAAAAGTACAAGTCCGCCAAGGGAGTGTCTATGCACTGTTCCACCTGTGTCAAAAGTAAGTGCACACTTTCATCAACAGTCCCTCACTTTTTGTTGTGATTTTCATTAATGACGTGATGCTCTCATTAAACTATTGTTATAATACATATATTGAACTAATATTTAATATATAATTTAAATAATATACATTATTGTTGTAAATCACAATCAATCATCGGAAACTATCACAAGTGAAATCCCCATAAAAATGTTCAAGCAATTAATTTATCAATCCAAATAAATTTCAACCAGGAAAAAACAAATTAGTGTCATAAACATACCATACCCAAATTTCAATGTGATTGGTGATTGTGCAACTTTTCACCTAGCATCAATTTGTAATTGAAAACAATATCAGCACTATATTTTTGGCCTTCACCATTTTGCTTCTTACAAATCCTATCTTTGCCTTGGATTTGGCTTCCACTCGAGATCGATTCAAAGAGGAGAAGTGAGAATTATTTATGCTTATTCTAATCTCCATCTATATAACTCTTTCCTATGTATTCATGGGCATACTCTAGTTTATTGTATCTATGGTTTTGTGGTGCATAAACTGTTTTACTCACAATCACTACTTTTATCAACCTAAAGTGCGTTATTCAATCACTAAGTTTAATTACCTCCATAGGTATCCCCTACTTTGAAATGGTTTCTAAAATTTCTATCTTTTATAATAATAAAATATATATTTGATTTAAATTTCATAATATGAGAATATTTTTAAAAATATACACAATTTTTGTTAGTTGTATTTGGGAATTTTACTCTATCTTCCGATTACAAAGGTTTAGTATTACATAAATTAAATAGCACATTATTATTTTAATCACTCGTAACAACTTTTATTGCCCATTTAATTTATATAACTATGCTAATTATTATGAAAATCCTATTTTATCATCCACCAAGCTCCAAATTGTCACGGTTGATTGTGCTACTTTCTCTTTGTCTTCACCTTCAATTTGATGTTTATAACCCTTGCATTATTCACTTTTACATTCCTGGTAAGGAATAGTTTTTATAATACTCTTGTTCCTAATTTTTTTGTTCAAATACATAACATTATGTTGTTCGATTGTGCTCCATTTTCTTTATCTTCACCATTAATTAAATGTTCCTGCTAACGAATAATGTTTATATTACTCTTATTCCTAGTTTTGTTTTTTTTTCAAATAAATAGCATTTTGTTGTTCTCAACCCTGATTTATTCCCACAATGCTTGAAATACCTAATTTATCTATGCGAAATAATGTATTTTGCAGTAACATTTATAATTGGTTGAATTGATGTTTAAATTTTATTTTAATAACCATTAATTATTTGTTTCCTTTTATTGAAAAAATATTTGTTTTCAAATTATGAGATATCATTTATTTATTTGACAAGCAATTTGTGGCAAGTTTTTGTTATTTAAAATATGTTTTTGAATGCATCAATTACTATGGGATAAATTTGATGGGCACTCCCACCTGTCAAGTAAATTCTTGATCATGGGTTTCCTTTTAAAAGTGTCCTTCACATGCCTTTTGATTTTTATTTTTACCCATCATTTAAATATCATGTATTATTTGTTTTTGTTAGTAAGCTCAATAGTGGGGGCTTAAATTCCATGGAATATTCTAGAATATTGATAGTAGTATACACAAATCAATGGTTGAGATTTATGTCAAAAGTAGTTATGCTCTTTTAACCATTTTAATTAAATTGATTAATTAAAAGGAAAATGTCATATGAAGTGAGTTGAGATTTTTGGGACATGTGGTATTGATAAGGCATGGTATTGTCCAATGAGATTGTAACAAAGCCTATTTATAGATTAAGATTCTTCAATGTAAAGTAGAGGTAAATCTCCATGGTTAAGATTGTATTCCATGTTTTTTTAAATGTATGTATGTTTAAATTATATATTAATTATTTTTATAAAGAATAATAATATTTAAAATAATGATAATTTGTTTAGTTTTTATTAATTTTTACTTCTAGCAACATGAGATGCATATGGAGTATTTGTTTTGATTCTTATTATGGATTGTTGCAAATATGCTTTTACCATCCATCTCTCTCTCTCTCTCTCTCTCTCTCTCTCTCTCTCTCTCTCTCTCTCCTGCATGATCTCTCTCTCACCTTATCTCCCAACTCTCTCCTAACTCATCTCTATCTCACGATCCTTCCCCTTCAATTTATCTCACCATCTACTCCCTCTCCTTCTCTCTTTATCCCCCCACCTCTACCTCTCTCTCCTCCCTCCCTCACTCTATCCTTTTCTCTCAATAATTTCATCACTCTTCCCCCTCTCTTATACATGTTCTCAATATCTTTTTGTTGAGACCCTTCCTCTCAGTCTCCCCCTCTTATTCTCTCTCTATCACCCATGCCTTACGTCTCAAACTGTCCCCATTTTCCCCATATCTCTCTCTCCCTCTCCCTCAAGCCCTCCCTCTCTCTCTCCCTCTCCCTCTCTGCCACTTCTCCATGTTCATCTTTGTCTCACACACTATCATGCTCTTCCCTCATCTCTCTCTCCCCTCCCTCTCTATCGTCTCTCTCTCCACTATTGTTTCCCTCCCTCTGGCTGTCGCCATCCCAATCTCGCTCCCTCCCTCTCTCACTCTCAATCCCGCTAACCCTCTCTCTCTCTCTCTCATGCGCCCTCCCTCCCTCTTTCTCTCTCTCTCAACCCCTCTTACCCTCTCTTTCTCGTGCACCCTCCCTGTCTCTCTCTTTTTGTCTCACGCACTCTCTCTTCCCCATCTTTAGCTCCCTCTCCCTATCCTTATCTCTCTTTCCCTCCTACTCTCTATCTCTCTCCCCCCAACCTTACGCTGACTTTGTCTCTCCCCTTCCCACTCTCACCCTCCCTCTCTCTTCCCCTCTCACTCTCTATTCCCCTTCCCCTCACTCTCTCCTTCTCTCTCTCCCCCCCCCTCCACCCCCACATATCTCTCCCTTACACTTCCCCTTTCCCTCTCTCCCTCTCTCTCTCTCTCTCTCCCCCCCTCCCTCCCTTCCTTTTCCTTTCTCCCTCCCTCTCTCTCCTCCCACTCCCCCTCCCTTCCTCCTCCTCCTCCTCCATCTCTCCTTCCCTCTCCCTCTCCTCCCTTCCTTCCCCTCTCTCCACCCTCTCTACCACTCTCCCTTTGTCTCCCTCTTTCTCTCACTCTCTCTCCCTCCTACCCTTCCTCCCACTACTCTCTCTATATATCCTACCGTGTCCTCCTCTCTCTCTCTCTCTCTCTCTCCCTCCCTCTCCCTCTTTCTATAACTCTCTCTTCCCCTCCCTCCTTATTTTCCATACTCTCCCTCCCTCCTCCGCCTCTCTCTCTCCCTCGTACCCTTCCTCCCACTACTCTCTCTATATATCCTACCCTCTCTTCCTCTCTCTCTCCCCTGCTCCCTCTACCTCTTTCTATGACTCTCTCTCCCCCTCCCTCCTTATTTTCCATACTCTCTCTATCTCCTCCGCCTCTCTGTCTCCTCTCTCCCTCCCTCCTCCGCCTCTCTCCCTCCCTCCTTCACCTCTCTCCCGCCTCCACCTCTCTCTCTAGCAACTGCCTCTCCCTCCCTTCCTCTTTTTCTCTCTTCCCCTATATCTATGTCTCTCCCTCCTCCTTCCCCTCTCCCACCCACAATTCTTCCCTCTCTCTCTCTCTCCATCCCTACTCCCTCCCTCTATATCTCTATCTATCTCTTTCTATCCATCCCTCTTTTATATGTCTCTCTACACCCTCACTCCCTCTCTCCTGTCCTTCCCACTCTTCCCCCAATCTCCTTCTCTCTCCTTACCCCCTCCCTTTACATGTTAATTACATGTAAAAAAAATGTATCAATAAAGAAAACACAAATACCAAAGAAACAATATAAATATACACATATTTTTTTTTCTCAATCAGTCTACTCCTATTATTTATACAAAAAGTGTTACAGCAAGGCCACTGCCTTGAAAATTCTTGCCATGAAGTTGGCATTTTACAAAAATATGCTTGACGTATGTCCATGGAGGAACCACAACAGTGCTTTTAACTCCCATAAAACTCAAAATTGACCCACAGTTATCCATCGCTAAACATAAAAAAAGCATTAGCTGACAGAGACCTGAAACATACATTAACATTGAGATTCAAAAGGGAGGCGAACTCCTACTTCAGAAACTGCACAAAACAGAGGCACGGGCTCATTCATTCATCCTCTGTGGTATATGGTTACTCAACGACCCTACACCCAAATTGAGTTGAGTCATCAGAGTCGAACAGATGGACCTCTGAGCCTGTAGGCTCTCCTCTTGCTGGCACGCTCAGAGCTACGTTGTCTTCAAAATTCACCACAGAAAGGCCTCCTATGACCTGGCGCTGATTATCATTTGGATTTCCCGTCCTCTGATCTGCAGGAACCCCAGGATGAGCCGCTCCCAAACCCCGGGAATTCTCAAACTCAAAATTGACCCACAGTTATCCATCGCTAAACATAAAAAAAGCATTAGCTGACAGAGACCTGAAACATACATTAACATTGAGATTCAAAAGGGAGGCGAACTCCTACTTCAGAAACTGCACAAAACAGAGGCACGGGCTCATTCATTCATCCTCTGTGGTATATGGTTACTCAACGACCCTACACCCAAATTGAGTTGAGTCATCAGAGTCGAACAGATGGACCTCTGAGCCTATAGGCTCTCCTCTTGCTGGCACGCTCAGAGCTACGTTGTCTTCAAAATTCACCACAGAAAGGCCTCCTATGACCTGGCGCTGATTATCATTTGGATTTCCCGTCCTCTGATCTGCAGGAACCCCAGGATGAGCCGCTCCCAAACCCCGGGAATTCTCACACTTTTCAATCGTGACCGAGACTATGAAGGAGGAGCTTTCCAAAGAACACGGGATGCGGAAACGGGTAGTGGGATGAGCATTATGCTCACAGTCATCATTCCTAACTCGCCCTCTGCCCGTGCCTCTGCCACTTCTGGTGGCTGGATGATTGAAGCGACCAAATTCCAATGCATCTGATGATGGGTCCAAGGTGGTGGTGGACCGTTGATGAGTGGCGCGACCGCGGGAACCTCCACGCCTACTCCCAATTCTAGGCCTTTCATGCGGTATGATGTTATGCGGAAGCTTGACAAAGGAGCGAATGCACAGAGAGGGATGACTAAGAAATGAGTGCTCAGAGAGAAATGGAAAAGGAGCCCAGACAAGTCTGTGAGTCACTAGAACCAGAGCCAAGCGAAAGATGAGGATAGAGAAAGCTCTTGAGTCGAGCGAAGGATAGATGAGCAGAAACGAACTAACAGAGTGACTCAGGGAAACGCACAAAGCAGCGACCTTTGTGGCATCGATGGTCTGCGACGAAGCTGCGGGAGTGACAAACATATTGGGAGCCATGGCGCAAATAACTGGGAGACTGAAGGACGTAGTTAATGCAACCATAAATAGAATTGTGTGAGACCAGCTCGCAAACCCATAATTGTAACCCGTGGCGCACTTGGGCTAATACCTGTCCACTCACTGCGCCTTCAACGTACCCTGTGGCCTGTCAGTCACCCGCATCCGAGAATAAATATACACATATTAAAAACTACAATTCATCATATTATATATATATATATATATATATATATATATATATATATAAACATTTATTTAATTGTCAATTAAAAATAATTTATTTAAATTAATGATAAAAGACTTACAATATCAAACACATATTACATTAGAATAACAATAAATTATAATTTAAAAAAAAAGAGAAACCATATTCCAAAAACAAGCTAAAAAAGTCTTTAATTTTTTTATAAAAGAATAAAATAATTACTCACGGTGAAAATTTATATATATATATGAAAATCAAGGTTCACAAAAAATGTTGAGAATCTATGCAAAAATAAATTATCTTACCAAAACAATTTAAACATGTTAAAAAATAAATTAAGCAAAGGATGAATGTAACAAAAATGATGTCTAATAGATACATCGATCTTTGTTTTATATTTTAAAACATTAGTTATTTTGGAAACTCAAACCAAATTAATAAGAAAGTGTGAGATCTATCCAACCAAGTGTGAAAGGTTAAACAACTAGAATAATCCCAAACCATATATTTTGCATTGAGATTAGCATAACTTATTGCAAGCATTATCAATGTAAATGAGGGTTTACACATAAACAATTGTTTGTAGCAGCAATAAAGTAAGAGTCACAAAAGGCTAAACATTATGCCTTACAGAGATTGTAAATATACATATTGCGAGAACTATAGAGAGTTTCGTGCTATTAAGAAACTGTAGAGGAGCGCGGTTAGTAGCAGCACCATGGAGAATTGAAAGGAGGACTCTCTAAATCAACCGTGAGCCGAATCGATGGAAGAAGGCAAGTGTGGTTAGTAGCAGCACCATGGAGAATCAAAAGGGGGACTCTCTAAATCAACCCCGAGCCGAATCGATGGAAGAAGGCGAGAGACATTTGATTTTGCGGTTACACAAAAATTGAGAGGAGGATTAATAATGAAAGAGATGTGGTCGATAAAATGATACCAGGTTAGACCTATATAACGTAGCATGCACTAGAAATGGAGAGGCAGTATTTCAAACTCACTCCTCAATTTAAGTCTATTTAATTTTTGGAAACACCTGAAACAGATCGTTATGAAAACAAAAATTCAAAAAAGAGAGAAGCGTACATACTCGAAGCACGAGAAAGAAGCATAAATACGAGACATGAGAATGATTGGTTTCGGCAACAAATCAATTTCATCCCGCAGAGGTGGTTCAAGAGCGGAGCAGAGGTCCAATTCCATTTCCCCAGCAGAGGTGGTTCGAGGGCAGAGCAGAGGTCCAATTCAATTCTCCTGAAGGCCACCCTCCTCATCTAGGCCAGACTCAGACATACGACCAACCCTCCTCCTCTATCACATATGGACTCGGGACCAACGCGGACTCCATGTGTGGAGGGATTCCAACACAACACAAAACAATGGTTTGACAACTATGTCAAAATGGAGATACGATACCAAGAGTTGTTCCCACAAATCGCTTTTATTGCTTTTTATAAATTGCTTTTTTTCTAATTTTAAACTTTTCTTACTTTTCTCTGTATCACATATTATTAAAAATTCCTTTCTTGCTTTTCTCTCTATCACATATTATTAAAATTTCCTTTCTTGCTTTTCTCTCCATCAGCTATCATTATAAATTGCTTTTATTGATTTTCTAACCATTATAAATTCTTTTTCTTTTCTTTCCTTTTCTAACCGTTTTTGCTTTTCTCAGCAGCAACTATCCTTAAAAATTGTTTTTCTTACTTTTCTGACGTTTCGAAGGTGGAGTTGAGGCTGTTTAACTTGGGTGAGAAAAGGACATTTGAGATTCATCACGTTTCCGCCCTGGATGATGTTTTTCCAGCGACGTGTTTAGCTTTGAATTTCAACTCATTTGATTGTTGCCTCATAGACATTCGGTGCATGTTTAACATTACGAAGGTTTTCTGCTAATACTGTTACATTCCAAATTACTGTTACATTCTAAATTGTTTCATTACTGGTAGGCGATTAAGAAATCATCAACGAAATTGTTCTCACTCTAAGTTATATTTCTCTTGAAATTGGGGTTAGTTTTGTGCATGATTTGGCCCAAAATTGATTCAATTAGATGCCTTTTCTAAAATGGAAATGGTTTGTTAATTTTAAAATATGTCGTACTGCTTGTACATATTTTCTTTATATAATACAATTGTTACTAAACATGAGGTTTAAGTTTAAATAGTGTTTACTTCCTTATTCATGGAAAATCAAACTTGAAATGGTCATCATACCTAGTTTAGGTTAGGTTAGGGTTGTGTCATTACAATCTATTTATTAGGTATTGTTTTTGAACCTTAGACTTACACTTACAATATGTTTAGTAGGTATATTTTCATTTTATTTATAATATTATGGGAGTTATACTTTTATTTTAATTTAATTAATGGTTTTTGACTATGAAATTTATGTTTTTCCTGCCAGAAAGATTTGGTTGGGGATTTGAGTGTTATTTAGCAATCTAGGACAAAAAGCCAAGAGGCCTACAGAATTGAGGGTTGAATTACCAATTTGTAATTTACATTTACTACCATCATGTTACCTCATTTTTCAACCGTAAGCCTCAAAGAATTATTTGTAGGAAGCTCTTAGTAATGAACGTATCATCAACCCATAAACTATTTCCACCGTTTCCCCATCTCCACCTTCATATGTTGTGGAGCTTCTCAAAATAAGCATCTTCATATGTTGAAGAGGTTTTCCAAATAAGAATTTTTCACAAGAACTTGATTCTCAAATTTTAGAAATTAATATCCTGCTTATCCATTCTATCATAGTGATACTTACATTTGTGATAACATTTCATAATGGGTAGTATGTTCACTTTTTAAAATTAATTTTGAGTTGTTTTTATTATAATATTGTTTAAGGTCTTATAATTCATGGTGAAATCATCACTCAATTTAATTTTGAGTATTTAGGAATTAATTTAATTATGATCTTTATCCATTCACAATCCTACAATTTTAACAGGAAATAAAGTATATAGATATGCATGGGTATAATGAAATCTTCTAAACAACTCTATTTAGCCTCTCCTTAAAATCAAGGTTCAAATACTTTATAAAATGGCACCACAATTGTAATAAACATTTTTTTAAATATTTTTTTTTCTTATTATAAAATAATTTAAATTTTACAAAATTTTATTAATTACAATTATTTTTCATAAATTTTCTATATTTTAACATTTAAATAATTAAACAATTTATCTTAGTTGGTGTTGTATCTTTCAGAATTCATTTTGTAAATACTCCACCTATTAGCATCGTTACCATCAATCCTTTCAAATGTTGTGGAGCTTCTTGAGAAAAGCATTCTTCATGTGAAAGCCTAGTTTTTAGAGTTTGAAAATTAATATGGTTAGTATCAATTCTCTTACAATGATACTTACATTTGTAATAACGTTGGACAATGGGTAATATCGTGAAATTTTTTAGTTGTTTTCTCTTGGAATATTGTTTAAGATATTATAATTCAAGCAAAGGTCATTACTCATAAAAAAAATTATTCAATTTAATGTGTTTAGACATCAATTTAATTGCGATGATTTTGATACAAGCAAAATTAGTTGAAGAATATACTCAAAAAAATTCTTTAAAATATTAAATTACCACTTTAAATTCAATACTACACAAATATATATGAGAACAGGTTTCACATTTTAAATCAATAAAATTAATATAAACCATCTTTTAATATATAACTATACATATTTGAAAGAAAAATTTATAAAATTCTTTAATCATAATATCTCTAATAAAAAACAATAATTAAACCAGCTTAGAAACATCTTAACTTTGGATCTACCAAGGGACGAGAGGGATCAAATATTTTTCACTCTAAAAGAGGCTTGTACCTCAAAGAGATTTGATCCTTTTGGGTGCTTGGTAGATCCAAAGTTAAGATGCATCTAAATGCTTGGTAGATCCAAAACTAAAATGAATCTAGGATACTATAATTTATAAATAAAAATACATATTAAATTAGAATAACAGTTAAATTATAATTTAAAAAAAGAAAAACATATTCCAAAAATATATTAAAATAAATTTATTTTTTTAGAATAGAGTAAAATAACCAGTAAGACTAAACAAAAAATCATAATAAACAGTAATTATTTGAAAATAAAGATTCAAAAGCAAAGTTGAAACTCTATGCAAAAATAAATAATCTAACCAAGACAACTTAAGCACAATCTAATAAAGAAAAAATGAATGACAAATGCAACCAAATTTATGTGAAGTAGATGTATCTCCTCATATTTTAAAATATTAATTAATTGAAACTAGGCCAGCCTGATGACTAACTGCTACTGAAACCAAATTAATAAAAAAGTGTAAGATCTATCAAACCAATCATGAAAGGTTAAACTACTACAATATTACGAACCAACATATTTTGAAGATATAAATGTATACCAAACATTGAAATGAGCATTAACTTATTGCAAGAATTATCCACATAAATGATGGTTTGTTGTAGTAGCTATAAATTAGGAACCATAAAAGGCTAAACATTATGCCCTAGATAGATTGTAAATATACATATGGAAAGAACTATCAATAGAGAATGAACATAGAGAGCTACATGTTAGTAGGAAATTGTAGGAAGGGTAGTGATTAGCAGCACCATGGAGAACTGAAAGGAGGACTCTTAACAATAAACTATAGAAAACGTGAGTAAGACATTGTACACTAAACTAAAAAAACCTAGTAAATTTTTATGCACTAAACTAAATATAATAAACCTAGGTAAGCCATTGTACACTAAAATAAATACAGTAAACCCTAGTAAAGCATTTTATGCCCGAAAAGAAAGTAAAGAAAGATATGAATGCCTACACTAAGAATATTTCTAGGAATAAACTCCATGCGCAAATGCATTCAACATATTTTTTTTGGTACTCCTAAATAAACCCCAAGCTGAATCCATGGAGTTACGACATGTACATGGAAGGAGAAGGGAGAAGGCGAGAGACATTTAATTTTGCAGTTACACACAAAATGAGAGAGTAGTATTAATAATGAAGGAGATGTTGTCGATAAAATGATGACAGGTTCAACTTATATAACACAACATGCACCGAAAATGGTGAGGAAACCTTTCAATCTCACTCCTACATTTGATTTGATACTTTGTTAGATGTCAATGGGCTGCTTAATGGATATTTTTCTGAGAAATTGTATGTATTGCATTTTTAGCATCACTTAATTTCATATTGTCTCTATTAAAGATTTAGCTCACATTTTTTAAATTTTAAATCTTCTCTGCTCTGATCTATCTTAGCTTTTAAGATTTCATAATTTTTTAAAATTCATATTTTTTTTTGTGCAGTCTACCCTAGTATGTTAGAAGTTATTTGAAATCCCATTTTGGACCTCCCTACCACATTCACAACAACATAACATAAATGGAAAAAAACATCAACGTGAATGCAAGGAATGAAGAATTTGACATGAATTATTGTTGGTCAAAACCTCAACAAATTAATGTAAATCACTTCTTTAAATATGCATGCAACTCTCTTGTCATGTTAACTCACCTCTCACTGCATTTCCAATTTTTTTGTTCCCCATGTTACTAAAATAAAATGAAATGAAATCTAAGAATGAGTTTCTTAATTTATCAAAGGGACCTTCTCCATTTCCAATACATGTTGTATATGTCAAGCATGGTATTGTTTTATCAATCCCATCTCCTCTATTATTAAACCTTATCTGTCATTTTATATATATGTTGACAGTGATTACGACTACAGTCAATTTGGTATAGGAGAGGCTTTCATTTGATTGGGGGACTCTTGAGAAAAGAGTGCTCTCCTCCACAGACTATAAATTATCCAATATCTTATAGCCCCATTGCATCTCGAGGTTCCACGAGGAGGAAGGGTACCAAAGGAGTAGGCTAGGAGGTAAAGTGATGAGTCATTAACATTTCGTTAGAACACATCAACATTCACACATGAAAGTGGATGACGACAAGGGAGCACAAGCAACAAAAAATCCAAGAACTGAAACTGCACTCCTTGGTGAACGCTACAATGTGTATTAATAATTTTTTTTATATGATTAATGATGTATTTGTAATGACCAGAATGTAATGTGAATGTCATGATGATTGAATTTCAGAACATGACTATTGATGTATGTACCTCAAACATATGTGTTTTCAATATTGATGAAATTTCATAATGGTCATGGCCATCAAATGACTAGTTGATAGAATATTTATTTACTTATTATTATAGTATTCTAAGTTAAATATGATTTTTTCCCTATACCTAGTAAGTTGATTTCTACTCTGAATAGTAAAAAAATTAGCATCAGAGGGAGTGTCCCCATGCTTGGTATTAGAGTCATAGATCTAGGACCTATGGACCCATAAAAATTAATTTTCATGAGTGACGTGATGCTCTGATTAAACTATTTTTTTCATATATTGAACTAATATTTGATAGCTAATTTAAATAATATATAATATTTTTGTAAATAACAATCAATCATAAGAAACTATCACAATTATAATCCCTATAAGAAAGGTCAACAATTAACCTGTTTTATTTACATCATGAAATATTCGCAAAATTTATCAATCCAAACCTCTTTTATTTACATTATGAAATATCCTCATAATTTATTAATCCAAATAAATTTCAACAAGGGAAAAACAAATGATCGGCATAAAGATACCATACACAAATTCCAATATCATTTGTGATTGTGCAACTTTGCACCCAACATCAATTTACACCACATTTTTGGCCTTCACCCTTTTCCTTCTTACAAATCTTATATGTGCCTTAGCTTTGGCTTCTACCGAAGATCGATTCAAAGTGTATAAGTGAGAATTATTTATGCATATTCTAATCTTCATCTATATATACAACATAAAGAAAACGTTTATTTCAATTATTGAAATATTATATGCTTGTTAATAAATTTAAATATGAACATTTGATAGGTTCATTGCTCTAATTAACCTCATTATTGGATTTTTTTAGTAGATCATACTTCCAATGCTACTTTCTCTTGAGCTCGAGATATAAAAGATTGTTTGCTGCATTTCATTGGGTTATTGGCTAAGACATCCTTAACCCTCCCTTCCTTTAATAAAGAGGAGTTTTTATGTGTTTCAAGTTATACTTTTGCTCATATTCAGGTGAGTCATTTTGGTTAGCAGGGTCAATATGCTTTGGAAATTAAATAGGGACACCATTCACCCCCTAGGGAACTCTGAAGGAGAGACTCCTATGAAAAACTTATGGAGGAAACATAAGGGCATAAGTTGAAGTTTCATTGCATCGTGAGTCTCCTTCCATGGAGCATCATCATAACTACCATCTAACAAGAGCTTCTAAGGATATGCCTCTGTATTCACCATCATTCCTTTATATCCAATCACCAAAACAAGTAAAGGAGATAATTCTTTCAAACACATACCTTTATCTTGAGTTGACTTCAAAATATTAGTCAAATCCCTGAGATTGGCATTCTATCTATCTTCGAATTCTTGAATAAAATCTTTAGCTTCTAGTTCCTCCAGAGACTTTCTAAATCTTTTACCATTGCAGTAATCAAGTCAAATTTTTCAATACCAACCTCCATATGGGAGATCCTCTTTGTCAGGGAAGGACCCTTTAAAATGTTGGAAGTAGGTGATTTTTTACCCTAACTTTTTATTGAAAGGAAATGAGCAACCTTTAGCTATATGAATTATTTAAGAGCATATAAACATATTAAGTGGACACCATGAAAATCAAGCTCGAAAATAACCATAGGTGGGTAATTTTAAATCACCATTCTGAATACTAGTCCATCTCCAATATCAGTTCCAACCATAATCTGAGTGACTGTCATAATGTTAGTCTTAATAAAAATCATGTTTTCCTGAAAATAATGACCTAAATAGTTTCCTATCTCTATAAAGACTCTCGAAAACCAGTATTTGATATGTAAGCTAGGAATCTTAAACTTTTTCATGGAATCCCCTAGGCTTACAAGGATGGATTGAGTGTTTCTTTGATCCAAAACAACCTCCTTTAATGTAGACAATGTTTTCACAATAACATTACTAGGTGATATCTCCTTATACTACCCATGCGATGGAGGATATGGATGAAAATATAGACAAACATTTCCCACATAGCCTCATTTTTTCATTACGATAAACACCCTCCAAAATTTTGTCTAACTTGAATTTTGGAGCCTATTGTGGATCTTGTGATCATTCATTCCATAATCACTTTATGGTTGGTTGATAAGTGTTAAAGTCACTTTCTCACACATTCTTATTCTAAAACAAGTTTTTGAGTGCACTCTTTTATGCAACCTTGAACAGGGAAAGCACAAGTCCATCAAGGTAGTGCTTATGCAATGTTCCACCTGTGTCAAAAGTTAGTGCACACTTTCATCAACCGTCGCTCACTTTTTCTTACGATTTTCATGAGTGACGTGATGCTCTCATTAAAATATTGATATAATACATATATTGAACTAATATTTTGTTGGAAATAATACTGAGAGGGGGGGTGAATCAGTATTATCAGATCAATCAAACCTTTTCAATGCTCAGAAACATATACGCTACTTCAGTTAAGTAAAACAGCGTGTACACGCTACTGTGACTAAATAAAACAGCGTATAAGCAGAAAACTCATAACTTAGTTAGCTTATTCTTCAGTTAAGTTCATCAGGACATTATTCAGCACATTAACAGTAAGCAGATGCAGTATAACAGAACGGATCAAAAGTCACACACATGAACACCAAGATATAAGGTGGAAACCCAATGTGGGTGAAAACCACCTGCTGCAAGTTATCTCTATCTTTCTTTAAGAAACTTCAGTTTACAATCTTTTGTACTGGTGCAGCCTTATACCAGTACGCAGGCTACAACCTGCAGAAGGCTACAACCTTCTCTCGTTCTCCAAACTTCCTTGGAAGGGAGCTCCAACCCCCTTTGTTCTTGTACTAGCCAAGATACTAGTACGTAGGTGCTGACCTACAATCTTCTTTTCTTCAGGTATCACCTTTCATACATTTTCAGACTTGAATATTCCTGAAGCACAACATTACAATCTGAAGACCACAATTCATTCAATTTCCACAACAGATCATTGAAGCATAAAACAACCAAACTCTGAATCACTGAACCACTGAACCCTGTCAATCACCAGTTATCAGAACACAGAGCAGACTACAGAACTCTGCAATAACTGTCAGACCCCACTGTAAACCCAAAAACAAGCTTCAAAAGATATACGCTACTTCAAGGAGCCAAACCCGCGTATACACGCTCTTTTACCGAAGCCAACCTGCGTACAGATCTAAAAATAAACTTTCTCAATTTGCAGCTGTACCAGACATTAGTTAGACCCAGAACATAGCATTGCGACAATATGCAGATCTAGAAATAAGCATAATCAACCATATCATGATAGTGCATTTCAAACCATTAGATCCCGATCTATCCTTAGATCTAGTCTTCCATCAACCAATGTGATCTCTCCTTGGCTTAGATCAAGCAACCCAGCACCTGCAAATCAGATCTCTTTCACTCTTAGATATTCAAGCCTTGTCGAAAGATGATTTTGCCTAATGATCTTCTTCTCCTTATATAGTCTTAGGCCTAGCTCAATACCAAGAGCCAAAACCATAGTAACACAATACCATCAACTTCAAAACTAGGGATCGACACGCCCGTCGAGACACAATGGTCCGAAATCATAGGCACAACTTCCAAGGACTAACCACCATGGACCAAAGGAACCTTTCCACATACACGCGCTTTTTATGAATCGAACTAGCGTGTACACGCGACTTGGGCTTAACGAAACGGCGTGTATGAGCTTCCTTGGCATGCTGTACTGAGATCTGTCTTCTGATTAAGATGCCATCACTTGTACCAACCTCTGAGCACTTGTACCATCCTCTGAGTGAGTTGCCATCAAGGACAACACTTGAATCATAATGCCAACAATCTCCCCCTTTGGACTTGATGGCAACCACCACACCAAGTCACTCTCCCCCTTTGACATCAAGAGCAAAGGGCTGTGCTCCCCCTGAGGACATGCTGATACCTCTGCTTGGCTGTGCTGACTCGTGCTCCCCCTGACAGTAGGCCAGATCTGAAAAAGATGTTCTTCAACAAGACCAAGATTTATACACCATAAGGGACCTTCCTATCACCAAAAGACTCAATACATACATCCATACTCCCTACCAAGAGGGGACATATCAGAAACAACCAATTATATTACAGCATTCATCCCAGGCATAGTGGGGAAACCAACATAGGCCGTTACATGACCTTGACACCATAAAAGAGATATGACAAGAGAGATACATGACATAGAGACAACAGATCTAGACCAAGACTTAGGAAAGACACCAGCAACATCTGATAAACATCTTGTTAGATCAGCAACCAGAATTTCTTTCTGAGCTCCTTCTCCTGAAACCAACAACCAAAACATCTGAATGCCAACAATGCTTTATGAGACTTTTGAGCTGCTCCCCCTGAACCTGTGCCTGTTGCACTCCCTGAAACTGTGCCTGAAGAATTCTGACATTCCTATTGCTTTTCAGAACTTCAGAGTTTTCCCTTGCTGTTCAGAACTTCATATACGCGTTTTATCCTGTATAAAACAGCGTATGTACGCGGATATTCTTTCTGCAACAAGCGTCCAGCATACACGCGACTTACCCAGCATAAATCCGCGTGTATACGCTCATATCCCTTCCGTAACCTGCGTATACCAACTTTTCTGTAGAACAAACAATCTTCAACAACAGGATGAAGCATCAACTACTCCCAGCTTTTGTCTGAGATATTCAAAAGTTTCCCTGGGCAGTGGTTTTGTGAGAATATCAGCAACTTGCTCCTTAGAAGGAACATACTCCAACTTGACCTTCTGCTCAAGCACTTGTTCCCGAAGAAAATGGTACTTGATTGGTATGTGCTTGGTCTTTGAGTGCATGACAGGATTCTTTGAAATGCTGATTGCACTTGTATTATCACATAAGATAGAGACAGGTGGAGTGCAAGTGATTTGAAAGTCCTGCAAGGTCTGCATCATCCAAAGAAGTTGTGTGCAACAAGATGCTGCAGCCACATATTCTGCTTCAGCTGTAGATAAGGCAATCGAACTTTGTTTCTTGCTGAACCAAGATACTAATCTGGAACCCATGAAGAAAGCACCTCCACTTGTGCTTTTCCTATCATCCACACTTCCAGCCCAATCTGCATCTGTGTAAGCATGAAGAGTGAGATCAGTATTTCTAGGATACCATAAGCCATAGTTTTGGGTCCCTTGAAGATATTTGAAGATTCTTTTGACTGCCTGAAGATGAGTTTCCTTTGGGTTGGCTTGAAATCTTCCAACCATTCCTACTGCATGTGTAATATCTGGTCGAGTACCTGTCAAATAAAGCAAACTCCCAATCATGGATCTATAAGTGGGTTGGTGAACTGCTGCTGATTCATCATTTGCACTGAGGCTGCATCCTGTAACCATGGGTGTACATACTGGTTTTGACTCTTCCATGCCATACTTCTTCAAGATCTGCTTGAGGTATTTGGTTTGAGACAAGAAGATACCTCCTTCATTTTGTTGGATTTGCAATCCAAGAAAATATGTCAATTCTCCAAGAAGTGACATTTCGAATTCTTTCTGCATAACCAAGGCAAAGTTTTGACTCATGGTCTCTTCATTGCTGCCAAAAATAATATCATCTACATAAACAACAAGAATTAGCAATTTGTTATTTTCAACTTTTATATAGAGATTGCTATCTGCTGATCCTTTTGAAAAGCCTTGTTGGTGAAGATATTTGTCCAACCGATAGTACCAAGCCCTTGGAGCTTGTTTGAGCCCATAGAGTGCCTTTTTCAATCTGCATACAAGGTTTGGATCATTTCCAAGAATGAACCCATCTGGCTGCTCAATATATACTTCTTCTTCTAAGTCTCCATTCAGGAAGGCTGATTTCACGTCCATTTGAAATACCTTGAAGTTTTGAAAGCTTGAGAGAGCAAGGAACATTCGGATGGCCTCTAGTCTTGCCACAGGAGCAAAGGTCTCTTCAAAATCTATTCCTTCTTGCTGTGCATACCCTTTACAAACAAGTCTGGCCTTGTTTCTAATTACTTCTCCATTTTCATTTAACTTATTCTTGAAGACCCATTTTGTTCCTATTACATTCTTATCTTTTGGTCTAGGAACTAATTCCCAAGTGTTGTTCCTTTCGATTTGCTCAAGTTCTTCATCCATTGCTTTGACCCAACATTCATCTTTGCATGCTTCTTTCACATTTTGTGGTTCAATGGAGGAGAGTAGAGCCAAGTAGCTTGAAGCTTCTGCAAGTGTCCTTCTTGTTTGTACTCCTGCTTCTTTCTGCCCCACAATCTGAGTTTCTGGATGATTCTTTTGGACATATCTGGATGGAGTCTTCTCTTCTATTCTTGTCTGCTCCTCTGGTTCTTCTTGAGATTCTTCTTCTTCATCATTTCGCCTTTGAGAGTAACCTTCATCTTCTTCAATGTCTTCATGATGAACTTGCCTAGGAATATATCCCTTCTCATCAACCACTATATCAATACTGTCAACAATTCTGCCAAGTCTTTTATTGTAGCACTTGTATGCTTTGCTATGTGGAGAATAACCAAGAAGAATGCCCTCATCTGCTCTAGGTTCAAGTTTGCCAAGTTGCTCATCAGTATTCTTAATATAACATTTGCTCCCAAAGATTTTGAAATGCTTCACGGAAGGAGTTTTACCACTCCAAAGCTCATGAGGTGTTTGAGTGCTGTTTACTCGGACATTTGTTTTGTTAAGAATGATAACAGCAGCATGTGCAGCTTCACCCCAGAAGGTTGCAGGAGTACCTGATTCATCGAGCATAGCACGAGCCATTTGTTGGATAGTTCTGTTCATTCTTTCCACAACCCCATTTTGCTGAGGAGTTCTAGCTGTAGAGAATTCTCTTCTTATCCCATGTTCATCGCAGAAATCGAAAAATTCATTTGATGTGAACTCCCCACCTCTGTCAGATCTGAGGCACTTAATTTTGTGTCCTGATTCATTTTCAGCCAATGCTTTGAAGGATTTGAATTTTTCGAATGCTTCATCTTTGTGCTTCATAAGCCCTAACCAAACAAACCTTGAGAAATCATCAATGAATAATATCAGATATTCTTCTCCTCGAGGTGTCCTTTTCCTAAATGGACCACATACATCTGTATGGACTAGCTCAAGAGGCAAGCTAGCTGATCCTTCCTTTTCTGGAAAGTTAGTTCTGGTTTGCTTTCCAAACTGACAAGATTTGCATATGGTGTTGTCTGGAATTTTGATATCTGGAAGATCGCGAACTGCCTGATATTTGCATGCTTTTCTTATTTGTGAGAAGCTTAGATGTCCCAACCTTCGATGCCATAACCAGTGCTCTTCATCCTTGCTAAGATAGCATTGTTGTTGTCCTTCTTCAAATATGTACAGATTATTTGGAGTTCTTTTGCCTTTGAGAACTGTTTTACCTGTATCAAGATCACGAACAAGACATCCATTCGATCTGAAAATAACCTCGGTTTTTTGATCACACATCTGACTGACACTTAGAAGATTATGCTTCAATCCATCAACATACAAAACATTTCCAGCCTTGACCTTTTCTTTCAAAGGAGCAATACCTTTTCCTTTTATAGTTGCAGGAGTATCATTTCCAAAAGAAACTTTCTTTCCCTTTTCTAAAGTAGAATAAGATTCAAGTTTTTCTTTATCACCTGTCATATGTTTCGAACATCCACTGTCAATGTACCATAGATTTTCCTGTCCTTCTGCATAAAACGCTATCCCACATCTTTCTGTCTGAGGTTCTTTTATTCTCCATTTTTTGGTGCTCGTGGCTTGTTCCTTTTTCTCCTGAAACCTGCTCCTGCATTCAGATTCTTTATGACCAAAATTATTGCAAATAGAACATTCAACTTCATTTTCAAGAACCGAAAAGTTGTTATAGGTCCTCTTTGTAATCCCTGTCATACTTCTTTGTTTTTGAGCTTCCCTAGTCATGATTGTTTTATATGCAACACATTGAGCTGCTTTGTGACCAAAGTTATGGCAAGAAAAGCATTGTCCATTGAAGAAGCTTCTGCGGTTATTGAATCTACCAGCCAACTGATTGTAATTTCTATTTTCATCTATTCTTGTGCCAAACTGAGAAGATTTTACCTGTGGTTGGTTGTAGCTTTTGTTCACCCTTAAGAAGGATTGTCCCTGATAGTTTCTGTTTGTAATTCGTCCCTGCTTTACCTGATTATCTTCATTGTTCTTCTGCTCATTTCTTCTTGCTGCATCAAGATAATTTTTGAGGTGGATGCTTGAGAGGTTTCTCCATTATAGCCCAAACCTGTCTTGTTTAGAGGAGACCGCTGCACATTGATAATCTCATCCAAAGTTTCAGATCCTTTGACAAACTTAAGATTAATAGCTTTTGTTTTCTCAATTTCTTTTCTGAGACCAACAATTTCACCTTCTAGTTTTTCAAGATGTTTTTCCTTTTCATCAATTTGAAATTGCAAAGTATCAATGATCACACTCTTTTCTTCTATGCATCTCTTGAGTCTAGTAATTTCATTATAGAGATTATCCACATCTACAGCATCCTCATAATCATCATCTTCAAATGCCATTAATAGCTTATATTTATTACCTTGTTCATCTTCATCACTGTTTGATAAGCCATCACTATCTTCATGGGTGTAGTAGCTTTTCTTATTTGCACTTTGTTTCTTATTCCATCTAGCAGGTTCTTTTCCTTTATCCTTATTAGGACATTTTGCAGCATAATGACCTACTCTTCCACAAGCAAAGCATTTGAAAGGTAGCTTACCTCTGAACCTTCCAGCACCCCTTTGAAGATTTCTGACAAAATTTGATTCTTCTTCCTCTTCTTCTGGAACATGGCTTGCTTCATAGTAATCTTCTTTTCCTGATGCCTTAAAAGCAGCTTCCCTTCTGTCTGATGGACCTCCCTTTCTCATTTCATAAGCAGTTAGAATTCCATGTAGCTGAGACATAGTGAGAACTTTGAGATTTTCCTTTTCTTCTATTGCAGATACTTTAGATTCAAACTTGGGGGATAATGATCTTAGAATCTTTTGAACTACTATAGTCTCTTTTATTTCTTCACCCAAATTTTTCATACAATTAACAATCTCATCTACCCGAAGAAAATAATTAGCCACACTTTCATCATTATACATCTTGAGAGTCTCATATTGAATCCTGAGAGTTTGAAGTTTAGCTTCCTTTACCTGTTCATCTCCTTCATAGCTAGTGATCATTTTGTCCCATATCTCTTTTGCTGATTTGAAGTGCATGACCTTCATGAATTCTGTTTGGGATATACTTCCTAATAGAGTACTGACTGCTTTTGCATTTGTTTCATATGTCTTTTTCTCAGCTGGATCTGTAGGAGTAGCTGAAGGAAAAGCATAGCCTGTTTCTACAATGTTCCAAACTTCTGTACCAAGAGATTGAAGATATGCAGTAACTCTTACCTTCCAATAATTGAAATTTGTTCCATCAAAAACCGGTGGCCTGATTGATGCTTCTTTCTCGTAGTTGCTCATGATGAATGATCTACCTTCAAGCGATCAAGCTTCTCTGAAGGACCTGCTCTGATACCAATTGTTGGAAATAATACTGAGAGGGGGGGTGAATCAGTATTATCAGATCAATCAAACCTTTTCAATGCTCAGAAACATATACGCTACTTCAGTTAAGTAAAACAGCGTGTACACGCTACTGTGACTAAATAAAACAGCGTATAAGCAGAAAACTCATAATTTAGTTAGCTTATTCTTCAGTTAAGTTCATCAGGACATTATTCACCACATTAACAGTAAGCAGATGCAGTATAACAGAACAGATCAAAAGCCACACACATGAACACCAAGATATAAGGTGGAAACCCAATGTGGGTGAAAACCACCTGCTGCAAGTTGTCTCTATCTTTCTTTAAGAAACTTCAGTTTACAATCTTTTGTACTGGTGCAGCCTTATACCAGTACGCAGGCTACAACCTGCAGAAGGCTACAACCTTCTCTCGTTCTCCAAACTTCCTTGGAAGGGAGCTCCAACCCCCTTTGTTCTTGTACTAGCCAAGATACTAGTACGTAGGTGCTGACCTACAATCTTCTTTTCTTCAGGTATCACCTTTCATACATTTTCAGACTTGAATATTCCTGAAGCACAACATTACAATCTGAAGACCACAATTCATTCAATTTCCACAACAGATCATTGAAGCATAAAACAACCAAACTCTGAATCACTGAACCACTGAACCCTGTCAATCACCAGTTACCAGAACACAGAGCAGACTACAGAACTCTGCAATAACTGTCAGACCCCACTGTAAACCCAAAAACAAGCTTCAAAAGATATACGCTACTTCAATGAGCCAAACCCGCGTATACACGCTCTTTTACCGAAGCCAACCTGCGTACAGATCTAAAAATAAACTTTCTCAATTTGCAGCTGTACCAGACATTAGTTAGACCCAGAACATAGCATTGCGACAATATGCAGATCTAGAAATAAGCATAATCAACCATATCATGATAGTGCATTTCAAACCATTAGATCCCGATCTATCCTTAGATCTAGTCTTCCATCAACCAATGTGATCTCTCCTTGGCTTAGATCAAGCAACCCAGCACCTGCAAATCAGATCTCTTTCACTCTTAGATATTCAAGCCTTGTCGAAAGATGATTTTGCCTAATGATCTTCTTCTCCTTATATAGTCTTAGGCCTAGCTCAATACCAAGAGCCAAAACCATAGTAACACAATACCATCAACTTCAAAACTAGGGATCGACACGCCCGTCGAGACACAATGGTCCGAAATCATAGGCACAACTTCCAAGGACTAACCACCATGGACCAAAGGAACCTTTCCACATACACGCGCTTTTTATGAATCGAACTAGCGTGTACACGCGACTTGGGCTTAACGAAACGGCGTGTATGAGCTTCCTTGGCATGCTGTACTGAGATCTGTCTTCTGATTAAGATGCCATCACTTGTACCAACCTCTGAGCACTTGTACCATCCTCTGAGTGAGTTACCATCAAGGACAACACTTGAATCATAATGCCAACATATTTGATATCTAATTTAAATAATATTCATTATTGTTTTAAATCACTATCAATACTATCAGAAGTGAAATCCCTATAAAAAAAGTCAAACAATTAATTTATTAATCCAAACCTATTTTATTTACATTATGAAATATTCTCAAAATTTATTAATCCAAATAAATTTCAACCACGGAAAAACAAATGATCGGCATAAAGATACCATACACAAATTTCAATATCATTGGTGATTGTGCAACTTTGCACCAAGCATCAATTTGCAATTGCAAACAATATCGACACCACATTTTTGGCCTTCACCCTTCTCCTTCTTACAAATCCTATCTTCATGTTGGCTTTAGCTTCCACTCAAGGTCGATTCGAGGTTGAGAAGTGACACTTATTTATGCATCTTCTAATATTATATATATTCATGGGCTCACTCTAGTTTATTGTGTCTATGGTTTTGTTGTGCATAAAGTGTTTTACTCACAATCACTACGTTTATCAACCTAAAGTGTTTTACTCAATCACTAAGTTTAATTACGTCCATAGGTATGCTTTATTTTGAAATGGTTTCTAAAATATCTATCATTTATAATAATAAAATGTATATTTGATTTAAATTTCATAATTTGAGAATATTTTTAAAAATATACACAATTTTTGTGAGTTGCATTTGGGACTTTTACAATGTTTTCCTATTAACAAGTTTCAATAATCCATAAATTAAATAGCACATTATTATTTTAATCACTCGTAATAATTTTTAACACCCATTTAATTTATATAGCTATGCTAATTATTATGAGTAATCCTATTTTATCATCCACCAACCTCCCAATTATCATGCTCCTCTACAATTTCTTGATTGTGCTACATTATCTTTGTCTTCACCCTTAATTTGATGTTCATAACCCTTGGATAATTCACTTTTACATTCCTGCTAAGGAATAATGTTACTGATACTCTTATTGCTAATTTTTTTGTTCAACTAGATAGAATTATGTTGTTTGATTATGCTACATTCTCTTTATCCTTACCATTAATTTGATGTTCATAACCCATTATGCACGTATATATTCCTGCTAAGGAATAATGTTTATATTACTATTATTCCTAGTTTTTTTGTTCAAATAAATAACATTTTCTTGTTGTCAACGTTGGTTTATTTCCACAATGCTTGAAATACCTAATTTATCTCTACGAAATAATGTAGTTTGCAATAACATTTATAATTGGTTGAATTGATGTTTAAATTTTATTTTAATAACCATTAATTATTTTCCATCTTTTATTCCAAAAATATTTGTTTCCAAATTATGAGACATCACTTATTTATTTGACATCACATTTTGTTTGCAACATCTATTTGGTTAACTTTTATTTAAAAAAATATATTTATATTTTGCAGTTAACTGAAGTGAAGAGATATATCACTTTTCTCTTCAACATTAGCTTTTTTCTTAGTTTATTTATCCCTTAATGATTATAAGATTTATAATATATACAAATTTATTATTTAAAATATTCTATTTTATTTTATTTCAACTTTTTAATTTATCATTTAAGATATAAATAATTTAAAATATTGCAGCCAATAGTTTAAAATATTCTAGCCGACAGTTTAAAATAAATAATTTAAAATATTCCAGCCCACAGTTTGTTGTTTCCTTAAAAAAATTTTCCTCATTATTATTTATTCCTTCTATGAAGCTCTTCTTTTATCATCATTCTTAAGTCCTGACGATGGATCCCATTTGGGATTTGAAACATTGGCATAAAAATGTTCATACTGTGGATTCTTTGGTCAGTGATTCAAAAGATACAAACCACAGATCTCTTAAATCCAAAAATGAGTAGTAAATTTTTAATATATTTTATCTATAAATTTTGTTATATTAACTTTGTTTTCCTAGTATAATATTATAAATAAATCATAATATTAAAATCTCATTCCATGGGCAATTTAGACTTACTAGTGCAATTTACAAAGAAATTATGATCATTTCAATTTTCAGTGTAATATTTATAGATAAATCAGAATATTAAAATTTTATCTATGTTTTCATGGGCTTACTTAGTTTATTGTATCTAGGGTTTTGTGGTGAATAAAGTGTTGTACATGCAATCATTAATTTTATCAACCTAAAGTGTTTTACTCAATCACTAAGTCTATCTATTTTGAAATGGTCTTTAAAATAATAAAATGTGTATTTCATTTAAATTTCATAATTTGATAATATTTTTAAAAATATACACAATTTTTGTGAGTTGTATTTGGAACTTTTACTCCATTTTCCCATTACAAAGGTTCATTATTACATAAATTGAATAGCACATTATTATTTAAAATATTTATTTTATTTTATTTCAACTTTTTAATTTATGATTTAAAATATAAATATCTTATATGAAAAAAATGAATGAGTGGTAAATTTTTAATATACTTTATCTATAAATTTTGTTACATTTAACTTTCTTTTATATCTAGAATATAATAGTTATAAATAAATTGTAATATTAAAATCTTATTCCATGGACGATTCAGACTAACTAGTGCAATTTACAAAAAAATTATGATCATTTCAACTTTTGGTGTAATATACTTTGATTCATATATTTTAATAATATTTTTTATCTATATATTATATTTTATTAATGTATTTTATTTTCTTTTTATATCTTTTTCAGCACTGTTTAATTATTTTCTGTTTGGAGTTTTTGGTTTGAATTAGAGGAAATATTTTTGGTAAGTTTTACTTATAATATGTTTTTGAATGCATCAATTACTAGGGTGTAAATTTGATGGGCACTCCCACCTATCAAGTAAATTCGTGATCATGGTTTCCTTTAAAAAGTGTGCTTCAGATGGCTTTTCATTTTTATTTTTACCCATCATTTAAATATCATGTATTTTGTTTTTGTTAGTAAGATCGATAGTACGGACTTAACTTCCATGGAATATTTTAGAATATTTATAGTACTTTCCATGGAATATTTTAGAATATTTATAGTAGTATACAAAATTCAATGGTTGAGATTTATCTGAAAAGTAGTTATGCTCTTTTAGCAATTTTAATTAAATTCATTAATTTAAAGCAAATGTCATATGAATTGGGTTGTGATTTTTGGGACGTGTTGTATTGATAAGGCATGTGATTGCCCAATGGGATTGTAACAAAGTCTATTTATAGATTGAGATTCAGCAATGTAAAGTCCTTGTAAATCTCCATGATTAAGAATCTTATTCCATGCTTTTTTAAATATATGTATGCTTAACTTATATATGAATTATTTTTATAAATAATAATATTATTTAAAATAATGATAATTTGTTTAGTTTTTATTATTTTTTACTTCTAGCCACATCAGATGCATATGAAGTAATTGTTCTAATTCTTATTATGAGTTGTTGCAAATATGCTTTTACCTCTCTCTCTCTCTCTCTGTCTCTCTCTTGCATGATCTCTCTCCTACCTTCTCTCTTGCATGATCTCTCTCCTTCCCCTTCCCACCCTCTCTTCCTCTCTCCCTCCCTCTCCCTCGTTCTCTCACTCTCTCTCCCCACCCCTCCCTATTTTCCACACTCGCTCTATTTCTCTCCCTCCTACCCTTCCTCCTTCCTCCCACTACTCTCTCTCTATCTCCTACCCCATCTTCCTCTCTCTCTCCCTCCCTCTCCCTCTCTGTATCACTCCCTCTCACCCTTCCTCCCTCCTTTCAACACTCTCTCTATCTCTCCCTGACACCCTTCCTCCTCCCTCCCTCTACTATGTCTCTCCCTCTGCCTCTCTCTCGAGCCACCCCCTCTCCATCCCTTCCTCGTTTTCTCTCTCCCCCTATCTCTATGTCTCTCCCTACTCCTCCCTCTCTCCCATGCACCATTCTTCCCTCTCCCTCTCTCTCCATGCCTATTTCCTCCCTCTATCTCTTTTTATCCATCCCTCCTTTATATGTTTTGTCTACACCCTCACTCCCTCTCTTCTCTCCTTCCCACTCTCCCCCTGCTCTCCTCCTCTCTCCTTACCCCCTCGCCTTACATGTTAAACAAATTTGTATCAATAAAGCAAACACAACACAGATACAAGAGAATCAATATAAATATAAACATATATTAAAAACTACGATTCATCATTACTCAAATATATATATATATATATATATATATATATATATATATATATATATATATATATATATATATATAAACATTTAATTCATTGTCAATTAAAATCAATTTATTTAAATGGATAGCAAAACACTTACAATATTACATACATATTAAATTAGAATAACCTTAAATTATAATTAAAGAAAAAAAAAAAACATATTCCAAAAACAAACTAAAAAAAACTTTAATTTTTTTACCGTAGAATAAAATAATTACTAACATTGAAAAATTATATATATATATATATATATATATATATATATATATATATATATATATATAAATAATTAATATTTATTTGAAAATCAAGATTCATAAACAAAATTAAGAATCTACCCAAAAATAAATAATATAACCAAAACAATTTAAACACGTTAAAAAATAAATTAAACTAACAAAAATTATGTCAAATAAGTACATCGCCTTTCATTTTAAAACATGGCAATGTCCTCTTAAAACTTCTGAAACTAAATTAATAAGAAAGTGTGAAATCTATCCAGCCCATCGTGAAAGGTTAAGCAACTACAATAATCGCAAACCATATATTTTGCATTGACATTATCATAACTTATTGCAAGCAATATCCACGTAAACAACCAGCAGCAATAAACTAGGAATCAGAAAAGGCTAAACATTACGCCCTAGAGAGATTGTAAATATACATATTGCGAGAACTGTAGAGGAGGTCGGTTATTGGCCCGAGCCGAATTGATGGAAAGAGAAGGGAGAAGGCCAGAGACATTTGATTTTGCAATTACACAAAATGAGAGGAGATTAATAATGAAAGAGATGTGCTCGATAAATGATACCAGGTTTCGCACCGAAAATGGAGAGGCAGTCTTTCAAACTCACTCCTAGATTTGAGTTTATTTTATTTTGGAAACACCTAAAACAGATCGGTATGAAAACAAAAGTTGAAAAAAGTTAAAAAAACTTGGAAGCACGAGACAGAAGCATACATACTTGGAAGCCGGAGAGAGAAGCATGATTGGTTTCGGCAGCAGCTCAATAAGCGTGATTGGTTTCGGCAGCAGCTCAATTTCATCTAGCAGAGGGTTTGAGAGCGGAGCAGAGGTCCAAGTCCATTTCCCCAGCAGAAGTGGTTCGAGACCAGAGCAGAGGTCCAATTCCATTTCCCCTGAAGGCCAACCTCCTCTATGCCAGACTCAGACAGAGGACCAACCCTCCACCTCTGTCACATATGGACTCGGGACAACGCGGACTCAATCTCGGATGTGTGCGCTTCCAACACAACACAAAACAATGGTTTGACAACCGCCGTGTCAAAGTGGAGATACAATATAAAAGTTTCTTCACAAATCACTTTGATTGTTTTTCTATCCATCAACTATTTTGATAAAGTGCTTTTCTTTCTCTAATTTTTTTTGCTTTCCTCTCTATTAAGTATAATTGAAAAATTGTTTTTCTGGCTTTTCTTTCCATCAGCTATTTTTATAAATTGCTTTTCTTGCTTTTCTTCTCTAATTTTTTTTGCTTTCCTCTCTATTAAGTATAATTGAAAAATTGTTTTTCTGGCTTTTCTTTCCATCAGCGATTTTTATAAATTGCTTTTCTTGATCTTGTAACCGTTATAAATTATTTTTCTAACTGTTTTTGCTTTTCTCTCCGGAAGCTATCCTTAAAAATCGATTTTCTTTCTTTTTTTTTTTTACGTATCAATTTTTGGTGTGTGTGGAGCTTGGAGGGTTCGAAGATGGAGTTGAGGCGGTTTAACTTGGGTGAAAAAAATGACATTTGAGCTTCATCATGTTTCCGCCGTGGATGATGCTTTTCCCGCGATGTGTTTGAATTTCACCTCATTTAAGAGTTGGCTCATAGACATTCGTTGCATATAGATAATAAAGTGTTGTGCACTAAACTAAATACAATAAATTTAGATAAGGCATTGTACACTGAAATAAATACAGTAAACACTAGTAAAGCATTTTATGCCTGAAAAGGATATAAAGAAAGAGATGAATAACTACACTAAGAATATTGCAAGCAATAAACTCCATGCAGAGATGCGTTCAACATATGTTATTTGTTACAAACAAAATGAGAGAGTAGGATTAATAATGAAGGAGTGGTGGTCGATAAAATTATACTCGGTTCAACTTATATAACATAGCATGCACTGAAAATGGTGAGGAAACCTTCCAAACTCACTCCTACATTTGATTTGATACTTTGTTAGATGTCAATGGGCTGCTTAATGGATATTTTTCTCAGTATTTATTGCGTTTTAAGCTACTCTTAATTTCATATTCTCTCTCTTAAATATTTAGCTCACATTTTTATATTTTAAATTTGCTCTATCTTAGCTTTTAAAATTTCATAGCTTTTTAAAATTATTTTTGTTTGTGTGGTCTACCGTAGTATGTTAGGAGTTATTTGAAATCCCATTTTCAACCCTCCTACCACATTCACAACAACATACAAAAACTGGAAAAAAACATCAATGCCAATGCATGGAATGAATAATTTAAAATGATTTATTGTTGGTAAAATCGTCAAGGAATTATTGTAAATCCTTTCTTTAGGTATGTATGCATATATGTTGTCATGTTAACTCACCTCTCGCTCCATTTCAAATTTTTTTGTTCCTCTTTTGTTCCACATGTTACTAAACTAAAATGAAATCAAATCTAAGAACGAGTTTCTTAGATTATCTAAGGGACATTCTCCATTTCCAATACATTTTTTATATGTCAAGCATGGTATAATTTTATCAATACCATCTCTTCTATTATTAAACCTTCTCTGTCACTTTATATATATGTCGACAATAATTATGACTATAGTCACTTTGGTATCGTGGAGGCTTTCTATTGAGAGGGGGACTCTTGAGCAAAGAGTGTTCTCCTTCACTAGATATAACTTCTCCACTATTTTATAGCCCCATTGCATCTCCGCGGTCCACCAGGAGGAAGGGTACCCAAAGAGTAGGCTAGGAGGGAAGCTGATGAATCATTAACATTTGGTCAGAACACATCAACATTCACACATGTACGTGGATGACGGCAATGGAGTGCAAGCAACAACCAATCTGAGAACCAAAACTCCATTCCTTGGTGAACGATCCATTGTGTATTAATAAATTTTGTTATATTATTAATGATGTCTTTATAATGACCAGAATGTAATGTGAATGTCATGATGATTGAATTTCAGAATATGACTATTGATGCATGTACCTCAAATTTATGTGTTTTCAACATTGATGAAATTCCATAATGGTCGTGGCTAACAAATGACTAGTTGATTAGAATGTTTATTTACTTATTATTATAGTATTGTATCTTAAATAGAAATTTTCCCCTATACCTAGTAACCTAATTTCTACTCTGATTAGTAAAAGGAAAATGGCATCAAAGCAAGTGTCCCCACACATGGTATCATAGTCATAGATCTAGGACCCATGGACCCATAAAAGTTAATTTTCATCAATGATGTGATGTTCTCATTAAGCTATTGTTATAATACATATATTGAGTTAATATTTAGTATCTAATTTAAATAAAATACAATATTGTTGTAAATCACAATCAATCATCAGAAACTATCCCAAGTGAAGACCCTATAATAAAGGTCAAACAATTAACCTATTTTATTTACATCATGAAATATTCTCAATATTTATGAATCCAAACCTTTTTTACTTACATTATGAAATATTCTCAAAATTTATTAATCCAAATAAACTTCAACCAGGGAAAAACAAATCATGGACATAAAGATACCATACAAAAATTTCAATACCATTTGTGATTGTGCAATTTTTCTCCCAACATCAATTTGCACTACATTTTTTGCCTTCACCCTTTTCCTTCTTGCAAACCTTATCTGTGCCTTGGCTTTCACTCCCACTCGAGATCGATTCAAAGTGGAGAAGTGAGAATTATTTATGCATCTGCTAATCTTCGTCTATATATATATAGCAAAAAGAAAATGTTTATTTGAGTTATTGAAATATTATATGTTTATTAAGAAAATGTTTATTTGAGTTATTGAAATATTATATGTTTATTAATAAATTTAAATATGAAATTTTTATACGGTTATTGCTCTAGCTAACCGCATTATTGGAACTTTTTCAGTAGATCATACTTCCAAGGCTACTTTCTCTTAAGCTTCAGATATAAAAGATTGATTACCCCCTTTCAATAGGTTATTGTCTAAGACATCCTTAACCCTTCCTTCCTCTAATAAAGAGGAGGTTTTATGTGTTTTAAGTTATACTTTTTATCATATTCAGGTGAGTCACTTTTCTTAGAAGGGTCAGTATGCCTTGGAAATCAAATAGGGACTGCATTCACCCCTAGGGAACTCTGAAGGAGAGATTCCTATGAGATAATTATAGAGAAAATTTAAGGGCATAAGTTAAAGGTTCATTGCATCATGAGTCTCCTTACATGGAGCATCGTCATCAAGACCTTCTAACAAGAGTTTATAGGGAGATGCCTATGTATTCACCATCATTACTTTTTATCCAATCACCAAAACAAGTAAAGGATCTAATTCTTCGAATCACATACCTTTATCTTGAGTTGACTTCAAAACATTAGTCACCTCCTTGTGATTGGCATTCTAGATAACTTCAAATTATTCAATAATATCTTTAGGTTCTAGTCCCTCCAGAGACTTTCTAAAGCTTTTATGATTGCAGTATTCAAGTCAAATTTTTCAATACCAACCTCCATAGGAGAAATGCTCTTTTTTCAGTGAAGGTCCCTTTAAAATGTTGGAAGTGGGTGATTTTTTACCCTAACTTTTTATTGAAAGGAAATGAGAAATATTTAGCTATATGAATTAGTTAATGGCGTATTAACATATTAAGGGAAGAACATGGCAATCAAGCTCAGAAATAACCATAGGTAAGTCCTTCTAAATCACCATTCCCAACACTAATCCATCTCCAAAATAAATTCCAATCATAATTTGAGTGACCGTCATATTCTTAGTCTTAATAAAATTCATGTTTGCCTCCAAATAATGACCTAGAGAGTTTCGTATCTTTTTAAAGACTCTGGCAAACCAATAATTGATATGTAAGCTAGGTATATTTCACCATCGATGAATGTAATTAATTGTTTCAAATTGTGAATGAAAGGAGAGAGGGAACCTTTTTAAATGAGAAGCACCTATTTTCATAATGAAAAAGAAGATGATTCATTTTCTACATTCTCCCATTGAAAAAAAGGTGGAGGCCAACCAACTTCTTCCAAGAAAAATTCTCTATTGGAACATAGCCTAATAACGTTCCCAAACATTACCACATAAGGACTTAATGTTGGATTCATTAAAAATTAATTTGAAGATGCATCCTCCTATTGTATGTTAGATTATGTTAACAACCATATTGTGCTTAATATCACTGTATGGACTAACCTTGTATAACTTGTACCTTTTATTTTTATGCATTTTCTTCTCTTCTTCCTAATATTTGGGCATCACAAGTCCTCAACAATGTGTTCAATCCTAGGAATATGTTGATATATTTCATCAGCTAAGTCCTTTGATCCCTACTTCATCACATATGGAGGGGACACATAGGAAGATAAGTCAAATGCTGAGCACTAAATATTAACAAGGGCTTCTACCTGGAATCCAATTCCCTTAACTGAATCATTTCTCAACCCTTCTCATGAATCTTAGCCTTTTGCTTGGAATCCCCTAGGCTTACAAGGATGGATTGAGTTTTGCTTTGGTCCAAAACAACATCCTTTAATGTAGACAATGTTTTCACAATAACATTACTAGGTGATCTCTCCTTATACTACCCATTCAATGGAGGATATGGATGAAAATATAGACAAACATTTCCGACATAACATTATGTTTTCCTTATGACAAACACCCTCCAAAATTTGGTCTAATTTGAATTTTAGAGCCTACTGTGGATCTTGTGATCATTCATTCCCTAATCGATTTATCGTTAGTTGATAAGTGTCAAAGTCAGTTGCTGAAACATGCTTATTCTACGACAAGTTCGTTAGTGCACCCTTTTGTGCAAGCTTGAACATTAAATGTACAAGTCCATCAAGGTAGTGTCTATGCACTGTTCCACCTGTGTCGAAAGTGAATGCACACTTTCATCAACAGTCCCTCACTTTTTGTTGTGATTTTCATCAATGACGTGATTCTCTCATTAAACTATTGTTATAACACATATATTGAACTAATATTTAATATATAATTTAAATAATATACATTATTGTTGTAAATCACAATCAATCATCAGAAACTATCACAAGTGAAATCCCGATAAAAAAAAGTTAAAGCAATTAATTTATTAATCCAAACCTCTTTTATTTACATTATGAAATATTCTCAAAATTTATTAATCCAAATAAATTTAAACCAGGGAAAAACAAATTATCGTCATAAACATACCATACCCTAATTTCAATGTGATTGGTGATTGTGCAACTTTGCACCTAGCATCAATTTGCAATTGAAAACAATATCGGCACTACATTCTTGGCCTTCACCATTTCCCTTATTACAAATCCTATCTTTGCCTTGGATTTGGCTTCCACTCGTGATCGATTCAAAGAGGAGAAGTGAGAATTATTTATGCATCTTCTAATCTTCATCTATATAACTCTTTTCTATGTATTCATGGGCATACTCTAGTTTATTGTATCTATCGTTTTGTGGTGCATAAACTGTTTTACTCACAATCACTACATTTATCAACCTAAAGTGTGTTACTCAATCACTAAGTTTAATTACCTCCATAGGTATCCTCTACTTTGAAATGGTTTCTAAAATTTCTATCTTTTATAACAATAAAATATATATATGATTTAAATTTCATAATATGAGAATATTTTTAAAAATATACATAATTTTTGTGAGTTGTATTTGGGAATTTTACTCTATCTTCCGATTACAAAGGTTTAGTATTACATAAATTAAATAGCACATTATTATTTTAATCACTCATAACAACTTTTATTGCCCATTTAATTTATATAACTATGCTAATTATTATGAAAATGCTATTTTATCATCCACCAAGCTCCAAATTGTCACGGTTGATTGTGCTACTTTCTCTTTGTCTTCGCCTTTAATTTGATGTTGATAACCCTTTCATTATTCACTTTTACATTCCTCCTAAGGAATAGTTTTTATAATACTCTTATTCCTATTTTTTTCCGAATACATAGCATTATGTTTTTTGATTGTGCGACATTTTCTTTATCTTCAATTAATTAAATGTTCATAATCCATTATGCACATTTATATTCATGCTAACGAATAATGTTTATATTACTCTTATTCCGAGTTTTTTTTTTTTGTTCAAATAAATAGCATTTTGTTGTTCTCAACCCTGATTTATTTCCACAATGTTTGAAATATCTAATTTATCTCTGCGAAATAATGTACTTTGTAGTAACATTTATAATTTCTTGAGTTGATGTTTAAATTTTACTTTAATAACCATTAATTATTTGTTTTCTTGTATTCCAAAAAAATTTGTTTTCAAATGATGAGATATCATTTATTTATTTGTCATCACATTTTGTTTGCAGCATCTATTTGGTTAGTTTTTATTTTACAAAACTAATTTTTTTGGTTAATTTTTATTTTAAAAAAATATATTTATATTTTCAAAGCAAGTTAACCAAAGTGAAGAGATATATCACTTTTTTATTCAACATTAGTTTTTTTTTAATTTATTTATCCATTAACAAATATAACATTTATAATTTATAGAAATTTATTATTATTATTATTATTATTAATTAATTTATTTTTCTTCTTCAGAACATAATATCTATAAATAAATCATAATATTAAAATGTTATTCCATGGGCTTACTGAGTGCAATTAACAAAAATTTCATGATAATTTCAGTTTTATGTGGAATATACTTGGATTGGTATATTTTATTAATATATTTATATATATATATTATATTTATTAATATATTTTCATCTATATATTATATTTTATTAATATATTTTTATTAATGTATTTTATTTTATTTTTGTATCTTTTCCAACATTGTTGAATTACTTTGTCTTTGGGGTTTTTGGTTTGAATTTGAGGAAGTAATTTTTGGCAAGTTTTTGTTATTTAAAATATGTTTTTGAATGCATCAATTACTATGGGATAAATTTGATGGGCACTCCCACCTGTCAAGTAAATTCTTGATCATGGGTTTCCTTTTAAAAGTGTCCTTCACATGCCTTTTGATTTTTATTTTTACCCGTCATTTAAATATCATGTATTATTTGTTTTTGTTAGTAAGCTCAATAGTGGGGACTTAAATTCCATGGAATATTCTAGAATGTTGATATTAGTATACACAAATCAATGGTTGAGATTTTGTCAAAAGTAGTTATACTCTTTTAACCATTTTAATTAAATTGATTAGTTAAAAGAAAAATGTCATATGAAGTGAGTTGAGATTTTTGGGACATGTGATATTGATAAGGCATGGTATTGTCCAATGAGATTGTAACAAAACCTATTTATAGATTAAGATTCTTCAATGTAAACTAGAGGTAAATCTCCATGGTTAAGAATCATATTCCATTTTTCTTTTAAATGTATGTATGTTTAAATTATATATTAATTATTTTTATAAATAATAATAATATTTAAAATAATGATAATTTGTTTAGTTTTTATTAATTTTTACTTCTAGCAACATGAGATGCATATGGAGTAATTGTTTTGATTCTTATTATGGATTGTTGAAAATATGCTTTTGCCATCCATCTCTCTCTCTCTCTCTCTCTCTCTCTCTCTCTCTCTCCTGCATGATCTCTCTCTCACCTTATCTCCCCACTCTCTCCCAACTCATCTCTATCTCACGATCCTTCCCCTTCAATTTATCTCACCATCTACTCCCTCTCCTTCTCTCTTTATCGCCCCACCTCTACCTCTCTCTCCTCCCTCCCTCACTCTATCTTTTTATCTCAATAATTCCATCGCTCTTCCCCCTCTCTTATACATGTTCTCGATATCTTTCTGTCGAGACCCTTCCTCTCATTCTCCCCCTCTTATTCTCTTTCTATCACCCATGCCTTACGTCTCAAACTGTCCCCATTTTCCCCATATCTCTCTCTCCCTCTCCCTCAAGCCCTCCCTATTTTCCCATCACTCCCTCTCTCTCTCCCTCTCCCTCTCTGCCACTTCTCCATGTTCATCTTTTTCTCACACACTATCATGCTCTTCCCTCATCTCTCTCTCCCCTCCCTCTCTATCGTCTCTCTCACCACTGATGTTTCCCTCCCTCTGGCTGTCGTCATCCCAATCTCGCTCCCTCCCTCTCTCGCTCTCAATCCTGCTGACCCTCTCTCTCTCAACCCCCCTTACCCTCTCTCTCTCACACACCCTCCCTATCTGTCTCTTTTTGTCTCACGCACTCTCTCTTCCCCACCTTTAGCTCCCTCTCCCTATCCTTATCTCTCTTTCCCTCATACTCTCTATCTCTATCCCCCCAACCTTATTCTAACTTTGTCTCTCCCCTTCCCACTCTCACCCTCCCTCTCTCTTCCCCTGTCACTCTCTATTCCCCTTCCCCTCCCTCTCTCTTTCTCTCTCTTCCCCCCCCACATATCTCTCCCTTACACTTCCCCTTTCCCTCTCTCCCTCTTTTTCTCTCTCTCCCCTCCCTTCCTCCTCCCCCGCACCCTCCCTTCCTCCTCCTCCATCTCTCCCTCCCTCTCCTTTCTCCCTTCCTTCCTCTCTCCCTTTCCCACCCTCTCTACCACTCTCCCTTTGTCTCCCTCTTTCTCTCACTCTCTCTCCCTCCTGCCCTTCCTCCCACTACTCTCTCTATATATCCTATCCTCTCTTCCTCTCTCTCTCTCTCTCCCCCTCCCTCTCCCTCTTTCTATCACTCTCTCTTCCCCTCCCTCCTCCGCCTCTCTCTCTCCCTCCAGCCCTTCCTCCCTCTCCCTCTCCCTCTTTTTATCACTCTCTCTCCCCCTCCCTCCTTATTTTCCATACTCTCTCTATCTCCCTCCCACCTCTGGCTCTCTACCTCCCTCCTTCACCTCTCTCCCGCCTCCACCTATCACTCCCGTCTCCACCTCTCACTCTAGCCACTGCCTCTCCCTCCCTTCCTCTTTTTCTCTCTCCCCCTATATCTATGTCTCTCCCACCCATAATTCTTCCCTCTCCCACTCTCTCCATCCCTACTCCCTCCATCTATATCCCTATCTATCTCTTTCTATCCATCCCTCTTTTATATGTCTCTCTACACCCTCACTCCCTCTCTCCTTACCCCCTCCCCTTACATGTTAATTACATGTAAAAAAATGTATCAATAAAGCAAACACACATGCCAAAGAAACAATATAAATATACACATATTATAAACTACAATTCATCATATTATAAACATTTATTTAATTGTCAATTAAAAATAATTTATTTAAATTAATGATAAAACACTTACAATATCAGACACATATTACATTAGAATAACAATAAATTATAATTTAAAAAAGAGAAACCATATTCCAAAAACAAGCTAAAAAAGTCTTTAATTTTTTATAACAGAATAAATTGATTACTAACACTGAAAATTTATATATATATATATATATATATATATATATATATATGATTGAAAATGAAGGTTCACCAACAATGTTGAGAATCTAGGAAAAATAAATAATCTTACTAAAACAATTTAAACATGTTAAACAACTACAATAATCCCAAAGCATATATTTTGCATTGAGATTAGCGTATTGCAAGCATTATCAACGTAAACGAAGGTTTACACATAAACAATAGTTTGTAGCAGCAATAAAGTAAGAATCATAAAAGGCTAAACATTAAGCCATAGAGAGATTGTAAATATACATATTGCGAGAACTATAGAGAGTTTCGTGCTATTAAGAAACTGTAGAGGAGTGCGGTTAGTGGCAGCACCATGGAGAATTGAAAGGAGGACTCTCTAAATCAACCGTGAGCCGAATCGATGGAAGAAGGCGAGTGCGGTTAGTAGCAGCACCATGGAGAATCAAAAGGAAGACTCTTTAAATCAACCCGGAGCCGAATCGATGGAAGAAGGCGAGAGACATTTGATTTTGCGGTTACACAAAGATTGAGAGGAGGATTAATAATGAAAGAGATGTGGTCGATCAAATGATACCCTATATAACATAGCATGCACCAGAAATTGAGAGGCAGTCTTTCAAATTCACTCCTCGATTTAAGTATATTTAATTTTTGGAAACACCTGAAACAGATCGTTATGAAAACAAAAATTAAAAAAAGACAGAAGCATACATACTCGAAGCACGAGACAAAAGCATGATTGGTTTCGGCAGACACTCAATTTCATGCCGCAGAGGTGGTTCGAGAGCGGAGCAGAGGTCCAATTCCATTTCCCCAGCAGAGGTGGTTCGAGTGCAGAGCAGAGGTCCAATTCCATTTCTCCTGAAGGCCACCAACCCTCCTCCTCTATCACATATGGACTCGGGACCAACGCGGACTCCATGTGTGGAGGGATTCCAACACAACACAAAACAATGGTCTAACAACTATGTCAAAATGGAGATACGATACCAAGAGTTGTTCCCACAAATCGCTTGTATTGCTTTTATAAATTGCTTTTTTTCTAATTTTAAACTTTTTTTCCTTTTCTTTATGTCACATATTATTAAAAATTCCTTTTCTTACTTTTCTCTCCATCAGGTATCTTTAAAAATGGCTTTTCTTGATTTTCTAACCGTTATAAATTGTTTTTCTTTTCTTTCTTTTTCTAACCGGTTTTGCTTTTCTCACCAGCAACTATCCTTAAAAATTGTTTTTCTTGCTTTTCCTACGTTACATTTCGAAGGTGAAGTTGCGGCTGTTTAACTTGGGTGAGAAAAGCACATTTGAGATTCATCACGTCTCCGCCCTGGATGATGTTTTTCCGGCGACGTGTTTAGCTTTGAATTTCAACTCATTTGACTGTTACCTCATATGTTTAACATTACGAAGGTTTTCTGCTAATATTGTTACATTCCAAATTACTGTTACATTCTAAATTGTTTCATTACTAGTAGGTGATTATGAAATCATCAACGAAATTGTTCTCATTCTAAGTTATATTTCTCTTGAAATTGGGGTTAGTTTTGTGCATGATTTGGTCCAAAATTGATTTGATTAGATGCCTTTTCTAAAATGCAAATGGTTTGTTAATTTTAAATTATCCCGCACTGCATGTACATAATTTTGTATGTAATACAATTGTTACTAAACATGAGGTTTAATTTTAAATAGTGTTGACTTCCTTATTCACGGGAAATCAAACTTGAAATGGTCATCGCGCCTAGTTTAGGTTAGGTTAGGGTTGTGTCATTACAATCTATTTATTAGGTATTGTTTTTGAATCTTACACTTACACTTACAATATGTTTAGTAGGTATATTTTCATTTTATTTATAATATTATGGGAGATATACTTTTATTTTATTTTAATTAATGGTTTTTAACTATGAAATTTATTTTTTTCCTACGAGAAAGATTTGGTTGGGGATGTGAGTGTTATTTAGCAATCTAAGACAAAAAGCAAAGAGGCCTATGGAATTGAGGGTTGAATTACCAATTTGTAATTTTCATTGACTACCATGATGCTACCTCATTTTTCTACCTTAAGCCTCAGAGAATTATTTGTAGGAAGCTCTTAGTAATGAACGTATCATCAACCCATAAACTATTTACACCATTTCCCCATCTCTACCTTCGTATGTTGTGGAGCTTCTCCAAATAAGCATCTTCATATGTTGAAGAGATTTTCCAAATAACCATTTTTCACAAGAACTTGATTCTCAAATTTTAGAAATTAATATCCTACTTATCCATTCTCTCATAATGATACTTACATTTGTGATAACATTTCATAATGCGTAGTATGTTCACTTTTTAAAATTAAATTTTGAGTTGTTCTCTTATATTTTTGTTTAAGGTATTATAATTCATCGTGAAATCATCACTCAATTTAATTTTGAGTATTTAGGAATTAATTTAATTATGATCTTCATCCATTCACAATCCTACAATTTTAACAGGAAATAAAATATATAGATATGCATGGGTATAATGAAATCTTCCAAACAACTCTATTTAGCCTCTCCTTAAAATCAAGGTTCAAATACTTTATAAAATGGTACCACAATTGTAATAAACATTTTTTTAAAGATTTTTTTTCTTATTATAAAATTATTTTAATTTTACAAAATTTTATTAATTACAATTATTTGTAATAAATTTTCTATATTTTAACGTTTAAATAATTAAACAATTTCTCTTAGTTGGTGTTGTATCTTTCAAAATTCATTTTGTAAATACTCCACCTATTAGCATCGTTACCATCAATCCTTTCAAATGTTGTGGAGCTTCTTGAGAAAAGCATTCTTCATGTGAAAGCCTAGTTTTTAGAGTTTGAGAATTAACATGGTTAGTATCAATTCTCTTACAATGATACTTACATTTGTAATAACGTTCGACAATGGGTAATATGGTGAAATTTTTTAGTTGTTTTCTCTTGAAATATTGTTTAAGATATTATAATTCAAGCAAAGGTCATTACTCATAAAAAAATTATTTAATTTAATGTGTTTAGACATTAATTTAATTGCGATGATTTTGATACAAGTAAAATTAGTTGAAGAATATACTCAAAAAAATGCTTTAAAATATTAAATTACCACTTTAAATTCAATACTACACAAATATATATGAGAATAGATTTCACATCTTAAATCAATAAAATTGATATAAACCATCTTTTAATATATAACTATACATATTCAAAAGAAAAATTTATAAAATTCGTTAATCATAATATCTCTAATAAAAACAAATAATTAAACCAGCTTAGACACATCTTAACTTTGGATCTACCAAGGGATGAGAAGGATCAAATATTTTTCAGTCTAAAAGAGGGTTGTACCTCAAAGAGATTTGATCCTTTTGGGTGCTTGGTAGATCCAAAGTTAAGATGCATCTAAATGCTTGGTAGATCCAAAACTAAAATGAATCTAGGATACTATAATTTATACATATTAAATTAGAATAACGGTTAAATAATAGTTTAAAAAAAGAAAAACATATTCCAAAAATATATTAAAAGAATTTTATTTTTTTAGAATAGAGTAAAATAACTAGTAAGACTAAAAAAAAATCATAATAAACAATAATTATTTGAAAATAAAGATTCAAAATCAAAGTTGAGACTCTATGCAAAAATAAATAATCTAACCAAGACAACTTAAGCACAATCTAATAAAGAAAAAATGAATGATAAATGAAAAATTTATGTGAAGTAGATGTATCTCCTTATATTTTAAAATATTAATTAATTGAAACTAGGCCAGCCTGATGACTAACTGCTACTGAAACCAAATTAATAAAAAAGTGTAAGATCTATCAAACCAATCATGAAAGGTTAAACTACTACAATAATACGAAACAACAAATTTTGAAGATATAAATGTATACCAAAAATTGAAATGAGCATTAACTTATTGCAAGAATTATCCACATAAACGATGGTTTGTTGTAGTAGCAATAAATTAGGAATCATAAAAGGCTAAACATAATGCCCTAGATAGATTGTAAATATAAATATGGAAAGAACTATGAATAGAGAATGAAAATAGAGAGCTACATGTCAGTAGGAAATTGTAGGAAGGGTAGTTAGCAACACCATGGAGAACTGAAAGGAGGACTCTGAACAATAAACTATAGAAAACATCAGCAAGACATTGTAAACTAAACTAGAAAAACCTAGTAAATTTTTGTGCATTAAACTAAATATAATAAACCTAGGTAAGGCATTGTACACTAAAATAAATACAGTAAATCCTAGTGAAGCATTTTATGCCCGAAAAGAAAGTAAAGAAAGAGATTAATGCCTACACTAAGAATATTTCTAGCAATAAACTCCATGCGCAGATGCATTCAACATATGTTTTTTGTACTCCTAAATAAACTCCAAGCTGAATCCATGGAGTTAGGACATGTACATGGAAGGAGAAGGGAGAAGGCGAGAGACATTTAATTTTGCAGTTACACACAAAATGAGAGAGGAGTATTAATAATGAAGGAGATGTTGTCAATAAAATGATGCCAGGTTCAACTTATATAACACAACATGCACCAAAAATGGTGAGGAAACCTTTCAATCTCACTCCTACATTTGATTTGATACTTTGTTAGATGTCAATGGGCTGCTTAATGGATATTTTTCTGAGTAATTGTATGTATTGCATTTTAAGCATCACTTAATTTTATATTGTCTCTATTAAAGATTTAGCTCACCATTTTTAAATTTTAAATCTTCTTTGCTTCTATCTTAGCTTTTAAAATTTCATATTTTTTTAAAATTCATATTTTTTTTGTGCGGTCTACCCTAGTATGTTAGAAGTTATTTGAAATCCCATTTTGGACCTCCCTACCACATTCACAACAACATAACATAAATGGAAAAAAAATTCAACGCGAATGCAAGGAATGAAGAATTTGACATGAATTATTGTTGGTTAAAACCTCAACAAATTAATGTAAATCATTTCTTTAGATATGCATGCACCTCTCTTGTCATGTTAACTCACCTCTCACTGCATTTCCAATTTTTTTGTTCCCCATGTTACTAAAATAAAATGAAATGAAATCTAAGAATGAGTTTCTTAAATTATCAAAGGGACCTTCTCCATTTCCAATACATGTTGTATATGTCAAGCATGGTGTTGTTTTATCAATCCCATCTCCTCTATTATTAAACCTTATGTGTCATTTTATATATATGTTGACAGTGATTATGACTACAATCAATTTGGTATAGGTGAGGCTTTCATTTGAGAGTGGGACTCTTGAGAAAAGAGTGCTCTCCTCCACAGGCTATAAATTATCCAATATCTTATAGCCCCATTGCATCTCAAGGTTCCACGAGAAGGAAGGGTACCCAATGAGTAGGCTACGAGGCAAAATGATGAGTCATTAACATTTGGTTAGAACACATCAACATTCACACATGAAAGTGGATGATGACAAGGGAGCATAAGAAACAACCAATCCAAGAACTGAAACTTCACTCCCTGGTGAACGTTACAATGTGTATTAATAATTTTTTTTATATGATTAATGATGTATTTATAATGACCAGAATCTAATGTGAATGTCAAGATGATCAAATTTCCGAATATGACTATTTATGTATGTACCTCAAATATATGTGTTTTCAATATTGATGAAATTTCATAATGGTCGTGGCCATCAAATGCCTAGTTGATAGAATGTTTATTTACTTATTATTATAGTATTCTAAGTTAAATGTGAATTTTTCCCTATAGCTAGTAACTTGATTGCTACTCTGACTAGTAAAAAAAATTAGCATCAGAGGGAGTGTCCCCACGCTTGGTATTAGAGTCACAGATCTAGGACCTACGGACCCATAAAAATTAATTTTCATCAGTGACATGATGCTCTCATTAAACTATTATTATAATACATATATTGAACTAATATTTGATAGCTAATTTAAATAATATACAATATCATTGTAAATAACAATCAATCATAAGAAACTATCACAATTATAATCCCTATAAGAAAGGTAAACAATTAACCTCTTTTATTTACATCATGAAATATTCGCAAAATTTATCAATCCAAACCTCTTTTATTTACATTATTCAATATTCTCAAAATTTATTAATCCAAATAAATTTTAACGAGGGAAAAAAAAATGATCGGCATAAAGATACCATACACAAATTCCAATATCATTTGTGATTGTGCAACTTTGCACCCAACATCAATTTACACCACATTTTTTGCCTCCACCCTTTTCCTTCTTACAAATCCTATATGTGCCTTAGCTTTGGCTTCAACTGAAGATCGATTCAAAGTGGATAAGTGAGAATGATTTATATATATGCTAATCTTCATCTATATATACACCATTAAGAAAATGTTTATTTCAATTATTGAAATATTATATGTTTGTTAATAAATTTAAATATGAAAATTTGATAGGTTCATTGCTCTAATTAACCTCATTATTGGATTTTTTTAGTAGATCATACTTCCAATGCTACTTTCTCTTGAGCTCGAGATATAAAAGACTGTTTGCCCCATTTCATTGGGTTATTGGCTAAGACATCCTTAACCCTCCCTTCCTCTAATAAAGAGGAGTTTTTATGTGTTTCAAGTTATACTTTTGCTCATATTCAGGTGAGTCATTTTGGTTAGCAGGGTCAATATGCCTTGGAAATGAAATAGGGACTCCATTCACCCCCTAGGGAACTTTGAAGGAGAGACTCCTATGACAAACTTATGGAGGAAACATAAGGGCATAAGTTGAAGGTTCATTGCATCGTGAGTCTCCTTCCATGGAGCATCATCATCAAGACCATCTAACAAGAGCTTCTAAGGATATGCCTACGTATTCACAATCATTCCTTTATATCCAATCACCAAAACAAGTAAAGGAGATAATTCTTTCAAGCACATACCTTTATCTTGAGTTGACTTCAAAATATTAGTCAAATACCTGAGATTGGAATTCTTTTTACCTTCAAATTCTTGAATAATATCTTTAGATTCTAGTACCTCCAGAGACTTTCTAAATCTTTTATCATTGCGGTACTCAAGTCAAATTTTTCAATACCAACCTCCATACGAGAGGTTCTCTGTCAGGGAAGGACCCTTTAAAATGTTGGAAGTAGGTGATTTTTTACCGTAACTTTTAGTTGAAAGGAAATGAGCAATCTTTATCTATATGAATTATTTAACAGCATATAAACATATTAAGTGGACAGCATGAAAATCAAGCTCAAAAATAACCATAGGTGGTTCATTCTAAATAACCCTTCCCAATACTAATCCATCTCCAATATCAATTCCAACCATAATCTAAGTGACTGTCATAATGTTAGTCTTAATAAAATTTATATTTGGCTCTAAAGAATGACCTAAAGAGTTTCCTATCTCTGTAAAGACTCTGGCAAACCAATATTTTATATGTAAGCTAGGTAGATTTCACCATCGATGAATGCCATCAATTGTTTTAAATTGTGCATTGAAGGAGAGAGGCCAACCTTTTAAACTGAGAAGCATCTATTTCCATAATGAAAAAGAAGACAATGCCTTTTCTACATTCCCCCATTGAATGGAAAGTGAAGGCCAACCATCATCTTGCAAGAAAAAAGGTATTTTGAAACATATCCTAGTAATGTTCCCAAAGCTTACCGCTTAAGGACTTAATGTTGGCTTCATTAAAGATTCATCATGCTATTGTATGTTATATAATGTTAATAACCATATTGAGCTTAGTATAACTGCAAGGGCTAACGTTGTATAAGTACATTTTAGTTTTATGCATTTTCTTGTCTTCTTAATATTTGGGCCTCATAAGTCCTCAACAATGTGTCCAATTACAAGAATATGTTGATATATTTCATGACAAAATTCTTTCGATCCACACTTCATCACATATGGAGGGGTCACATAGGGAGATAAGTCAAATGCTGAGCCCTAAATATTTATGAGGGCTTATACTTGGAATCCAATTCCCTTAACTGAATCATTTCTCAACCCTTCTTAGGAATCTTAGACTTTTTCTTGGAATCCCCTAGGCTTACAAGGATGGATTGAGTGTTTCTTTGATCCAAAACAACCTCCTTTAATGTAGACAATGTTTTCACACTAACATTACTAGGTTATCTCTCCTTATACTACCCATTTGATGGAGGATATGGATGAAAATATAGACAAACATTTGCCACATAGCCTTATTTTTTCGTCACGATAAACACCCTTCAAAATTTGGTCTAACTTGAATTTTGGAGCCTACTGTGGATCTTGTGATCATTCGTTCCATAATCACTTTATGGTTGGTTGATAAGTGTTAAACTCACTTTCTCACACATTCTTATTCTAAAACAAGTTTTTGAGTGCACTCTTTTATGCAAGCTTGAACAGGGAAAGCACAAGTCCATCAAGGTAGTGCTTATGCAATTTTCCACCTGTGTCAAAAGTTAGTGCACACTTTCATCAACCGTCCCTCACTTTTTCTTACGATTTTCATGAGTGACATGATGCTCTCATTAAAATATTGTTATAATACATATGTTGAACTAATATTTGAGATCTAATTTAAATAATATGCATTATTGTTCTAAATAACTATCAATACTATCAGAAGTGAAATCCCTATAAAAAAAGGTCAAACAATTAATTTATTAATCCAAAACTATTTTATTTACATTATGAAACATTCTCAAAAATTATTAATCCAAATAAATTACAACCACGAAAAGACAAATGATCGGCATAAAGATACCATGCACAAATTTCAATATCATTGGTGATTGTGCAACTTTACACCAAGCATCAATTTGCAATTGCAAACAATATCGGCACCACATTTTTGGCCTTCACCCTTTTCCTTCTTACAAATCCTATCTTCGAGTTGGCTTTCGCTTCCACTCAAGGTCGATTCGAAGTTGAGAAGTGAGAATTATTTATGCACCTTTTAATCTTTTATGTATTCATGGGCTCACTCTAGTTTATTGTGTCTATGGTTTTGTGGTGCATAAAGTGTTTTACTCACAATCACTACATTTATCAACCTAAAGTGTTTTACTCAATCACTAAGTTTAATTGTGTCCATAGGTATCCTCTATTTTGAAATGGTTTCTAAAATTTCTATCTTTTATAATAATAAAGAGTATATTTGATTTAAATTTCATAATTTGAGAATATTTTAAAAAATATACACAATTTTTGTGAGTTGTATTTGGGATTTTTACACTGTTTTCGTATTAACAAGGTTCAATATTCCATAAATTAAACAGCACATTATTATTTTAATCACTCGTAATAATCTTTATCACCCATTTAATTTATATAGCTATGCTAATTATTATGAGTAATCCTATTTTATCATCCACCAACCTCCCAATTATCATGCTCCTCTACAAGTTCTTGATTGTGCTACATTATCTTTGTCTTCACCGTTAATTTGATGTTCATAACCCTTCCATAATTCACTTTTACATTCCTGCTAAGGAATAATGTTACTAATACTCTTATTCCTAATTTTTTTGTTCAAATACATAGCATTATGTTGTTTGATTATGCTACATTCTCTTTATCTTTACCATTAATTTGATGTTCATAACCCATTATGCAGCTATATATTCTTGCTAAGGAATAATGTTGATATTACTATTATTCCTAGTTTTTTTGTTCAAATAAATAGCATTTTGTTGTTGTCAACCTTGGTTTATTTCCACAATGCTTGAAATACCTAATTTATCTCTACGAAATAATGTAGTTTGCAATAACATTTATAATTGGTTGAATTGATGTTTAAATTTTATTTTAATAACCATTAATTATTTTTCATCTTTTATTCCAAAAATATTTGTTTCCAAATTATGAGACATCACTTATTTATTTGACATCACATTTTGTTTGCAACATCTATTTGGTTAACTTTTATTTAAAAAAGTATATTTATATTTTGCAAGTTAACTGAAGTGAAGAGATATATCACCTTTTTATTCAACATTAGTTTTTTTCTTAGTTTATTTATCCCTTAATGATTATAAGATTTATAATATATAAAAATTTATTATTTAAAATATTCTATTTTATTTTATTTCAACTTTTTAATTTATCATTTAAAATATAAATATTTTATATGAAAAAAATAAATGAGTAGTAAATTTTTAATATATTTATCTATAAATTTTGTTATATTAACTTTGTTTTCCCAATATAATATTTATAAATAAATCATAATATTAAAATCTTATTCCATGGGAAATTCACACTTAATAGTGCAATTTACAAAAAAAAATATGATCATTTCAATTTTCAGTGTAATATTTATAAATAAATCAGAATATTAAAATCTTATCTATGTATTCATGGGCTTACTCTAGTTTATTGTATCTAGGGTTTTGTGGTGCATAAAGTTTTTTACTTGCAATCATTATGTTTATCAACCTAAAGTGTTTTACTCAATCACTAAGTCTATCTATTTTGAAATGGTCTCTAAAATAATAAAATTTGTATTTCATTTAAATTTCATAATTTGATAATATTTTAAAAAATATACACATTTTTTGTGAGTTGTATTTGGAACTTTTACTCTATTTTCCCATTACAAAGGTTCATTATTACATAAATTGAATAGCACATTATTATTTAAAATATTTACTTTATTTTATTTCAACTTTTTAATTTATGATTTAAAATATAAATATTTTATATGAAAAAAATGAATGAGTGGTAATTTTTTAATATAATTTGTTATATTTAACTTTCTTTTATACCCAGAATATAATATTTATAAATAAATCATAATATTAAAATCTTATTCCATGGACGATTCAGACTAACTAGTGCAATTTACAAAAAAATTATGATCATTTCAATTTTTGGTGTAATATACTTTGATTCATATATTTTAATAATATATTTTTATCTATATATTATATTTTATTAATGTATTTTATTTTATTTTTATATCTTTTTCAACATTGTTTAATTATTTTTCGTTTGGAGTTTTTTTTTGAATTCAAGGAAATATTTTTTGCTAAGTTTTTCTTATTTATAATATGTTTTTGAATTCATCAATTACTAGAGTGTAAATTTGATGGGCACTCCCACCTGTCAAGTAAATTCTTGATCATGGTTTCCTTTTAAAAGTGTGCTTCACATGGCTTTTGATTTTTATTTTTACCCATCATTTAAATATCATGTATTATTTGTTTTTGTCAGTAAGATCAATAGTACAGACTTAACTTCCATGGAATATTTTAGAATATTGATAGTAGTATACAAAATTCAATGGTTGAGATTTATCTCAAAAGTAGTTATGCTCTTTTAACAATTTTAATTAAATTCATTAATTAAAGAAAATGTCATATGAAGTGAGTTGTGATTTTTGGGACGTGTTGTATTAATAAGGCATGTTATTTCCCAATGGGATTGTAACAAAGTCTATTTATATATTGAGATTCTCCAATGTAAAGTCCAGGTAAATCTCCATGATTAAGAATCTTATTCCATGTTTTTTTAAATATATGTATGCTTAACTTATATATGAATTATTTTTATAAATAATAATATTATTTAAAATAATGATAATTTGTTTAGTTTTTATTATTTTTTACTTCTAGCCACATGAGATACATATGATGTAATTGTTCTAATTCTTATTATGGGTTGTTGCAAATATGATCTTACCTCTCTCTCTCTCTCTGTCTCTCTCTCTCATGATATCTCTCTCACGTTCTCTCCCCAGTGTATCCCAACTCATTTCTATCTCATGATCCTTCCCCTTTAATTTATCTCCACATCTGCTCCCTCTCCTTCTCTCGTTATCCCCCCACCTCTACCTCTCTTTCCTCCCTCCCTCACTCTATCATTTTCTCTCAATCCTGCCATCCCTCTCTCCCCACTCTCTTCTACATGTTCTCGATATCTTTATCTCCACACCCTATCTCTCAATCTCTTCTTCTTATTCTCTCTCTCTCTCTCTCTATCTCCCATGCCCTATCTATAAAACCTTCTATATTTTCCACATATCTCAATCTCCCTCTCTCTCAAGCCCTCCCTATTTTCCCATGAATCCCTCTCTCTCTCCACCTCTTCTCGATGTCCATATTTGTCTCACACACTATCATGCTCTTCCCTCATCTCTCTCTCTTTGATGCTCCCTTTCTTTCTCTCCACTATCATGCTCCCTCTGTCTCTCCCCCACATTCTCTCCCTCCCTCCCTTGTGCTCTCTCTCAAACCCTCCAAATTATCCCCCCTCTCATTCTACCCCCCCTCACATTCTAACCCTGCCTCTCTCTCTCTCTCTCCCCATCATTTATTCCCTTGCTCCCTCTCTCGCCCTCCCTATCTCTCTATCCCTCTCTCCCTGCCTCCCTCTCTTTCTCTATCCCCTCTCCTCTTTGCTTTCTCTCCCCTCTAACTCTCACCGCTGTCCCTCCCTCCCTCTCTTGCTCTCAGCCCCCCTTACCCTCTCTATATCCCACACACCCTCCCTCCCTCTTTCTCTCGCTCTTAGCCCCTACTACCCTCTCTCTCTCTCTCTCTCTCTCTCTCTCTTCTCATTCTCTCTCCCCCACCTTTAGCTCCCTCTCCCTATCCTTATCTCTCTTTCCCTCCTACTCTCTATCTCTCTCCCCCCAACCTTATATTGACTTTCTCTCTCCCCTTCTCCCTCTCACCCTCCCTCTCTCTTCCCCTCTCACTCTCTGCCCCTTCCCCTCTCCCTCTCTCTTTCTTTCTCTCCCCCCATCACTCTCTCCCTTACACTTTCCCTCTCCCTCCCTCTCTCTCTCTCGCTCTTTCTCTCTCTCTCTACACTTAACTCTATCTCTCTCCCCCCACTTAACTTTCTCTCTCTCTCCCCTTCCTGTCTTCCTCCTCCTGCATCTCTCCCTCCCTCTCCTCCTTTCTCCCTACCCTCCTTCTTCCCCTTCCCACCCTCTCTTCCTCTCTCCATCCCTCTCCCTCGTTCTCTCAGTCTCTCTCCCCATCCCTCCCTATTTTCCACACTCGCTCTATTTCTCTCCCTCCTACCCTTCCTCCTTCCTCCCACTAGTCTCTCTCTATCTCCTACCCTCTCTTCCTCTCTCTCCCTCCCTCTCCCTCTCTCTATCACTCTCTCTCACCCTCCTTCCCTCCTTTCAACACTCTCTCTATCTCTCTCCCTGACACCCTTCCTCCTCCCTCCGCCTCTTTCTCCAGCCACCCCCTCTCCATCCCTTCCTCATTTTCTCTCTCCTCCTATCTCCATATCTCTCCCTACTCGTCCCTCTCTCCCACGCACCATTCTTCCCTCTCCCTCTCTCTCCATCCCTATTTCCTCCCTCTATCTCCCTATCTATCTCTTTTTATCCATCCCTCCTTTATATGTTTCTCTACACCCTCACTTTCTCTCCTCTCTCCTTCCCACTCTCCCCCTACTCTCCTCCTACCCCCTTACCCCCTCCCCTTACATGTTAAACAAATTTGTATCAATAATGCAAACACAACACAGATACAAGAGAATCAATATAAATATAAACATATATTAAAAACTACAATTCATCATTATTATATATCTATATATATCTATATATATATATAATTCATTGTCAATTAAAATCAATTTATTTAAATAGATAGCAAAACACTTACAATATCACATACATATTATATTAAATTAAATAACCTTAAATTATATTTAAAAAAAAAAACATATTCCAAAAACAAAATAAAAAAAAGATTTAATTTGTTTATGATAGAATAAAATAATTACTAACATTGAAAAATTATAATTATTTATTTGAAAATCAAGATTCAGAAACAAAATTGAGAATCTACGCAAAAATAATTAATGTAATCAAAACGATTTAAACACGTTAAAAAATAAATTAAGCTAACAAAAATTATGTCAAATAAGTACATCGCCTCTTATTTTAAAACATGGCAATCTCCTCTTAAAACTTGAAACTAAATTAATAAGAAAGTGTGAAATCTATCCAGCCCATCGTGAAAGGTTAAACAGCTTCAATAATCACAAACCATATATTTTGCATTGAGATTAGCAATAAATTGAGAATCTACGCAAAAATAATTAATGTAACCAAAACGATTTAAACACGTTAAAAAATAAATTAAGCTAACAAAAATTATGTCACATAAGTACATCGCCTCTTATTTTAAAACATGGCAATCTCGTCTTAAAACTACTGAAACTAAATTAATAATAAAGTGTGAAATCTATCCAGCCCATCGTGAAAGGTTAAACAGCTACAATAATCGCAAACCATATATTTTGCTCTGGGATTAGCATAACTTACTGCAAGCATTATCCACTAAACAACCAGCAGCAATAAACTAGGAATGAGAAAAGGCTAAACATTACGCCCTAGAGAGATTGTAAATATACATATTGCGAGAACTGTAGAGGAGGGCGGTTATTGGCCCGAGCCGAATTGATGGAAAGAGAAGGGAGAAGGCCAGAGACATTTGATTTTGCAATTACACAAAATGATAGGAGGATTAATAATGAAACAGATGTGGTCGATAAATGATACCAGGTTTGGCACCGAAAATGGAGAGGCAGTCTTTCAAACTCACTCTTAGATTTGAGTTTATTTTATTTTGGAAACACCTGAAACAGATCGGTATAAAAACATAAGTTAAAAAAACTTCGAAGCACGAGACAGAAGCATACATACTTGGAAGCCCAGACAGAAGCATGATTGGTTTCGGCAGCAACTCAATTTCATCTAGCAGAGGTGGTTCGAGAGCGGAGCAGAGGTCCAAGTCCATTTCCCCAGCAGAAGTGGTTCGAGACCAGAGCAGAGGTCCAATTCCATTTCCCCTGAAGGCCACCCTCCTCTATGCCAGACTCAGACAGAGGACCAACCCTCATCCTCTGTCACATATGGACTCGGGACAACGCAGACTCAATCTCGGATGTGTGCAGCGCTTCCAACACAACACAAAACAATGGTTTGACAACCGTCCGTGTCAAAGTGGAGATACAATATAAAAATTTGTTCCCAAATCACTTTGATTGTTTTTCTATCCATCAACTATTTTGATAAAGTGCTTTTCTTTCTTTCTCTAACTTTTCTTGCTTTTCTCTCTATTAAGTATAATTAAAAAATTGTTTTTCTGGCTTTTCTCTCCAGCAGCTATCTTTATAAATTGTTTTTCTTGATCTTCTAACCGTTATAAATTATTTTTCTAACTGTTTTTGCTTTTCTCTCCGTCAGCTATCCTTAAAAATTGATTTTCTTGCTTTTTCAACGTATCAATTTTTGGTGTGTGCGGAGCTTGGAGGGTTCGAAGATGGAGTTGAGGCGGTTTAACTTGGGTGAAAAAAATGACAATTGAGCTTCATCATGTTCCCGCCGTGGATGATGCTTTTTCCCACGACGTGTTTGAATTTCAGCTCATTTAAGAGTTGCCTCATAGACATTCGTTGCATATTTAATATAGATAATAACGTGTTGGGCAATAAACTAAATATAATAAAGGTAGATAAGGCATTGTACACTGAAATAAATAAATACAGTAAACACTAGTAAAGCATTTTATGTTTCAAAAGGCTGTAAAGAAAGAGATGAATAACTACATTAAGGATATTGCAAGAAATAAACTCTATGCAGAGATGCGTTCAATATATGTTATTTGTTACTAACAAAATGAGAGAGGAGGATTAATAATGAAAGAGTGGTGGTCGATAAAATTATACTAGGTTCAACTTATATAATATAGCATGCACTGAGAATGGTGAGGAAACCTTCCAAACTCACTCCTACATTTGATTTGATACTTTGTTAGGTGTCAATAGGTTGCTTAATGGAAATTTTTCTCAGTAACGGTATTTATTGCATTTTAAGCTACTCTTAATTTCATATTCTCTCTCTTAAATATTTAGCTCACATTTTTAAATTTTAAATCTGCTCTATCTTAGCTTTTAAAATTTGATAGCTTTTTAAAATTCTTTTTGTTTGTGTGGTCTACCATAGTATGTTAAGAGTTATTTGAAATCCCATTTTCAACCCTCCTACCACATTCACAACAACATACCAAAAATGGAAAAAAACATCATTGCCAATGCAAGAAATGAATAATTTGAAATGATTTATTGTTGTTAAAAACGTCAAGGAATTATTGTAAATCTTTTCTTTAGGTATGTATGCATCTATGTTGTCATGTTAACTCACCTCTTGTTGCATTTCCAATTTTTTTGTTCCTCTTTTGTTCCACATGTTACTAAAATAAAATCAAATCAAATCTAAGAATGAGTTTCTTAGATTATCTAAGGGACTTTCTCCATTTCCAATACATTTTGTATATGTCAAGCATGGTATAATTTTATCAATACCATCTCTTCTATTATTAAACCTTCTCTGTCACTTTATATATATGTTGACAATAATTATGACTATAGTCACCTTTATATATATGTTGACAATAATTATGACTATAGTCACCTTGGTATCGTGGAGGCTTTCTTTTGAGAGGGGGACTCTTGAGCAAAGAGTGTTCTCCTCCATTGCATATAACTTCTCCACTATTTTATAGCCCCATTGCATCTCCGCGGTCCACCAGGAGGAAGGGTACCCAAAGAGTAGGCTAGGAGGTAAGCTGATGAATCATTAACATTTGGTTAGAACATGTCAACATTCACACATGTATGTGGATGACGGCAATGGAGAGCAAGCAACAACCAATCTGAGAACCAAAACTACACTCCTTGGTGAACGATCCATTGTGTATTAATAATTTTTGTTATATTATTAATGATGTCTTTATAATGACCAAAATGTAATGTGAATGTCATGATGATTGAATTTCAGAATATGACTATTGATGCATGTACCTCAAATTTATGTGTTTTCAATATTGATGAAATTCCATAATGGTCGTGGCTAACAAATGACTAGTTGATTAGAATGTTTATTTAATTATTATTATAGTATTGTATCTTAAATAGAAATTTCCCCCTATACCTAGTAACCTAATTTCTAGCAAGTGTACCCACACATGGTATCATAGTCATAGATCTAGGACCCATGGACCCATAAAAGTTAATTTTCATCAATGATGTGATGCTCTCATTAAGCTATTGTTATAATACATATATTGAGTTAATATTTAGTATCTAATTTAAATAATATACAATATTGTTGTAAATCACAATCAATCATCATAAACTATCCCAAGTGAAAACCCTATAATAAAGGTCAAACAATTAACCTATTTTATTTACATCATGAAATATTCTCAAAATTTATGAATCCAAACCTTTTTTATTTACATTAGGAAATATTCTCAAAATTTATTAATCCAAATAAACTTAAACCAACGAAAAACAAATCATGGACATAAAGATACCATACAAAAATTTCAATATCATTTGTGATTGTGCAATTTTTCACCCAACATCAATTTGCACTACATTTTTTCCCTTCACCCTTTCCCTTCTTACAAATCCTATATGTGCCTTGGCTTTCACTCCCACGCGAGATCGATTCAAAGTGTAGAAGTGAGAGTTATTTATGCATCTGCTAATCTTCGTCTATATATATATATATATATATATATATATATATATATATATATATATATATATATATATATATATATATATATATGTATATAGCATAAAGAAAAAGTTTATTTCAGTTATTGAAATATTATATGTTTATTAATAAATTTAAATATGAAATTTTGATAGGGTTATTGCTCTAGCTAACCGCATTATTGGAATTTTTTCAGTAGATCATACTTCCAATGCTACTTTCTCTTAAGCTTGAGATATAAAAGATTGTTTACCCCCTTTCAATAGGTTATTGTCTAAGACATCCTTAACCCTTCCTTCCTCTAATAAAGAGGAGGTTTTATGTGTTTTAAGTTATACTTTTTCTCATATTTGGGTGACTCACTTTTCTTAGCATGGTCAGTATGCCTTGGAAATGAAATAGGGATTGCATTCACCCCTAGGGAACACTGAAGGAGAGATTCCTATGAGAAAATTATAGAGGAAATTTAGGGGCATAAGTTGAAGGTTCATTGCATCATGAGTCTCCTTACATGGAGCATCATCATCAAGACCTTCTAACAAGAGTTTCTAGGGAGATGCCTACGTATTCACCATCATTACTTTATATCCAATCACCAAAACAAGTAAAGGATATAATTCTTCCAATCACATACCTTTATCTTGAGTTGACTTCAAAATATTAGTCACCTCCTTGTGATTGGCATTCTAGTTAACTTCAAATTCTTAAATAATATCTTTAGGTTCTAGTCCCTCCAAAGACTATCTAAAGCTTTTATGATTGCAGTATTCAAGTCAAATTTTTCAATACCAACCTCCATAGGAGAAATGATCTTTTTTCAGTGAAGGTCCCTTTAAAATGTTGGAAGTAGGTGATTTTTTACCCTAAATTTTTACTGAAAGGAAATCAACAATATTTAGCTATGTGAATTAGTTAATGGCATATTAACATATTAAAGGAAGAACATGGCAATCAATCTCAGAAATAACCATAGGTAAGTCCTTCTAAATCACCATTCCCAACACTAATCCATCTCCAAAATAAATTCCAATCATAATTTGAGTGACCGTCGTATTCTTAGTCTTAACAAAATTCATGTTTGCCTCCAAATAATGACCTAAAGAGTTTCGTATCTTATTAAAGACTCTGGGAAAAAAATAATTGATATGTAAGCTAGGTATATTTCACCATCGATGAATGTCATTAATTGTTTCAAATTGTGAATGAAAGGAGAGAGGGAAACTTTTTAAATTGAGAAGCACCTATTTCCATAATGAAAAAGAAGATGATTCATTTTCTACATTCTACCGTTGAAAAAAAGGTGGAGGCTAACCATCTTCTTGCAACAAAAAAACTCTATTGGAACATAGCCTAATAACGTTCCCAAACATTACCACATAAGGACTTAATGTTGGATTCATTAAAAATTAATTTGAAGATGCATCCTCCTATTGTATGTTATATTATGTTAACAACCATCTTGTGCTTAATATCATTGTATGGACTAACCTTGTGTAAGTACCTTTTATTTTTATGCATTTTCTTCTCTTCCTCTAAATATTTCGGCATCACAAGTCCTCGACAATGTGTTCAATCATAGGAATATGTTGATATATTTCATCATCTAAGTCCTTTGATCCATACTTCATCACATATGGAGGGGACACATAGGAAGATAAGTCAAATTCTGAGCCATAAATATTAACAAGGGCTTCTACCTGGAATCCAATTCCCTTAACTGAATCATTTCTCAGCCCTTCTCATGAATCTTAGCCTTTTGCATGGAATCCGCTAGGCTTACAAGGATGGATTGAGTTTTGCTTTGATCCAAAACAACATCCTTTAATGTAGACAATGTTTTCACAATAACATTACTAGGTGATCTCTCCTTATACTACCCATTCAATGGAGGATATGGATGAAAATATAGACAAACATTTCCAACATAACATTATGTTTTCCTTATGACAAACACCCTCCAAAATTTGGTCTAACTTGAATTTTAGAGCCTATTGTGGATCTTGTGATCATTCGTTCCCTAATCGATTTATGGTTAGTTTATAAGTGTCGAAGTCACTCGCTGAAACATGCTTATTCTACAACAAGTTCGTTAGTGCACCCTTTTGTGCAACTTGAATAGGAAAAGCACAAGCCGATCAAGGTAGTGTCTATGCACTGTTCCACCTGTGTCGAAGGTCAGTGCACACTTTCATCAATAGTCCCTCACTTTTTGTTGTGATTTTCATCAATGACGTGATGTTCTCATTAAACTATTGTTATAATACATATATTGAACTAATATTTAATATATAATTTAAATAATATACATTATTGTTGTAAATCACAATAAATCATCAGAAACTATCACAAGTGAAATCCCTATAAAAAAAGTTCAAGAAATTAATTTATTAATCCAAACCTCTTTTATTTACGTTATGAAATATTCTCAAAATTTATTAATCCAAATAAATTTCAACCAGGAAAAAACAAATTATCGTCATAAACATACCATACCCAAATTTCAATGTGATTGGTGATTGTGCAACTTTGCACCTAGCATCAATTTGCAATTGAAAACAATATCGGCACTACACTTTTGGCCTTCACCGTTTTCCTTCTTACAAATCCTATCTTTGCCTTGGATTTGGCTTCCATTCGTGATCGATTCAAAGAGGAGAAGTTAGAATTATTTATGCATCTTCTAATCTTCATCTATATAACTCTTTTCTATGTATTCATGGGCATACTCTAGTTTATTGTATCTATGGTTTTGTGGCGCATAAATTGTTTTACTCACAATCACTACGTTTATCAACCTAAAGTGTGATACTTAGTCACTAAGTTTAATTACCTTAATAGGTATCCTCTAATTTGAAATGGTTTCTAAAATTTCTATCTTTTATAATAATAAAATATATATTTGATTTAAATTTCATAATATGAGAATATTTTTAAAAATATACACAGTTTTTGTGAGTTGTATTTGGGAATTTTACTCTATCTTCCGATTACAAAGGTTTAGTATTACATAAACTAAATAGCACATTATTATTTTAATAAATCGTAACAACTTTTATTGCCCATTTAATTTATATAACTATGCTAATTATTATGAAAATGCTATTTTATCATCCACCAAGCTCAAAATTGTCACGGTTGATTGTGCTACTTTCTCTTTGTCTTCACCCTTAATTTGATGCTTATAACCCTTGCATTGTTCACTTTTACATTCCTGCTAAGGAATAGTTTTTATACTACTCTTATTCCTAATTTTTTTTTTCAACTGCATAACATTATGTTGTTTGATTGTGCTAAATTTTCTTTATCTTCACCGTTCATTAAATGTTCATAATCCATTATGCATGTTTATATTCCTGCTAACGAATAATGTTTATATTACTCTTATTCCTAGTTTTTTTTTGTTCAAATAAATAGCATTTTGTTGTTCTCAACCCTGATTTATTTCCACAATGCTTGAAATACCTAATTTATCTCTGCTAAATAATGTATTTTGCAGTAACATTTATAATTGGTTGAATTGATTTTGCAGTAACATTTATAATTGGTTGAATTGATTTTTAAATTTTATTTTAATAACCATTAATTATTTGTTTCCTTTTATGCGAAAAATATTTGTTTTCAAATTATGAGATATCATTTATTTATTTGACATCACATTTTGTTTGCAGCATCTATTTGGTTAGTTTTTATTTTACAAAAAAAAAAAATTGGTTAATTTTTATTTAAAAAAAATATATTTATATTTTCAAAGCAAGTTAACCAAAGTGAAGAGATATCTCATTTTTGATTCAACATTAGTTTTTTTCTTAGTTTATTTATCCATTAACAATTATAACATTTATAATTTATAGAAATTTATTATTTAAACTATTCTATTTTATTTTATTTCAATTTTTTTATTTATCATTTAAAATATAAATATTTTATATGAAAAAAATAAAGGAGTGGTAAATTTTTAATATATTTTATCTATAAATTTTGTTATACTAATATTATTATTATTATTAATTTATTTATTTATTTTCTTCTTCAGAATGTAATATCCATAAATAAATAATAATATTAGAATGTTATTCCATGTTCTTAATGAGTGCAATTAACAAAAATTTCACGATAATTTCAATTTGCTGTGGAATATACTTGGATTGATATATTTTATTAATATATTTTTATCTATATATTATATTTATTAATATATTTTCATCTATATATTATATTTTATTAATATATTTTTATTAATGTATTTTATTTTATTTTTGTATCTTTTCTAGCATTGTTTAATTACTTTGTCTTTGGGGTTTTCAGTTTGAATTTGAGGAAGTAATTTTTGGCAAGTTTTTGTTATTTAAAATATGTTTTTGAATGCATCAATTACTATGGGATAAATTTGATGGGCACTCCCACCTGTCAAGTAAATTCTTGATCATGGGTTTCCTTTTAAAAGTGTCCTTCACATGCCTTTTGATTTTTATTTTTACCCATCATTTAAATATCATGTATTATTTGTTTTTGATAGTAAGCTCAATGGTGGGGACTTAAATTCCATGAAATATTCTAGAATATTGATAGTAGTATACATAAATTAGTGGTTGAGATTTTTTCAAAAGTAGTTATAATCTTTAAACCATTTTAATTAAATTGATTAATTAAAAGAAATATGTCATATGAACTGAGTTGAGATTTTTGGAACATGTGGTATTGATATGGCATGGTATTGTCCAATGAGACTATAAAAAAGCCTATTTATAGATTAAGATTCTTCAATGTAAAGTAGAGGTAAATCTCCATGGCTAAGAATCGTATTCCATGTTTTTTTAAATGTATGTATGTTTAAACTATATATTAATTATTTATAATAATAATAACAATATTTAAAATAATGATACTTTGTTTAGTTTTTATTAATTTTTACTTCTAGAAACATGAGATGCATATGGAGTAATTGTTTTGATTCTTATTACGGATTGTTGCAAATATGTTTTTACCATCCATCTCTCTATCTCTCTCGCTCTCTCTATCTCTCTCTCTCTCTCTCTCTCTCTCTCTCTCTCCTGCATGATCTCTCTCTCACCTTATCTCCCCACTCTCTCCCAAGTCATCTCTATCTCATGATCCTTCCCCTTAAATTTATCTCACCATCTACTCCCTCTCCTTCTCTCTTTATCCCCCCACCTCTACCTCTCTCTCCTCCCTCCCTCACTCTATCCTTTTCTCTCAATAATTCCATCGCTCTTCTCCCTCTCTTATACATGTTCTCGATATCTTTCTATCGAGACCCTTCCTCTCAGTCTCCCCCTCTTATTCTCTCTCTATCACCCATGCCTTACGTCTCAAACTGTCCCCATTTTCCCCATATCTCTCTCTCCCTCTCCCTCAAGCCCTCCCTATTTTCCTGTCACTCCCTCTTTCTCTCCCTCTCCCTCTCTGCCACTTCTCCATTTTCATCTTTGTCTCACACACTATCATGCTCTTCCCTCATCTCTCTCTCCCCTCCCTCTCTATTGTCTGTCTCTCCACTGTTGTTTCCCTCCCTCTAGCTGTCGCCATCCCAATCTCGCTCCCTCCCACTCTCGCTCTCAATCCCGCTGACCCTCTCTAGGGCATCTGCTACCGCATTGTGCCTTCCCAGTCTATACTCAATAGTCATGTCGAATTCTGCCAAGAAGTCCTGCCAACGAGCTTGCTTCGCAGAAAGCTTCGGTTGTGATGCAAAATAACTTGCTGCAACATTGTCAGTCTTGACAACAAACGACTTTCCAATCAGGTAATGCCTCCACACATGAAGACAATGGATGATGGTAGTCATCTCCTTCTCATGGACCGGATACCTTCGTTCTCTATCCTGCAACTTCCGACTCTCATATGCCACCGGATGCCCATCCTGCATAAGTACTCCTCCTATGGAAAAATCTAAAGCATCAGTGTGCACCTCAAATGGTCTCTCGAAGTCAGGAAACTTCAGTATCGGTGCTGTAACCATCCTCTTCTTCAAGTCATCAAATGCCTCTTGACATTTTCTCGTCCAACTCCACCTCTTGTCTTTCTTCAATAAGTTTGTCAAGGCTGATGTCACCTTGGAGTACCCCTCTACAAACTTCTGTTGGTAGTTGGTCATGCCCAAGAACACCCTCATCTCATGGACATTCTTCGGTTCAACCCAGTCCTCGATCACCTTCACTCTGCTCGGCTCCATCCGTATGTACCCTTGACCAACAATATGCCCAAGGAACGGAATCTCGGTCTGAGCGAACACACACTTAGACTTCTTCAAGAACAACTGATTTGTCCTCAGTGCCTTGAACACCATTGCCAAGTGCTTCTTATGATCCTCCATGTTGTCACTGAACACCACTATATCATCCAAGTATACTACTACGAACGAATCCAAGTATGGTTGTAGAACATCGTTCATCAAAGAGCAAAACGTAGCAGGAGCATTGCACAACCCGAATGGCATAACAAGGAACTCAAAGCTACCATACCTTGTTACTATCGTGGTCTTCTTCTCGTCCCCTTCAGCTATCCGCACCTGATAATACCCATGCCTCAAGTCCAGCTTGGAAAACACTCGAGCTTTCGCAAGCTTGTCAAAGCAATCAGCAGCCAATGGCAAAGGATACCTGTTCCTTACTGTCTTCTTGTTCAATGCACGGTAATCATAGCACATCCGTAGCTCATTCGAATCCTTCTTCCACTGGAACAATACTAGAGCTCCATAAGGGGACCTTGAAGGTCTAATGAAACCTGCCTCAGTTAACTCCTTTAACTGTCATTTCAATTCCTCTAACTCAGGCCCTGACAAACGATAAGGTGCTTTAGCTGGGGGTTGCTTTCCTGGCTCAAGCTCAATGCTATGGTCCACTACACGCCTTGGTGGAAGCTTCTGTGGAAGCTCATCAGGCATCAAATCTGCGTATTTGGTAAGCACATCAGATATCTCAGCTAGAACAGGCGTCCCCACTCCATCACCTTCGACATCCTTGAACATCACCGCATATGTCTCCATATCTGACTCCTTCATAGCCTTCTCCAAACTCAGTGCCGAAACATGTTGCACCTTGACTTCCCTCCTTTGCCTATTAGTGGGCAAAGTCCAAGTTTGTGACTGTCCAACGAGCACCACCTCATCACAGAAGGGGACAACAATAGCCTTGTTTCCCTTCGAGAAATCCTGTCCGAGTATCATATCAAAGTCGTTCATCTCCATCACTGTGAAGTCCAACTCACCCTTCCAGTATTTTATCTGCACAGGTACTTCGTGTACCAAACCCGCCACTTTAGCTCTAGAGTTCACTGCCTTGACTTCCATATTCGATGGGAAGATCATCAGTCCAACCTCATTTGCCAACCATGTCGTCATGAAGTTATGAGTGGCCCCTGTGTCCACTAGAGCTTGAATGGTCTTGCCATGAACCATCAAGTCCACGAAACCCAGACTGTTCATCCACGATTTCTCCATAACTTTTCCCTGTTCATCACGCTTCTTCAACCCTGAATCAGCTTCACCTGTCATGAGCAACCCTGCTCTACTAGGCTTCATCAACCCTGAATCCGCTCTGATACCAACTATCACACCCCAAATTCTTTTTTCGTTTAATTCGGTGGGTGCGGCACCGCCTAAGTTAATAACTTGTTCCATCATTAATTAACTTTGCGAACTACGCCTTCAACAATTCATAATAAACGTGAATTACATATTATTAATGTGCGAAAACCATCAATAATATAATAATAATAATAACTCGACAATAATATAAAAGAAGAGATCTTTTATTATATAAGAGGAATTACAATGGCCGGGAGCCGCGCTCCACCGACTTTAATAATACAAGTAGGAGCCCACCCATGCAAGAGCGCATGGCGCTCCACCTCAACCATCCACCGAATATAAAGATAACAATACAAGTCTAGCGTTGGGCAGGCGGGCGCACCTGTGCACGACCCGTGCCCAAGCCTCAACCTAAACCAAGTATTCACCGTGCGGGTGGGCCCTCGTGCGCACCACCATTCACCCTACCACCGTTCCCACACAATACCGTCGCCCGGCTCGGCGGGCACATCTACTTGTGCGACCTGTGGTAACTACCTCACACCTTCGTGCGCACTCAAGTCTTGTGCGAAGATGCCCTACGAGGAGTTTATTGTCAAATGAGCGTGCGCCTTCATGTTTATATACGCACATATGGAGGTGTCGCCCTCCATGCGGCCGACCTCCAATCTTCAATAAAATCGCCCAACTAATGCGCCATCTATCGTCGGCTTGCCCCAACATGTAACTCGCTCCTTGGTTGGCTTGTTGTGTGGCGAGCTGCCTGGCCGCCTTATAAGTGGGCGAGCGGCCTCTTACATCCGCGCGCACATATACTTGTGTCTCGTCATTTTGGAGCGCTCGCACATCGACACTTAGTCGCATTTCGCAATGGGAGGGGCGCACACCTTCGCACAAACCTACAAGGCGTTACACCCTATCTCTCAATCTCCCCTTCTTATTCTCTCTCTCTCTCTATCTCCCATGCCCTATCTCTCAAACCATCCCTATTTTCCACATATCTCGATCTCCCTCTCTCTTAAGCCGTCCCTATTTTCCCATGACTCCCTCTCTCTCCCCCTCTTCTCAATCTCCATATTGGTCTCACACACTATCATGCTCTTCACTCATCTCCCTCTCTGATGCTCCCTTTCTTTCTCTCCACTATCATGCTCCCTCTGTCTCTCCCCCACATTCTCTCCCTCCCTTCCTTGCACTCTCTCTCAAACCCTCCAAATTATCCACCCTCTCATTCTACCACCCCTCACATTCTAACCCTACCTCTCTCTCTCTCTCTTTCTCTCTCCCCATCGTTGTTTCCCTTTCTCCCTCTCTCGCCCTCCCTATCTCTCTGTCCCTATCTCCTTGCCTTGCTCTCTTTCTCTCTCTCCCTCTCCTCTTCGATTTCTCTCCCCTCTCGCTCTCAGCCCCCCTTACCCTCTCTCCCTCTCTCTCTCAGCCCCCTTACCCTCTCTCTCTCCCACGCGCCCTTCCTCCCTCTCTCTCGCTCTCAGCCCCTGTTACCCTCTCTCTCTCTCTCTCCCCCACCTTTAGCTCCCTCTCCCTATCCTTATCTCTCTTTCCCTCCTACTCTCTATCTCTCTCCCCCCAACCTTATATTGACTTTCTCTCTCCCCTTCTCCCTCTCACCCTCCATCTCTCTTCCCCTCTCACTCTCTGCCCCCCTTCCCCTCTCCCTCTCTCTTTCTTTCTCTCCCCCCATCACTCTCTCCCTTGCACTTTCCCTCTCCCTCCCTCTCTCTCTCTCGCTCTCTCTCTCTATCTACACTTAACTCTATCTCTCTCTCCCCTCACTTAACCTTCTCTCTCTCTCCCCCTCATGCCTTTCTCCTCCTCCATCTCTCCTTCTCTCTCCTCCTTTCTCCCTACCCTCCTCCTTCCCCTTCCCACCCTCTCTTCCTCTCTCCCTCCCTCTCCCTCGTTCTCTCACTCTCTCTCCCCATCCCCCCCTATTTTCCACACTCGCTCTATTTCTCTCCCTCCTACCCTTCCTCCTTCCTCCCACTGCTCTCTCTCTATCTCATACCCTCTCTTCCTCTCTCTCTCCCTCCCTCTCCCTCTGTCTATCACTCTCTCTCACCCTCCCTCCCTCTACTATCTCTCTCCATCTCTCTCCCTGACACCCTTCCTCCTCCCTCCCTCTACTATCTCTCCCCCTCCGCCTCTCTCTCCAGCCACCCCATCTCCATCCCTTCCTTGTTTTCTCACTCCCCCTATCTCTATGTCTCTCCCTACTCCTCCCTCTTTGTATGCACCATTCTTCCATCTCCCTCTCTCTCCATCCCTATTTCCTCCCTCTATCTCCCTATCTATCTCTTTTTATCCATCCCTCCTTTATATGTTTCTCTACACCCTCACTCCCTCTCCTCTCCTTCCCACTCTCCTCTTGTTGTCCTCCTCTCTCCTTACCCCCTCCCCTTACATCTTAAAAAAATTGTATCAATAAACCAAACACAACACAGATACAAGAAAATCAATATAAATATAAACATATATTAAAAACTACAACTCATCATTATTCAAATATATATATATATATATATATATATATATATATATATATATATATATAAACATTTAATTCATTGTCAATTAAAATCAATTTATTTAAATGAATAGCAAAACACTTACAATATCACATACATATTAAATTAGAATAACCGTAAATTATAATAAAAAAAAACATATTCCAAAAACAAACTAAAAAAAGCTTTAATTTTTTTTACGAATGAATAAAATAATTACTAACATCGAAAATTTATATATATATTTGAAAATCAAGATTCAATTATTATATATATATATATATATATATATATATATATATATATATATATATAATATTTATTTGAAAATCAAGATTCTGAAACAGAATTGAGAATCTACGAAAAATAAATAATATAACCAAAACAATTTAAACACGTTAAAAAATAAATTAAGCTAACAAAAATTATGTCAAATAAGTACATCGCCTCTTACTGAAACTAAATTAATAAGAAAGTGTGAAATCTATCCAGCCCAACGTGAAAGGTTTAACAACTACAATAATCGCAAACCATATATTTTGCATTGAGATTAGCATAACTTATTGCAAGCATTATCCACGTAAACAACCAGCAGCAATAAACTAGGAATTAGAAAAGGCTAAACATTACGCCCTAGAGAGATTGTAAATATACATATTGTGAGAACTGTGGAGGAGGGCGGTTATTGGCCCGAGCCAAATTGATGGAAAGAGAAGGGAGAAGGCCGGAGACATTTGATTTTGCAATTACACAAAATGAGAGGAGGATTAATAATGAAAGAGATGTGGTCGATAAATGATACCAGGTTTGGCACCGAAAATGGAGAGGCAGTCTTTCAAACTCACTCCTAGATTTGAGTTTATTTTATTTTGGAAACACATGAAACAGATCGGTACGAAAACAAAAGTTAAAAAAACTTGGAAGCATGAGACAGAAGCATACATACTTGGAAGCCCAAGACAGAAGCATGATTGGTTTCGACAACAACTCAATTTCATCTAGCAGAGGTGGTTCGAGAGCGGAGCAGAGGTCCAAGTCCATTTCCCCAGCAGAAGTGGTTCGAGACCAGAGCAGAGGTCCAATTACATTTCCCCTGAAGGCCACCCTCCTCTATGCCAGACTCAGACAGAGGACCAACCCTCCTCCTCTGTCACATATGGACTCGGGACAACACGGACTCAATCTCGGATGTGTGGAGCACTTCCAAACAACACAAAACGATGGTTTGACAACCGTCCATGTGAAAGTGGAGATACAATATAAAATTTGTTCCCAAATCACTTTGATTGTTTTTCTATCCATCAACTATTTTGATAAAGTGCTTTTCTTTCTTTCTCTAACTTTTCTTGCTTTTCTCTCTCTATTAAGTATAATTAAAAAATTGTTTTTCTGGCTTTTCTCTCCATTGGCTATCTTTATAAATTGCTTTTCTGGATCTTATAACCGTTATAAATTATTTTTCTAACTGTTTTTGCTTTTCTCTCTGGGAGCTATCCTTGAAAATTGATTTTCTTGCTTTTTTTAACGTATCAATTTTTGGTGTGTGAGGAGCTTGGAGGGTTCGAAGCTGGAGTTGAGACGATTTAACTTGGGTGAAAAAAATGACATTTGAGCTTCATCATGTTCCCGCCGTGGATGATGCTTTTCCCCCACGTGTTTGAATTTCAGCTCATTTAAGAGTTGTCTCATAGACATTCGTTGCATATTTAATATAGATAATAAAGTGTTGTGCAGTAAACTAAATATAATAAAAGTAGATAAGGAATTGTACACTGAAATAAATACAATAAACACTAGTAAAGCATTCTATGCCTTTCAGCTGTAAAGAAAGAGATGAATAACTACACTAAGAATATTGCAAGCAATAAACTCCATGTGGAGATGCATTCAACATATGTTATTTGTTACAAACAAAATGAGAGAGGAGGATTAATAATGGAGTGGTGGTCGATAAAATTATACTAGGTTCAACTTATATAACATAGCATGCACTGAAAATGGTGAGGAAACCTTCCAAACTCACTCCTACATTTGATTTGATACTTTGTTAGATGTCAATGGGCTGCTTAATGGATTATTGCATTTTAAGCTATTCTTAATTTCATATTCTCTCTCTTAAATATTTAGCTCACATTTTTAAATTTTAAATCTGATCTATCTTAGCTTTTAAAATTTCATAGCTTTTTAAAATTCTTTTTGTTTGTGTGGTCTACCCTAGTATGTTAGGAGATTTGAAATCCCATTTTCAACCCTCCTACCACATTCACAACAACATACCAAAAATGGAAAAAAAAACATCAATGCCAATGCAAGGAATGAATAATTTGAAATGATTTATTGTTGGTAAAAGCATCAAGCAATTATTTTAAATCCTTTCTGTAGGTATGTATGCATCTATGTTGTAATGTTAACTTACCTCTTGCTGCATTTCCAATTTTTTTGTTCCTCTTTTGTTCCAATGTTACTAAAATAAAATGAACTCAAATCTAAGAATGATTTTCTTAGATTATCTAAAGGACTTTCTCCATTTCCAATACATTTTGTATATGTCAAGCATGCTATAATTTTATCAACACCATCTCTTCTATTATTAAACCTTCTCTGTCACTTTATATATATGTTGACAATAATTATGACTATAGTCACTTTGGTATCGTGGAGGCTTTCTTTTGAGAGGGGGACTCTTGAGGAAAGAGTGTTTTCCTCCACTAGATATAACTTCTCCACTATTTTATAGCCCCATTGCATCTCCGTGGTCCACCAGGAGGAAGGGTACCCAAAGAGTAGGATAGGAGGTAAGCTGATGAATCATTAACATTTGGTTAGAACACATCAACATTCACACATGTACGTGGATGACGACAATGGAGCACAAGCAACAACCAATCTGAGAACCAAAACTCCACTCCTTGGTGAACGATCCATTGTGTATTAATAATTTTTTTTATATTATTAATGATGTCTTTATAATGACCAGAATGTAATGTGAATGTCATGATGATTGAATTTCAGAATATGACTATTGATGCATGTACCTCAAATTTATGTGTTTTCAATATTGATGAAATTCCATAATGGTCGTGGCTAAAAAATGACTAGTTCATTAGAATGTTTATTTACTTATTATTATAGTATTGTATCTTAAATAGAAATTTCCCTCTATACTTAGTAACCTAATTTCTACTCTGATTAGTAAAATGAAAATGGCATCAGAGCAAGTGTCCCCACACATGGTATCATAGTCATAGATCTAGGACCCATGGACCCATAAAAGTTAATTTTCATCAATGATGTGATGCTCTCATTAAGCTATTGTTATAATACATATATTGAGTTAATATTTAGTATCTAATTTAAATAATATACAACATTGTTGTAAATCACAATCAATCATAAGTAACTATCCCAAGTGAAAACCATATAATAAAGGTCAAACAATTAACCTATTTTATTTACATCATGAAATATTCTCAAAATTTATGAATCCAAACCTTCTTTATTTACATTATGAAATATTCTCAAAATTTATTTATCCAAATAAAATTCAACCAGGGAAAAACAAATCATGGACATAAAGATACCATACAAAAATTTCAATATCATTTGTGATTGTGCAATTTTTCACCCAACATCAATTTGCACTACTTTTTTTGCCTTCACCCTTTTCCTTCTTACAAATCCTATATGTGGCATGGCTTTCACTCCCACTCGAGATCGATTCAAAGTGGAGAAGTGAGAATTATTTATGCATCTGCTAATCTTCGTCTATATATATATAGCATAAAGAAAAAGTTTATTTCAGTTATTGAAATATTATATGTTTGTTAATAAATTTAAATATGAAATTTTGATAGGGTTATTGCTCTAGCTAACCGCATTATTGGAATTTTTCAGTCGATCATACTTCCAATGGTACTTTCTCTTAAGCTTGAGATATAAAAGATTGTTTAACCCCCATTCACTAGGTTATTGGCTAAGACATCCTTAACCCTTCCTTCCTCTAATAAAGAGGAGGTTATATGTGTTTTAAGTTATAATTTTTCTCATATTCAGGTGAGTCACTTTTCTTACCAGGGTCAATATGCCTTGGAAATGAAATAGGGACTGCATTCAACCCTAGGGAACTCTGAAGGAGAGATTCCTATGAGAAAATTATAGAGGAAATTTAGGGTCATAAGTTGAAGGTTCATTGCATCATGAGTCTCCTTACATGGAGCATCATCATCAAGACCTTCTAACAAGAGTTTCTAGGGAGATGCCTACGTATTCACCATCATTACTTTATATCCAATCACCAAAACAAGTAAAGGATCTAATTCTTCCAATCACATACCTTTATCTTGAGTTGACTTCAAAATATTAGTCACCTCCTTGTGATTGGCATTCTAGTTAACTTCAAATTCTTAAATAATATCTTTAGGTTCTAGTCCCTCCAAAGACTATCTAAAGCTTTTATGATTGCAGTATTCAAGTCAAATTTTTCAATACCAACCTCCATAGGAGAAATGATCTTTTTTCAGTGAAGGTCCCTTTAAAATGTTGGAAGTAGGTGATTTTTTACCCTAACTTTTTACTGAAAGGAAATCAACAATATTTAGCTATGTGAATTAGTTAATGGCATATTAACATATTAAGGGAAGAACATGGCAATCAAGCTCAGAAATAACCATAGGTAAGTCCTTCTAAATCACCATTCCCAATACTAATCCATCTCCAAAATAAATTCCAATCATAATTTGAGTGACCGTCGTATTCTTAGTCTTAATAAAATTCATGTTTGCCTCCAAATAATTACCTAAAGAGTTTCATATCTTTGGAAAGACTCTGGAAAACCAATAATTGATATGTAAGCTAGGTATATTTCACCATCGATGAATGTCATCAATTGTTTCAAATTGTGAATGAAAGGAGAGAGGGAAACTTTTTAAATTGAGAAGCACCTATTTCCTTAATGAAAAAGAAGACGATTCTTTTTCTACATTCTCCCATTGAAAAAAAGGTGGAGGCCAACCATCTTCTTGCAAGAAAAAATCTCTATTGGAACATAGCCTAATAATGTTCCCAAACATTACCACATGAGGACTTAATGTTGGATTCATTAAAAATTCATTTGAGGATGCATCCTCCTATTGTATGTTATATTATGTTAACAACCATATTGTGCTTAATATCACTGTATGGACTAACCTTGTATAAGTACCTTTTATTTTTATGCATTTTCTTCTCTTCTTCTTAATATTTGGCCATCATAAGTCCTCAAAAATGTGTTCAATCATAGGAATATGTTGATATATTTCATCAGCTAAGTCCTTTGATCCACACTTCATCACATATGGAGGGGACACATAGGAAGATAAGTCAAATGTTGAGCCCTAAATATTAACAAGGGCTTCTACCTGGAATCAAATTCCCTTAACTGAATCATTTCTCAACCCTTCTCATGAATCTTAGCCTTTTGCTTGGAATCCCCTAGGCTTACAAGGATGGATTGAGTTTTGCTTTGATCCAAAACAACATCCTTTAATGTAGAGAATGTTTTCACAATAACATTACTAGGTGATCTCTCCTTATACTACCCATTCAATGGAGGATATGGATGAAAATATAGACAAACATTTCTGACATAACATTTTTTTTTCGTTATGACAAACAACCTCCAGAATTTGGTCTAACTTGAATTTTAGAGCCTACTGTGGATCTTGTGATCATTCATTCCCTAATCGATTTATTGTTAGTTGATAAGTGTCAAAGTCACTTGCTGAAACATACTTATTCTACAACAAGTTTGTTAGTGCACCCTTTTGTGCAAGCTTGAACAGGAAAAGTACAAGTCCATCAAAGTAGTGTCTATGCACTGTTCCACCTGTGTCGAAAGTCAGTGCACACTTTCATCAACAGTCCCTCATTTTTTGTTGTGATTTTCATCAATGACGTGATGCTCTCATTAAACTATTGTTATAATACATATATTGAACTAATATTTAATATATAATTTAAATAATATACATTATTGTTGTAAATCACAATCAATCATCAGAAACTATCACAAGTGAAATCCCCATAAAAAAATTTCAAGCAATTAATTTATTAATCCAAACCTCTATTATTTACATTATGAAATATTCTCAAAATTTATTAATCCAAATAAATTTCAACCAGGAAAAAACAAATTATCGTCATAAACGTACCATACCCAAATTTCAATGTGATTGGTGATTGTGCAACTTTGCACCTAGCATCAATTTGCAATTGAAAACAATATCGGCACTACATTTTTGGCCTTCACCATTTTCCTTCTTACAAATCCTATCTTTGCCTTGGATTTCGCTTCCACTCGAGATCGATTCAAAGAGGAGAAGTGAGAATTATTTATGCATCTTATAATCTTCATCTATATAACTCTTTTCTATGTATTCATGGGCATACTCTAGTTTATTGTATCTATGGTTTTGTGGTGCATAAACTGTTTTACTCACAATCACTACTTTTATCAACCTAAAGTGCATTATTCAATCACTAAGTTTAATTACCTCCATAGGTATCCTCTACTTTGAAATGGTTTCTAAAATTTCTATCTTTTATATTAATAAAATATATATTTCATTTAAATTTCATAATATGAGAATATCTTTAAAAATATACACAATTTCTGTGAGTTGTATTTGGGAATTTCACTCTATCTTTCGATTACAAAGGTTTAGTATTACATAAATTAAATAGCACATTATTATTTTAATCACTTGTAACAAATTTTATTGCCCATTTAATTTATATAACTATGCTAATTATTATGAAAATCCTATTTTATCATCCACCAAGCTCCAAATTGTGACGGTTGATTGTGCTACTTTCTCTTTGTCTTCACCTTCAATTTGATGTTTACATTCCTGGTAAGGAATAGTTTTTATAATACTCTTATTCCTAATTTTTTTGTTCAAATATATAACATTATGTTGTTTGATTGTGCTACATTTTCTTTATCTTCACCGTTAATTAAATGTTCATAATCCATTATGCACGTTTATATTCCTGCTAACGAATAATGTTTATATTACTCTTATTCCTAGTTTTGTTTGTTTTTTTTTCAAATAAATAGAATTTTGTTGTTCTCAACCCTGATTTATTCCCGCAATGCTTGAAATACCTAATGTATCTATGCAAAATAATGTATTTTGCAGTAACATTTATAATTGGTTGAATTGATGTTTAAATTTTATTTTAATAACCATTAATTATTTGTTTCCTTTTATTCCAAAAATATTTGTTTTCAAATTATGAGATATCATTTATTTATTTGAAAAGCAATTTTTGGCAAGTTTTTGTTATTTAAAATATGTTTTTGAATGCATCAATTACTATGGGATAAATTTGATGGGCACTCCCACCTGTCAAGTAAATTCTTGATCATGGGTTTCCTTTTAAAAATGTCCTTCACATGCCTTTTGATTTTTATTTTTACCCATCATTTAAATATCATGTATTATTTGTTTTTGTTAGTAAGCTCAATAGTGGGGACTTAAATTCCATGGAATATTCTAGAATATTGATAGTAGTATACACAAATCAATGGTTGAGATTTATGTCAAAAGTAGTTATGCTCTTTTAACCATTTTAATTAAATTGATTAATTAAAAGAAAAATGTCATATGAAGTGAGTTGAGATTTTTGGGACATGTGGTATTGATAAGGCATGGTATTGTCCAATGAGATTGTAACAAAGCCTATTTATAGATTAAGATTCTTCAATGTAAAGTAGAGGTAAATCTCCATGGTTAAGATCGTATTCCATGTTTTTTTAAATGTATGAATGTTAAATTATATATTAATTATTTTTATAAATAATAATGATATTTAAAATAATGATAGTTTGTTTAGTTTTTATTAATTTTTACTTCTAGCAACATGAGATGCATATGGAGTAATTGTTTTGGTTCTTATTATGGATTGTTGTAAATATGGTTTTACCATCTCTCTCTCTCTCTCTCTCTCTCTCTCTCTCTCTCTCTCTCTCTTGCATGATATCTCTCTCACCTTATCTCCCCACTCTCTCCCAACTCATCTCTATCTCACGATCCTTCCCCTTCAATTTATCTCACCATCTACTCCCTCTCCTTCTCTCTTTATCCCCCCACCTCTACCTCTCTCTCCTCCCTCCCTCACTCTATCCTTTTCTCTCAATAATTGCATCGCTCTTCCCATCTCTTATACATGTTCTCAATATCTTTCTGTCAAGACCCTTCCTCTCAGTCTCCCCCTATTATTCTCTCTCTATCACCCATGCCTTACGTCTCAAACTTTCCCCATTTTCCCCATATCTCTCTCTCCCTCTCCATCAAGCCCTCCCTGTTTTCCCATCACTCCCTCTCTCTCTCCCTCTCCCTCTCTGTCACTTCTCCATGTTCATCTTTGTCTCACACACTATCATGCTCTTCCCTCATCTCTCTCTTCCCTCCCTCTCTATCGTCTCTCTCTCCACTATTGTTTCCCTCCCTCTGGCTGTCGCCATCCCAATCTCACTCCCTCCCTCTCTCACTCTCAATCCCGCTGACCCTCTCTCTCTCTCTCATGCGCCCTCTCTCCCTCTTTCTCTCTCTCTCAACCCCCCTTACCCTCTCTCTCTCGCACACCCTCCCTTTCTCTCTCTTTTTGTCTCACACAGTCTCTCTTCCACACCTTTAGCTCCCTCTCCCTATCCTTATCTCTCTTTCCCTCCTACTCTCTATCTCTCTCCCCCCAACCTTATGCTGACTTTGTCTCTCCCCTTCCCACTCTCACCCTCCCTCTCTCTTCCCCTCTCACTCTCTATTCCCCTTCCCCTCGCTCTCTCTTTCTCTCTCTCCCCCCCCACATATCTCTCCCTTACACTTCCCCTTTCCCTCTCTCCCTCTCTCTCTCCCTCTCCCCCACTCCCTCGCATTCCCTTTCCATCCCTCTCTCTCCCTCTTTCTCCCACTCCCCCTCCCTTCCTCCTCCTCCATCTCTCCCTCCCTCTCCTTCTTTCTCCCTTCCTTCCTCTCTCCCTTTCCCACCCTCTCTACCACTCTCCCTTTGTCTCCCTCTTTCTCTCACTCTCTCTCCCTCCTGCCCTTCCTCCCACTACTCTCTCTATATATCCTACCCTCTCTTCCTCTCTCTATCTCTCTCCCCTTCCCTCTCCCTCTTTCTATAGCTCTCTCTTCCCCTCCCTCCTTATTTTCCATACTCTCCCTCCCTCCTCTGCCGCTCTCTCTCCCTCCTGCCCTTCCTCCCACTACTCTCCATATATCCTACCCTCTCTTCCTCTCTCTCTCCCCCGCTCCCTCTACCTCTTTCTATCACTCTCTCTCCCCCCCCTCCTTATTTTCCATACTCTCTCTATCTCCTCCGCCTCTCTGTCTCCTCTTTCCCTCCCTCCTCCGCCTCTCTCCCTCCCTCCTTCACCTCTCTCCCGCCTCCACCTCTCTCTCCAGCCACTGCCTCTCCCTCCCTTCCTCTTTTTCTCTCTCCCCTATATCTATGTCTCTCCCTCCTCCTTCCCCTCTCCACCCACAATTCTTCCCTCTCCCTCTCTCTCCATCCCTACTCCCTCCCTCTATATCCCTATCTATCTCTTTCTATCCATCCCTCTTTTATATGTCTCTCTACATCCTCACTCCCTCTCTCCTGTCCTTCCCACTCTCCCCCCACTCTCCTTCTCTCTCCTTACCCCCTCCCCTTACATGTTAATTACATGTAAAAAAATGTATCAATAAAGAAAACACAAATACCAAAGAAACAATATAAATATACAAATATTTTTTTTTTCTCAATCAGTCTACTCCTATTATTTATAAAAAAAGTGTTACAGCAAGGCCACTGCCTTGAAAATTCTTGCCATGAAGTTGGCATTGTACAAAAAGATGCTTGACGTCTGTCCGCGGAAGAACCACAACAGTGCTTTTAACTCCCATAAAACTCAAAATTGACCCACAGTTATCCATCACTAAACATAAACAAAGCATTAACTGACAGAGACCTGAAAAATACATTAACATCAAGATTCAAAAGGGAGGCAAACTCCTACTTCAGAAACTACACAAAATGGAGGCACAGGCTGGTTCATTCGTCCTCTGTGGTATACGGTTCCTTAATGACCGTACACCCAAATTGAGCTGAGTCATCAGAGTCGGACGAATGGACCTATGAGCCTGTAGGCTCTCCTCTTGCTGGGGCGCTCGAACTTGCATTGTCTTCAAAATTCACCACAGAAAGGCCTCCTATGACCTGGTGCTGGTTATCATTCGGATTTGCTGTCCTTTGATCTGCAGGAACCCCATGATGAGCTGCTCCCGAACCCCGGGCATTCTCACACTTTTCAATCATGACCGCGACTATGAAGGAGGAGTTTGCCAAAGAACACGGGATGTGGAAAGGGGCAGTGGGATGAGCATTATGCTCACAGTCATCATTCCTAACTTGCCCTCTGCCCCTACCTCTACCACTTCTGGTGGCTGGATGATTGAAGAGACCAAATTCCAATGCATCCGAGGTGGTGGTGGACCGCTGATGAGTGGCGTGACCGCGGGAACCTCCATGCCTACTCCCCATTCTGGGCCTTTCACGCGGCATGATGTTATGCAGAAGCTTGACAGAGGAGCGAATGCACAGAGATGGATGACTAAGAAATGAGTGCTCAGAGAGAAGAGGAAACAGAGCCTAGACAAGTCCGTGAGTCCCTGGAACCAGAGCCAAGCGAAAGACGAGGATAGAGAAAGCTCTTGAGCCGAGCGAAGGATAGACGAGCAGAAACGAAATAACAAAGTGACTCAGGGAAATGCACAGAGCAGCGAACTTTATGGAATCGATGGTCTGTGACGAAGCTACGGGAGTGACAAACATATTGGGAGCCATGGCGCAAATAACCGGGAGACTGAAGGACATAGTTAATGCAGCCATAAATAGAATTGTGCGAGACCAGCTCGCCAACCCATAACTGTAATCCGTGGTGCACTTGGGCTAACACATGTCCACTCGCTATGCCTTCAACGTACCCTGTGGCCTGTCAATCACGCGCATCCGAGAAGAAATATACAGGTATTAAAAACTACAATTTATCATATATTTTATCTATAAATATATATATATATATATCTATATATATATATATATATCTATATATATATATATATATATATATATATATATATATATATATAAACATTTATTTAATTGTCAATTAAAAATAATTTATTTAAATTAATGATAAAAGACTTACAATATCAGACACATATTACATTAGAATAACAATAAATTATTATTTAAAAAAAAAGAGAAACCATATTCCAAAAACAAGCTAAAAAAGTCTTTAATTTTTTATAAAAGAGTAAAATAATTACTCACGGTGAAAAAATATATATATATATATATATATATATATATATATATATATATATATATATATATATATATATATATATATATATATATATATATATATATATATATATATATATATATATATATATATATATATATATATATATATATATATATATATATATATATATATATATATATATATATATATATATATATATATATATATAGATATATATATTTGAAAATCAAGGTTCACAAGCAATGTTGAGAATCTATGCAAAAATAAATAATCTTACCAAAACAATTTAAACATGTTAAAAAATAAATTAACCAAAGGATGAATGTAACAAAAATGATGTCAAATAGATACATCGATCTTTGTTTTATATTTTAAAACATTAGTTATTTTAGAAACTCAAACCAAATTAATAAGAAAGTGTGAGATCTATCCAGCCAAGCGTGAAAGGTTAAACAACTACAATAATCCCAAACCATATATTTTGCATTGAGATTAGCATAACTTATTGCAAGCATTATCAACGTAAACGAGGGTTTACACATAAACAATTGTTTGTAGCACAATTAAAGTAAGAATCATAAAAGGCTAAACATTACGCCTTAGAGAGATTGTAAATATACATATTGCGAGAACTATGGAGAGTTTCGTGCTATTAAGAAACTGTAGAGGAGTGCGGTTAGTACCAACACCATGGAGAATTGAAAGGAGGACTCTCTAAATCAACCCTGAGCCGAATCGATGGAAGAAGGTGAGTGCGGTTAGTAGCAGCACCATGGAGAATCAAAAGGAGGACTCTCTAAATCAACCCCGAGCCGAATCGATGGAAGAAGCCGAGAGACATTTGATTTTGCGGTTAGAAAAAAATTAAGAGGAGGATTAATAATGAAAGAGATGTGGTCAATAAAATGATACCAGGTTAGACCTATATAACGTAGCATCCACCAGAAATGGAGAGGCAGTCTTTCAAACTCACTCCTCGATTTAAGTCTATTTAATTTTTGGAAACACCTGAAATAGATCGTTATGAAAACAAAAAGTAAAAAAAGACAGAAGCGTACATACTCGAAGCACGAGAGAAAAGCATAAATACGAGATAGAAGAATGATTGGTTTCAGCAACAACTCAATTTCATCCTGCAGAGGTGGTTCGAGAGTGGAGCAAAGGTCCAATTCCATTTCCCCAGCAGAGGTGGTTCGAGGGCAGAGCAGAGGTCCAATTCCATTTCTCCTGAAGGCCACTCTCCTCCTCTAGGCCAGACTCAGACATACGACCAACCCTCCTCCTCTATCACATATGGACTCGGGACCAACATGGACTCCATGTGTGGAGGGATTCCAACACAACACAAAACAATGGTTTGACAACTATGTCAAAATGGAGATACGATACCAAGAGTTGTTCCCACAAATCGCTTTTATTGCTTTTTATAAATTGCTTTTTTCTCTAATTTTAAACTTTTCTTGCTTTTCTCTCTATCACATATTATTAAAAATTCCTTTCTTTCTTTTCTCTCCATCAGCTATCATTATAAATTGCTTTTCTTGATTTTCTAACCGTTATAAATTGTTTTTCTTTTCTTTCTTTTTCGAACCGTTTTTGCTTTTCTCACCATCAACAATCCTTAAAAATTGTTTTTCTTGCTTTTCTGACGTTTCGAAGGTGGAGTTGAGGCTGTTTAACTTGGGTGAGAAAAGGACATTTGAGATTCATCACGTTTCCACCCTGGATGATGTTTTTCCGGCGACATGTTTAGCTTTGAATTTCAGCACATTTGACTGTTGCCTCAGACATTCGCTGCATGTTTAACATTATGAAGGTTTTCTGCTAATAATGTTACATTCCAAATTACTGTTACATTCTAAATTGTTTCATTACTAATAGGCGATTAAGAAATCATCAACGAAATTGTTCTCACTCTAAGTTATATTTCTCTTGAAATTGGGGTTAGTTTTGTGCATGATTTGGTCCAAAATTGATTTGATTAGATGCCTTTTCTAAAATGCAAATGGTTTGTTAATTTTAAAATATGTCGTACTGCATGCACATATTTTTGTATATAATACAATTGTTACTAAACATGAGGTTTAAGTTTAAATAGTGTTTACTTCCTTATTCATTGAAAATCAAACTTGAAATGGTCATCGTACCTAGTTTAGGTTAGGTTAGGGTTGTGTCATTACAATCTATTTATTAGGTATTGTTTTTGAACCTTACACTTACACTTACAATATGTTTAGTAGGTATATTTTCATTTTATTTATAATATTATGGGAGTTATACTTTTATTTTATTTTAATTAATGGTTTTTAACTATGAAATTTATTTTTTTCCTGCCAGAAAGATTTGGTTGGGGATTTGAGTGTTATTTAGCAATCTAGGACAAAAAGCCAAGAGGCCTATGGAATTGAGGATTTAATTACCAATTTGTAATTTTCATTTACTACCATCATGCTACCTCATTTTTCGACCATAAGCCTCAGAGAATTATTTGTAGGAAGCTCTTAGTAATGAACGTATCATCAACCCATAAACTATTTCCACCGTTTCCCCATCTCCACCTTCATATGTTGTGGAGCTTCTCCAAATAAGCATCTTCATATGTTGAAGATATTTTCCAAATAAGCATTTTTCACAAGAACTTGATTCTCAAATTTTAGAAATTAATATCCTACTTATCCATTCTCTCATAGTGATACATACATTTGCGATAACATTTCATAATGCGTAGTATGTTCACTTTTTAAAATTAAATTTTGAGTTGTTTTTCTTATAATATTGTTTAAGGTGTTATAATTCATGGTGAAATCATCACTCAATTTAATTTTGAGTATTTGGGAATTAATTTCATTATGATCTTCATCCATTCACAATCCTACAATTTTAACAGGAAATAAAGTATATAGATATGCATGGGTATAATGAAATCTTCCAAACAACTCTATTTAGCCTCTCCTTAAAATCAAGGTTCAAATACTTTATAAAATGGCAACACAATTGTAATAAACATTTTTTTGTAATATTTTTTTTCTTATTATAAAATAATTTTAATTTTACAAAATTTTATTAATTACAATTATTTGTCATAAATTTTCTATATTTTAACATTTAAATAATTAAACAATTTATCTTAGTTGGTGTTGTATCTTTCAAAATTCATTTTGTAAATACTCCACCTATTAGCATCGTTACCATCAATCCTTTCAAATGTTGTGGAGCTTCTTGAGAAAATCATTCTTCATGTGAAAGCCTAGTTTTTAGAGTTTGAAAATTAATATGGTTAGTATCAATTCTCTTACAATGATACTTACATTTGTAATAACGTTGGGAAATGGGTAATATAGTGAAATTTTTTAGTTGTTTTCTCTTGGAATATTGTTTAAGATATTATAATTCAAGCAAAGGTCATTACTCATAAAAGAATTATTTAATTTAATGTGTTTAGACATTAATTTAATTGCGATGATTTTGATACAAGTAAAATTAGTTGAAGAATATACTCAAAAAAATGCTTTAAAATATTAAATTACCACTTTAAATTCAATACTACACAAATATATATGAGAATAGGTTTCACATTTTAAATGAATAAAATTGATATAAACCATCTTTTAATATATAACTATACATATTTGAAAGAAAAATTTATCAAATTCGTTAATCATAATATCTCTAATAAAAAAAAATAATTAAACCAACTTAGACACATCTTAACTTTGGATCTACCAAGGGACGAGAGGGATCAAATATTTTTCACTCTAAAAGAGGCTTGTACCTCAAAGAGATTTTATCTTTTTGGGTGCTTGGTAGATCCAAAGTTAAGATGCATCTAAATTCTTGGTAGATCCAAAACTAAAATGAATCTAGGATACTATAATTTATAAATAAAAATACATATTAAATTAGAATAACGGTTAAATTATAATTTAAAAAAAGAAAAACATATACCAAAAATATATTAAAAGAATTTTATTTTTTTAGAATAGAGTAAAATAATGAGTAAGACTAAACAAAAAATCATAATAAACAATAATTATTTGAAAATAAAGATTCAAAAGCAAAGTTGAAACTCTATGCAAAAACAAATAACCTAACCAAGACAACTTAAGCACAATCTAATAAAGAAAAAAATGAATGATAAATGCAACAAAATTTATGTGAAGTAGATGTATCTCCTCATATTTTAAAATATTAATTAATTGAATATTTCATATTGTCTCTATTAAATATTTAGCTCACCATTTTTAAATTTTAAATCTTCTCTCCTCTCATCTATCTTAGCTTTTAAAATTTCATATTTTTTTAAAATTCATATTTTTTTTTTGTGCGGTCTACCCTAGTATGTTAGAAGTTATTTGAAATCCCATTTTGGACCTCCCTACCACATTCACAACAACATAACATAAATGGAAATAAACATCAACGTGAATGCAAGGAACGAAGAATTTGACATGAATTATTGTTGGTCAAAACCTCAACAAATTAATGTAAATCATTTGCTTAGATATGCATGCAACTCTCTTGTCATGTTAACTCACCTCTCACTGCATTTCCAATTTTTTTGTTCCCCATGTTACTAAAATAAAATGAAATGAAATCTAAGAATGAGTTTCTTAATTATCAAAGGGACCTTCTCCATTTCCAATACATGTTGTATATGTCAAGCATGGTATTGTTTTATCAATCCCATCTCCTCTATTATTAAACCTTATCTGTCATTTTATATATGTGTTGACAGTGATTATGAATACAGTCAATTTGGTATAGGCGAGGCTTTAATTTGATTGGGGGACTCTTGAGAAAAGAGTGCTCTCCTCCACAGGCTATAAATTATCCAATATCTTATAGCCCCATTGCATCTCGAGGTTCCACGAGGAGGAAGGGTACCAAAGGAGTAGGCTAGGAGGTAAACTGATGAGTCATTAACATTTGGTTAGAACACATCAACATTCACACATGAAAGTGGATGACGACAAGGGAGCACAAGCAACAACCAATCCAAGAACTGAAACTGCACTCCTTGGTGAACGCTACAATGTGTATTAATAATTTTTTTTATATGATTAATGATGTATTTATAATGACCAGAATGTAAAGTGAATGTCATGATTATTGAATTTCAGAATATGACTATTGATGTATGTACCTCAAATATATGTGTTTTCAATATTGATGAAATTTCATAATGGTCATGGCCATCAAATGACTAGTTGATAGAATATTTGTTTACTTATTATTATAGTATTCTAAGTTAAATATGAATTTTTCCCTATACCTAGTAACTTGATTTCTACTCTGACTAGTTAAAAATTAGCATCAGAGGGAGTGTCCCCACGCTTGGTATTAGAGTCGTAGATCTAGGACCTATGGACCCATAAAAATTAATTTTCATTAGTGACGTGATGCTCTGATTAAACTATTATTATAATACATATATTGAACTAATATTTGATAGCTAATTTAAATAATATACAATATTGTTGTAAATAACAATCAATCATAAGAAACTATCACAATTATAATCCCTATAAGAAAGGTCAACAATTAACCTGTTTTATTTACATCATGAAATATTCGCAAAATTTATCAATCCAAACCTCTTTTATTTACATTATGAAATATTCTCAAAATTTATTAATCCAAATAAATTTCAACAAGGGAAAAAAAATGATCAGCATAAAGATACCATACACAAATTCCAATATCATTTGTGATTGTGCAACTTTGCACCCAACATCAATTTACACCACATTTTTGGCCTTCACCCTTTTCCCTCTTACAAATCCTATATGTGCCTTAGCTATGGCTTCCACTGAAGATCGATTCAAAGTGGATAAGTGAGAATTATTTATGCATATTCTAATCTTCATCTATATATACAACATTAAGAAAACATTTATTTCAATTATTGAAATATTATATGTTTGTTAATAAATTTAAATATGAAAATTTGATAGGTTCATTGCTCTAATTAACCTCATTATTGGATTTTTTAAGTAGATCATACTTCCAATGCTACTTTCTCTTGAGCTCGAGATATAAAAGACTGTTTGCCCCATTTCATTGGGTTATTGGCTAAGACATCCTTAACCCTCCCTTCCTCTAATAAAGAGGAGTTTTTATGTGTTTCAAGTTATACTTTTTCTCATATTCAGGTGAGTCATTTTGGTTAGCAGGGTCAATATGCCTTGGAAATGAAATAGGGACTCCATTCACCCCCTAGGGAACTTTGAAGGAGAGACTCCTATGACAAACTTATGGAGGAAACATAAGGGCATAAGTTGAAGGTTCATTGCATCGTGAGTCTCCTTTCATGGAGCATCATCATCAAGACCATCTAACAAGAGCTTCTAAGGATATGCCTATGTATTCACCATCATTCCATTATATCCAATCACCAAAACAAGTAAAGGAGATAATTCTTTCAAACACATACCTTTATCTTGAGTTGACTTCAAAATATTAGTCAAATCCCTGAGATTGGCATTCTATTTATCTTCAAATTCTTGAATAATATCTTTAGCTTCTATTACCTCCAGAGACTTTCTAAATCTTTTATCATTGTGGTACTCAAGTCAAATTTTTCAATACCAACCTCCCTACGAGAGATCCTCTTTGTCAGGGAAGGACCCTTTAAAATGTTGGAAGTAGGTGATTTTTTACCCTAACTTTTTATTGAAAGGAAATGAGCAATATTTAGCTATATGAAATATTTAACATCATATAAACATATTAAGTTGACACCATGAAAATCAAGCTCGAAAATAACCATAGGTGGGTCATTCTAAATCACCATTCCCAATACTAATCCATCTCCAATATCAATTCCAACCATAATCTGAGTGACTGTCATAATGTTAGTCTTAATAAAATTCATGTTTGCCTCTAAATAATGACCTAAAGAGTTTCCTATCTCTGTAAAGACTCTGGCAAACCAATATTTGATATGTAAGCTAGGTAGATTTCACCATCGATGAATGCCATCAATTGTTTCAAATTGTGCATTGAAGGAGACAGGCTAACTTTTTAAACTAAGAAGCATCTATTTCCATAATGAAAAAGAGGACAATGCCTTTTCTACATTCCCCCATTGAATGAAAAGTGAAGGCCAACCATCGTCTTGCAAGAAAAAAGGTCTTTTGGAACATAGCCTAGTAATGTTCCCAAACCTTACCACTTAAGGACTTAATGTTGGCTTCATTAAAGATTCATCATGCTATTGTATGTTATATAATGTTAATAACCATATTGAGCTTAGTATAACTGCAAGGGCTAACCTTGTATAAGTACATTTTAGTTTTATGCATTATCTTGTCTTCTTAATATTTGGGCCTCATAAGTCCTCAACAATGTGTCCAATTACAAGAATATGTTGATATATTTCATGAGAAAAGTCTTTCGATCAACACTTCATCACATATGGAGGGGTCACATAGGGAGATAAGTCAAATGCAGAGCCCTAAATATTTATGAGGGCTTATTCTTGGAATCCAATTCCTTTAACTGAAGCATTTCTCAACCCTTCTCAGGAATCTTAGACTTTTTCTTGGAATCCCCTAGCCTTACAAGGATGGATTGAGTGTTTCTTTGATCCAAAACAACCTCCTTTAATGTAGACAATGTTTTCACAATAAAATTACTAGGTGATATCTCCTTATACTACCCATTCAGTCGACGGTATGGATGAAAATATAGACAAACATTTCCCACATAGCCTCATTTTTTCGTTGCGATAAGCACCCTCCAAAATTTGGACTAACTTGAATTTTGGAGCCTATTGTGGATCTTGTGATCATTCATTCCATAATCACTTTATGGTTGGTTGATAAGTGTTAAACTCACTTTCTCACACATTCTTATTCTAAAAAGAGTTTTTGAGTGCACTCTTTTATGCAAGCTTGAACAGGGAAAGCACAAGTCCATCAAGGTAGTGCTTATGCAATGTTCCACCTGTGTCAAAAGTTAGTGCACACTTTCATCAACCGTCCCTCACTTTTTCTTACGATTTTCATGAGTGACGTGATGCTCTCATTAAAATATTGTTATAATACATATATTGAACTAATATTTGAGATCTAATTTAAATAATATGCATTATTGTTCTAAATCACCATCAATACTATCAGAAGTGAAATCCCTATAAAAAAGGTCAAACAATTAATTTATTAATCCAAACCTATTTTATTTACATTATGAAATATTCTCAAAATTTATTAATCCAAATAAAATTCAACCACGGAAAAACAAATGATCGGCATAAAGATACCATACACAAATTTCAATATCATTGGTGATTGTGCAACTTTGCACCAAGCATCAATTTTCAATTGCAAACAATATCGGCACCACATTTTTGGCCTTCACCCTTTTCCTTCTTACAAATCCTATCTTCATGTTGGCTTTGGCTTCCACTCAAGGTCGATTCGAAGTTGAGAAGTGAGAATTATTTATGCATCTTCTAATCTTCTATGTATTCATGGGCTCACTCTAGTTTATTGTGTCTATGGTTTTGTGGTGCATAAAGTGTTTTACTCACAATCACTACATTTATCAACCTAAAGTGTTTTACTCAATCACTAAGTTTAATTACGTCCATAGGTATCCTCTATTTTGAAATGGTTTCTAAAATATCTATCTTTTATAATAATAAAATGTATATTTGATTTAAATTTCATAATTTGAGAATATTTTTTAAAATATACACAATTTTTGTGAGTTGTATTTGGGACTTTTACACTGTTTTCCTATTAACAAGGTTCAATATTCCATAAATTAAACAGCGCATTATTATTTTAATCACTGGTAATAATTTTTATCACCCATTTAATTTATATAGCTATGCTAATTATTATGAGTAATCCTATTTTATCATCCACCAACCTCCCAATTATCATGCTCCTCTACAATTTCTTGATTGTGCTACATTATCTTTGTCTTCACCCTTAATTTGATGTTCATAACCCTTGCATAATTCAATTTTACATTCCTGCTAAGGAATAATGTTACTAATACTCTTATTGCTATTTTTTTTGCTCGAATACATAGCATTATGTTGTTTGATTATGCTACATTCTCTTTATCTTTACCATTAATTTGATGTTCATAACCCATTATGCATGTATATATTCCTGCTAAGGGATAATGTTTATATTACTATTATTCCTAGTTTTTTTGTTCAAATAAATAGCATTTTGTTGTTGTAGTTTTCAGTAACATTTATAATTGGTTGAATTGATGTTTAAATTTTATTTTAATAACCATTAATTATTTTCTATCTTTTATTCCAAAAATATTTGTTTCCAAATTATGAGACTTCACTTATTTATTTGAAATCACATTTTGTTTGGAACATCTATTTGGTTAACTTTTATTTAAAAAAATATATTTATATTTTGCAAGTTAACTGAAGTGAAGAGATATATCACTTTTCTATTCAACATTAGTTTTTTTCTTAGTTTATTTATCCCTTAATGATTATAAGATTTATAATATATACAAATTTATTATTTAAAATATTCTATTTTATTTTATTTCAACTTTTTAATTTATCATTTAAAATATAAATATTTAATATGAAAAAAAATAAATGAGTAGTAAATTTTTAATATATTTTATCTATAAATTTTGTTATATTAACTTTGTTTTCCTAGTATAATATTTATAAATAAATCTTAATATTAAAATCTTATTCCATGGGCAATTTAGACTTACTAGTGCAATTTACAAAAAAATTATGATCATTTCAGTTTTCATTGTAATATTTATAGATAAATTAGAATATTATAATCTTATCTATGTTTTCATGGGCTTACTCAACTTAAATTGTTTTACTCAATCACTAAGTCTATCTACTTTGAAATGGTCTTTATAATAATAAAATGTGCATTTCATTTAAATTTCATAATTTGATAATATTTTTAAAAATATACACAATTTTTGTGAGTTGTATTTGGAACTTTTACTCTATTTTCCCATTACAAAGCTTCATTATTACATAAATTGAATAGCACATTATTATTTAAAATATTTATTTTATTTTATTTCAACTTTTTAATTTATGATTTAAAATATAAATATCTTATATGAAAAAAATGAATGAGTGGTAGATTTTTAATATACTTTATCTGTAAATTTTGTTATATTTAACTTTCTTTTATATCCAGAATATAATATTTATAAATAAATCATAATATTAAAATCTTATTCCATGGACGATTCAGACTAACTAGTGCAATTTACAAAAAAGCTATGATCATTTCAACTTTTGGTGTAATATACTTTGATTCATATATTTTAATAATATTTTTTTATCTATATATTATATTTTATTAATGTATTTTATTTTATTTTTATATCTTTTTCAGCACTGTTTAATTATTTTCTGTTCGGAGATTTTGGTTTGAATTAGAGGAAATATTTTTGGTAAGTTTTTGCTATTTATAATATGTTTTTGAATGCATCAATTACTAGGGTGTAAATTTGATGGGCACTCCCACTTGTCATGTAAATTCTTGATCATGGTTTCCTTTAAAAACTGTGCTTCACATGGCTTTTGATTTTTATTTTTACCCATCATTTAAATATCATGTATTATTTGTTTTTGTTAGTAAGATCAATAGTACGGACTTAACTTCCATAAAATATTTTAAAATATTGAGATTTATCTCAAAAGTAGTTATGCTCTTTTAGCATAACTACCAAATTATCCCTCTCTCATTATCCCTCTCTCATTCTCAAACCCTCCAAATTATCCCCCCTCTCATTCTACCGCCCCTCACATTCTAACCCTGCCTCTATCTCTCTCTCTCTCTCTCCATCATTGTTTCCCTGCCTCCCTCTCTTTCTCTCTCTCCCTCTCCTCTTTGCTTTCTCTCCCCTCTAACTCTCACCACTGTCCCTCCCTCTCTCTCGGTCTCAGCCCCCCTTACCCTCTCTCTCTCCCACACCCCCTTCCTCCCTCTCTCTCTCGCTCCCAACCCCTGTTACCCTCTCTCTCTCTCTCTCTTTCTCACTCTCTCTCCCCCAACTTTAGCTCCCTCTCCGTATCCTTATCTCTCTTTCCCTCCTACTCTCTATCTCTCTCCCCCCAACCTTATATTGACTTTCTCTCTCCCCTTCTCCCTTTCACCCTCTTTCTCTCTTCCCCTCTCACTCTTTGGCCCCCTTCCCCTCTCCCTCTCTCTTTCTTTCTCTTCCCCCCATCACTCTCTCCCTTACACTTTCCCTCTCTCTCTCTCTCTCTCTCTCTCTCTCTCTCTCTCTCTCTCTCTCTCTCTACACTTAACTCTATCTCTCTCTCCCCCCACTTAACTTTCTCTTCTCTCCCCCTCCTGCCTTCCTCCTCCTCCATCTCTCCCTCCCTCTCCTCCTTTCTCCCTACCCTCCTCCTTCCCCTTCCCACCCTCTCTTCCTCTCTCCCTCCCTCTCCCTCGTTCTCTCACTCTCTCTCCCCATCCCTCCCTATTTTCCACACTCGCTGTATTTCTCTCCCTCCTACCCTTCCTCCTTCCTCCCACTGCTCTCTCTCTATCTCCTACCCTCTCTTACTCTCTCTTTCCCTCCCTCTCCCTCTGTCTATCACTCTCTCTCACCCTCCCTCCCTCCTTTCAACACTCTCTCCATCTCTCTCCTGACACCCTTCCTCCTCCCTCCCTCTACTATCTCTCTCCAGCCACCCCCTCTCCATCCCTTCCTCGTTTTGTCTCTCCTCCTATCTCTATGTCTCTCCCTACTCCTCCCTCTCTCCCGCGCACCATTCTTCCCTGTCCTTCTCTCTCCATCCCCATTTCCTCCCTCTATCTCCCTATCTATCTCTTTTTATCCATCCCTCCTTTATATGTTTATCTACACCCTCACTCCCTCTCTTCTCTCCTTCCCAATCTCCCCCTGCTCTCCTCCTCTCTCCTTACCCCCTCCCCTTACATGTTAAACAAATTTGTATCAATAAAGCAAACACAACACAGATACAAGAGAATCAATATAAATATAAACATATATTAAAAACTACAATTCATCATTATTCAAATATATATATAAACATTTAATTCATTTTCAATTAAAATCAATTTATTTAAATAAATAGCAAAACACTTACAATATCACATACATATTAAATTAGAATAACCGTAAATTATAATTAGAAGAAAAAAAAACATATTCCAAAAACAAACTAAAAAAAACTTTAATTTTTTCACGAAAAAATAAAATAATTACTAACATTGAAAAATTATATAATAATAATAATAATAATAATATTTATTTGAAAATTAAAATTCAAAAACAAATAAATAATATAATGAAAACAATTTAAACACGTTAAAAAATAAATTAAGCTAACAAAAATTATGTCAAATAAGTACATCGCCTGTCATTTTAAAACATGGCAATCTCCTCTTAAAACTACTGAAACTAAATTAATAAGAAAGTGTGAAATCTATCCAGCCCATCGTGAAAGGTTAAACAACTACAATGATCCCAAAACATATATTTTGCATTGAGATTAGCCTAACTTATTGCCAGCATTATCCACGTAAACGACCAGCAGCAATAAACTAGGAATCAGAAAAGGCTAAACATTACGCCCAAGGGAGATTGTAAATATACATATTGCGAGAACTGTAGAGGAGGGTGGTTATTGGCCCGAGCCGAATTGATGGAAAGAGAAGGGAGAAGGCCACAGACATTTGATTTTGCAATTACACAAAATGAGAGGAGGATTAATAATGAAAGAGATGTGGTCGATAAATGATACCTGGTTTGGCACAGAAAATGGAGAGGCAGTCTTTCAAACTCACTCCTAGATTTGAGTTTATTTTATTTTGGAAACACCTGAAACAGATCGGTATGAAAACAAAAGTTAAGAAAACCTGGAAGCACGAGATAGAAGCATACATACTTGGAAGCCCCAGAGAGAAGCATGATTGGTTTCGGCAGCAGCTCAATTTCATCTAGCAGAGGTGGTTCGAGAGCGGAGCAGAGGTCCACGTCCATTTCCTCAACAGAAGTGGTTCGAGACCAGAGCAGAGGTCCAAGTCCATTTCCCCAGCAGAAGTGGTTCGAGACCAGAGCAGAGGTCCAATTCCATTTCCCCTGAAGGCCACCCTCCTCTATGTCAGACTCAGACAGAGGACCAACCCTCCACCTCTGTCACATATGGACTCGGAACAACGCAGACTCAATCTCGGATGTGTGGAACGCTTCCAACACAACACAAAACAATGGTTTGACAACCGTCCGTGTCAAAGTGGAGATACAATATAAAAATTTCTTCCCAAATCACTTTGATTGTTTTTCTATCCATTAACTATTTTGATAAAGTGCTTTTCTTTCTTTCTCTAATTAAAAAATTATTTTTCTGGCTTTTCTCTCCATCAGCTATCTTTATAAATTGCTTTTCTTGATCTTCTAACCGTTATAAATTATTTTTTTAACTGTTTTTGCTTTTCTCTCAGGCATCTATCCTTAAAAATTGATTTTCCTGCTTTTTTAACGTATCAATTTTTGGTGTGTGTGGAGCTTGGAGTGTTCGACGCTGGAGTTGAGGCGGTTTAACTTGGGTGAAAAAAATGACATGTGAGCTTCATCATGTTCCTGCCGTGGATGATGCTTTTCCCGCGACGTGTTTGAATTTCACCTCATTTAAGAGTTGCCTCATAGACATTCGTTGCATATTTAATATAGATAATAAAGTGTTGTGCACTAAACTAAATATAATAAACGTAGATAAGGCATTGTACACTGAAATAACTACAGTAAACACTAGTAGAGCATTTTATACTTGAAAAGGCTATAAAGAAAGAGATGAATAACTACACTAAGAATATTGCGAGCAATAAACTCTATGTGGAGATGCTTTCAACATATGTTATTTGTTACAAACAAAATGAGAGAGGAGGATTAATAATGAAGGAGTGGTGGTCGATAAAATTATACTCGGTTCAACTTATATAATATAGCATGCACTGAAAATGGTGAGGAAACCTTCCAAACTCACTCCTACATTTGATTTGATACTTTGTTAGATGTCAATCGACTGCTTAATGGATATTTTTCTCAGTAATGGTATTTATTGCATTTTAAGCTACTCTTAATTTCATATTCTCTCTCTCTTAAATATTTAGCTCATATTTTTTAATTTTAAATATGCTCTATCTTAGCTTTTAAAATTTCATAACTTTTTAAAATTCTTTTTGCTTGTGTGGTTTACCCTAGTATGTTAGGAGTTATTTGAAATCTCATTTTCAACCCTCCTACCACATTCACAACAACATACCAAAACAGGAAAAAAACATAAATGCCAATGCAAGGAATGAATAATTTAAAATGATTTATTGTTGGTAAAAACGTCAAGGAATTATTGTAAATCCTTTCTTTAGGTATGTATGCATATATATTGTCATGTTAACTCACCTCTCGCTGCATTTCCAATTTTTTTGTTCCTCTTTTGTTCCACATGTTACTAAAATAAAATCAAATCAAATCTAAGAATGAGTTTCTTAGATTATCTAAGGGACTTTCTCCATTTCCAATACATTTTTTATATGTCAAGCATGGTATAATTTTATCAATACCATCTCTTCTATTATTAAACCTTCTCTATGACTTTATATATATGTTGATAATAATTATGACTATAGTCACTTTGGTATCATGGAGGCTTTCTCTTGAGAGGGGGACTCTTGAGAAAAGAGTGTTCTCCTCCACTAGATATAACTTCTCCACTATTTTATAGCCCAATTGCATCTCTGCGGTCCACCAAGGGGAAGGGTACCCAAAGAGTAGGCTAGGAGGTAAGCTGATGAATCATTAACATTTGGTCAGAACCCATCAACATTCACACATGTACGTGGATGACGGCAATGGAGCGCAAGCAACAACCAATCTGAGAACCAAAACTCCACTCCTTGGTGAACGATCCATTGTGTATTAATAATTTTTGTTATATTATTAATGATGTCTTTATAATGACCAGAATGTAATGTGAATGTCATGATGATTGAATTTCAGAATATGACTATTGATGTATGTACCTCAAATTTATGTGTTTTCAACATTGATGAAATTCCATAATGGTCGTGGCTAACAAATGACTAGTTGATTAGAATGTTTATTTACTTATTATTATAGTATTGTATCTTAAATTGAAATTTCCCCCTATACCTAGTAACCTAATTTCTACTCTGATTAGTAAAAAGAAAATGGCATCAGAGCAAGTGTCCCCACACATGGTATCATAGCCATAGATCTAGGACCCATGGACCCATAAAAGTCAATTTTCATCAATGATGTGATGCTCTCATTAAGCTATTGTTATAATACATATATTGAGTTAATATTTAGTATCTAATTTAAATAATATACAATATTGTTGTAAATCACAATCAATCATCAGAAGCTATCCCAAGTGAAGACCATATAATAAAGGTCAAACAATTAACCTATTTTATTTACATCATGAAATATTCTCAATATTTATGAATCCAAACCTTTTTTATTTACATTATGAAATATTCTCAAAATTTATTAATCCAAATAAACTTCAAACAGGGAAAAACAAATCATGGACATAAAGATACCATACAAAAATTTCAATACCATTTGTGACTGTGCAATTTTTTTCCCAACATCAATTTGCACTACATTTTTTGCCTTCACCCTTTTCCTTCTTACAAATCCTATCTGTGCCTTGGGTTTCACTCCCACTCGAGATCGATTCAAAGTGGAGAAGTGAGAATTATTTATGCATCTGCTAATCTTCGTCTATATATATATATAACATAAAGAAAATGTTTATATGAGTTATTGAAATATTATATGTTTATTAATAAATTTAAATATGAAATTTTGATAGGGTTATTTGCTCTAGCTAACCGCATTATTGGAATTTTTTCAGTAGATCATACTTCCAAGGCTACTTTCTCTTAAGCTTTAGATATAAAAGATTGTTTAGCCCCTTTCAATAGGTTATTGTCTAAGACATCCTTAACACTTCCTTCCTCTAATAAAGAGGAGGTTTTATGTGTTTTAACTTATACCTTTTATCATATTCAGGTGAGTCACTTTTCTTAGCAGGGTTAGTATGCCTTGGAAATGAAATAGGGACTGCATTCAACCCTAGGGAACTCTGAAGGAGAGATTCCTATGAGAAAATTATAGAGGAAATTTAGGGGCATAAGTTGAAGGTTCATTGCATCATGAGTCTCCTTACATGGAGCATCATCATCAAGACCTTCTAACAAGAGTTTATAGGGAGATGCCTACGTATTCACCATCATTACTTTGTCTCCAATCACCAAAACAATTAAAGGATCTAATTCTTCCAATCACATACCTTTATCCTGAGTTGACTTCAAAATATTAGTCACCTCCTTGTGATTGGCATTCTAGATAACTTTAAATTATTCAATAATATCTTTAGGTTCTAGTCCCTCAAGAGACTTTCTAAAGCTTTTATGATTGCAGTATTCAAGTCAAATTTTTCAATACCAACCTCCATAGGAGAAATGCTCTTTTTTCAGTGAAGGTCCCTTTAAAATGTTGGAAGTAGGTGATTTTTTACCCTAACGTTTTATTGAAAGGAAATGAGCAATATTTAGCTATATGAATTAGTTAATGGCGTATTAACATATTAAGGGAAGAACATGGCAATCAAGCTCAGAAATAACCATAGGTAAGTCCTTCTAAATCACCATTCCCAATACTAATCCATCTCCAAAATAAATTCCAATCATAATTTGAGTGACTGTCGTATTCTTAGTCCTCATAAAATTCATGTTTGCCTCCAAATAATGACCTAAAGAGTTTCGTATCTTTGTAAAGACTCTGGCAAACCAATAATTGATATGTAAGCTAGGTATATTTCACCATTGATGAATGTCATCAATTGTTTCAAATTGTGAATGAAAGGAGAGAGGGCATCTTTTTAAATTGAGAAGCACCTATTTCCATAATGAAAAAGAAGACGATTCATTTTCTACATTCTCCCATTGAAAAAAAGGTGGAGGCCAACCATCTTCTTGCAAGAAAAAATCTCTATTGGAACATAGCCTAATAAAGTTCCCAAACATTACCGCATAAGGACTTAATGTTGGAGTCATTAAAAATTAATTTGAAGATGCATCCTCCTATTGGATGTTATATTATGTTAACAACCATATTGTGCTTAATATCACTGTATGGACTAACCTTGTATAAGTACCTTTTATTTTTATGCATTTTCTTCTCTTCTTCTTAATATTTGGGCATCATAAGTCCTCAACAATGTGTTCAATTGTAGGAATATGTTGATATATTTCATCAGCTAAGTCCTTTGATCGACACTTCATCACATATGGAGGGGACACATAGGAAGATAAGTGAAATGCTGAGCCCTAAATATTAACAAGGGCTTCTACTTGGAATCCAATTCCCTTAACTG